>CAOLHI010001636.1:0-341722 GCA_948474755.1 Ctenosaura bakeri | reverse complement strand
AGGGTCGTACCGCTGCGCCTGCCGGGAAGGGTTCAACGGAGATGGATTCTCCTGCTCTGGTAAGAGGGCTAAATTGGGGGTGGGAGGGGGGAGGAGGAGGCAGCTTGGGATGGGGTCCTTGTTTTCAGGGAAATGGTCCCCCCACAGTTGTCTTTTCCCTGTTGGGGAAGAAAGGGCTTCCCCAAGGTGGGCTAATAAATGCAGTACTTAATACTTAAGTACTGAGTAAAAAAATCTGCGTTCAATTTTCCTTCCACTTTCCAACACTGTTATCTATTTCCAGATGGCAGCATTTTGCCCAATCGCACATTATCTGCTTTCGGACTGCACCATGTTTTCCAACTGCACATTGTCTCTTTTCAGACTGTACCATTTTTCCTAACTGCACATTGCCCAATTTCAGACTCCATCATCTCACAAACTGCTGCCATTACCTTTGAGACTTCACTGTTTTCCCAATTGCACGCTATCAGCTTTCAAATGTACCCGTTCTACTTCCCAAAGGCAAATTACCCATTTTCAAACTGCACACTGAAGTAGCAAGAGAATATCACGTGTCAGCCTGAACGACAAAGCCTCTCACATTCCCGATGGAGAGCATTTGGGAACAAAATGCCTTTTAAAAAAGAATTAAGTGAGCATTGAGGGCAACAAAAGTAGCGCTAGGGCTATAGATTCCTCCCTGGCCCTGATCCCTTCCTTTCTGTGCTCTTCCTTAGATGTGGACGAATGTGCTGACAACGTCAACCTCTGTGAGAACGGGCAGTGCCTCAACGCCCCCGGTGGCTACCGCTGCGAGTGCGAAATGGGCTTCAACCCCACTGAGGACAGCAAGGCCTGCCAAGGTAGAGCGGGCTTTGGAAAACGGAGCTGGTTGGGAAGGGGCTGAACCAGAGCTGAGCTCCCTCCTGTGCTCTGTTGGCTGAATTTCTTTCCAAATTCAAACTTGAACCCAGGACTCAGGACTAAGAATCGTCTTCGTGTGACCTGTTTTGAACATAAAAGCATGCAAGGATCTGTACCTTCCAGCTGGGGACAGTCCTGATGAACCTTCTTCTGTCCCACTTTTTCAACTGCTTTTAAAGCATTCAGGTTTCTCTCCTCCTCCTCATGCTTCCCCCCGCCTTTGTCCTCAGATTACTTCGTTTATTGCAAACTGAATTCAAACTAGAAAAGTTGTTTGCACTCAGTTCAGCAGGGGGCGAGGAGAGGAAGGGACAAAATCTTGCTCTTCCCAGTTGGTGCAGGCAAAAGCAAACTTCTGCAGCTTCTCTTCGCTGGTGTTTTCTTCCTCATTCATACCTTTCACCATCTTGACTACGTTCTGGTGTTACCTGGCCACATACGTCCTGGGCTTCAGTTTTTGAGGGCATGAAGAATTCCCCTGCGAAGGATCTTGAGGATTGCTGCCTTTGAAGTCATGTTGAGGAAAAAGGCAACCCAGTGTGCGATTTCATCCAGACTATTTTTTTCCCCACCCTACAGACATAGATGAATGCACTTTCCAAAACATCTGTGTCTTTGGCACCTGCCAGAACCTGCCCGGCATGTTCCGATGTGCTTGTGACGATGGATATGAGCTGGACAGGAGTGGAGGCAATTGCACAGGTGAGCAAGGCTTCCAGGTGAGCTCCAGGGACAAGCAGGTGGGTTGGGGATATCACGTGCATGTACCTTTCTAGTTTTTAAAAAAGTTTCCCCTAAAGTATTGCAAAAGAAGTTTTTTAGGTAGTCTGGGAAGCTGCTGAGGAGGGTTGAGTCATGTCTTTAGTGGCTGCTTCCGACACATCCTGCTGACTTTTTGACTCTCCTTTAGATCGTGAAAAGTTACTTAAAAAAAAAATTAGTAATATGTTCTGTTTACTTGTTGTCAGGTGGGAGGGTAAGAGCAGCGGGTCTGGGAGAAACCTTCCTGCCCCAAGGACCTTAAGCAAACGGCCAAAAATTCCAGCAAAACAAAACTGGACCAGAAACAGACAGAATTGTACTTAAACTCTCTCTTCCTTCTCCTCCTCGAAACACTTCCCTTTGCAGACATCAACGAGTGTGCCGATCCCGTAAACTGCATCAACGGGTTGTGCGTCAACACTCCCGGGAGCTACTTGTGCAACTGCCCCCAAGACTTTGAGCTGAACCCCACCGGAGTAGGGTGTGTGGGTAAGCAAGGGGAGCAATCCCCTGATATTTCCAGGAAGGGGGCCGCTGGCTTCCACGCGGCTTCCCTGCAGATATTTAAAGAAGGCTGCCCTGTCACCTCTCTGCCTTCTCTCCTCCAAGCTAAACGTTCCCGGCTCCCTCAGCAATTTCACAAAGCACTTGAGTCCCAGACCTTTAGCCACCTTTGTTGCCTTTCTCTGGACACGTTCCAGCTTGTCCACTAGAATAAAAAATTAAAATAGCACTTAAGGTGGTGAAGGAACTTCAGTTAAAAAACAGATGCGTCAGTAAAAACGTTTAAGACCAGTAATCCATTACCATTAAAGTGGTCCAAAAGGCACACTCTGCTTAAAGGAAGGCGGCGAGGGGGAACTCGGAGCAGGAGCTCCCAAACGTTCTTCAAGGGCAGCCCCAGGTGGAGTCAGGACCTAGTGTAACTGAGAGGTGCCTGACCGTGACTAATTCGGGTCAAATTAGGAAAAGTTTTCACCGATACAGGATGAACTGCAACAGCCATCATTCCCTGTTGAGAGCAAATGGGGGTCCAACAGCCACCCAGACGGCCACCCATCTGCCCAGCCGTCAGCCGTGTTTTCTCTCCGCTCACCCGCTTTCTCTCTCTGTCTCTCTTTCTCCCTTTCTTCCTCCCTCTGCCTGCCCCAGACACCAGGGTCGGCAATTGCTTCCTTGATACCCAGGACAGGGGGGACGGCGGCATCTCCTGCAGCGCTGAGATCGGCGTGGGGGTCACCCGGGCCTCGTGTTGCTGCTCCCTGGGGCGGGCCTGGGGGAACCCTTGTGAGCTGTGCCCCCCAGCCAATACCAGTGAGTACGGACCGGGCACAGTCGGGGCTGTCGTCAAGCGGGTGGCGGGGAATGTCGTTGAAATCAGGTAGGCGGATAATGCGGACGGACAGGCGAGAGGAAGGAAGGAAAGACAATATTTAAGAGCAGGTTGAAGGCAATGTCCCTGTCCTCACCTAAAGTTTCTGTGCCTTGCTTTCGTTGCATTTTAGCACCTGTTTCATACTTTCTGATCGTAAGCATTTATGCAAGTTGCTTTTGTTGCATTCTGGCAGAGATTTGTATTTCATTGTAATTAGATGTTTATCATTCTAGACACGTAGAATGTAAGACTGCTCTATTGTCATTGAAGTGCTTGCGGATATAACTTTTTTCTTTAATATAAAATCACGAGCCGCTCTGAGAAGTTGTGAACCAAGATGAGGCATAAATCAAATAAAAGATGCATAGCTCTCAGAGTGAAAGTTCTTAATAAGTTTTGCCTGGGGAAGGCAATTCTCTCTTCTCTCGCGTAACCTCTTTTCTCCTTCTGCAGCGGAATACAAGACCTTGTGTCCAGGTGGGGAAGGTTTCCGGCCCAATCCCATCACAGTCATTTTGGAAGGTAAGCAAAACCTGGATATTCAGGTGCTGAGAGGCTGTGCTTCAGCCCCAAATACAAGTCAAAAATGCTGATTTGTGATTAGCAATGCTCGTGGCCACCAGCCCCGGCTTACCAGCCAAACACTCTGTCTCCTCCTTACAGATATTGACGAGTGCCAAGAATTACCGGGACTCTGCCAAGGGGGGAACTGCGTCAACACCTTTGGGAGCTTCCAGTGCGAATGCCCCCTAGGGTACTACCTCAACGAGGACACCCGTATTTGCGAAGGTATCGTGCTGTTGCTTTTTGGAGAGCAGAATTCCCAGAAGCGTGGGTGAAAGCAGCGGCAGGGCCTAAGATCTTCCCAACCTTCCGGAGCAGATTTGTGGAGGGCAAATCCAGGGTTGGGATTCTGGATTATGGCTCTGGGAGACCAGAGCTGTGTTGCTATTTTTGCCATCGCGTCTGCTTGGATGGATAGCAGCCTCCAAGATTTACTTTGCAAGATGTAATTTCATAGTATGCCCAAATACAAGCGCCTCAGTTGAGTCCTTTTCCCCCCTCGGATTTGTGCTTCCTGTTCTGTTCCATCAAACCAGCTTTGACTTATGCTCCCCCTCCGACTCCCGTTGTGCCGCCTTCCTCTTTTCCTCCAGTCTTTGATGGGACCAAGCATTAACGCCCTTTCCAATGAATGGTGTTGTCTCGCAATGAGTCCAGGGTACGATGGCCTTACTTTAGCGTGCTGAGTAACTCTTGTTTTTCTCTCCTGCCCCAACCCTGTCACACTTTGCACCTTCCCGCTTCAGACATCGATGAGTGTTCAGCTCATATTGGGATCTGCGGGCCGGGCACCTGCTACAATACCCTGGGAAATTATACCTGCGTTTGCCCACCGGAATACATGCAAGTCAATGGAGGAAACAACTGCATGGGTATGGAGCATGGGGCAGCCCTGCAAGGTGGGGGGCATACAGGGCAGTGGGAGGACCCCCAAAGGAATCAATGTCTTTTCCGTACAAGAATGGAGCCGTCTGTCCGTTTTACTTTCTCTGTTTGCTTTTCAAAGCTCAACATCTTCCAGCCTCTGAATGTAGAAAACAAGCAAGTTTTGCAAAATCCTTATCAAGAACTAAACTCTCACCCTGAACCAGCTCACTAGTTACACTAATTCCCAGCTCGGAGAGGACCGTGATGTAACTACCTGCCCCCTGTAGATTTGCAAGCCTCTCGGATAAAAGGAAGTGGCAGCTCTTATTCAGCAAGGGTGGGGCGGAATAGACAGGGTTTCAAAGTCAGATTTTGAAGTGTGGGGAACTTCTGTTTATTTATGTATGTATTTACTCCATTTCTGTGCTGCTTTTCTCAAGGATCCAAGGTAGGTCACAAAGGTAACACCAAAATCAGTTAAAATCAGAAGAGTTTTTTGGGAAGGCTGGGCCCGAGCCCTACAGCTGGAGTTCCCTGGGTCCGGTGGGGCAGATCTCTCCCTTTCTGTGTGTGTGTTTCCCAGTGGGTAATCTGGTGGGCCACTGGGGGAACAGGACTCTGGGCTAGCAGCAGGCGGTCTCTTTGGGTAGACCCTCCACCGTGGACTCCCTCGATGTTCCCACTGACCAGATCCCTTGGTTGCCTCTCTCCCAGACATGAGGAAAAGCTTGTGTTATCGGAACTACAACGACACCTGCGAGAACGAGCTCTCCTTCAACATGACCAAGAAGATGTGCTGTTGTTCCTACAACATCGGGAAAGCCTGGAATAAACCGTGCGAACCTTGCCCAACGCCCGCCAGCTGTAAGCAGCCCTTCTCTTTTTTGGCTCCTTGGTGGTGGAATGCCATCCCCCTGGAGGTCCAATTTCGGTCCAGTGTCACATCACTGAACAACTTTTTATTAAAGCTCATGGAGCCTAGTTTATTTTATTTTTTTCCCCCCAGAAAGATCCAGAGTGCTGTGAAAATCTGTTTCAGTTTCATTGAATGTCTCCAGATCCCACCCACCTTTGCTTCCTGTCTTTTGTTTTCGGTTGCTTCTTTTCTTCCCACACTGCAATTAGCACCAGTTTTTATGTATTATTTCCTTCAGGGTGAGTTTTTATTTGCACAATTTATGGAACATTTCCCCATCAGTTAAACAGGTTTGTGCATATAGATAGATTTTCAGTCATGCATTTTTTTTTTTAGCTGACCCCGTTGCAAAAAGGCAGGTATGGTTTTTTTATGCACTTTAGCTCAGAACTGCCCTGGAAGCCTCACTTGTAGTGAGGTGAGGATGCTATTCTGACAGATCTTGGGAGGTTTCTTTCCTTCTTCTGTGGACCAAGTCCTTCTTGACTGCCTCTTCTCCTTTCAGCTGAGTACCAGATCCTTTGTGGCAACCAGGCACCCGGATTCATCATCGACATCCACACAGGGAAACCCATTGGTATGTGAGTTGGGTCCTTGCGTCTGGGCAGAGAGGAACGTTTTTCTTAAAAGTTCCTCAGGGAAACCATTTTGGGAGCCCCTTAATTGCCCTGTTAGGTCACGATTGAAAGCCGACGCATATGTGAACTGTTACCATTTAATAAGAACTGTGATTCCTGTGGGGATTCTACGGCCATTGAGACAGGGTGGTGGGAGCAAGGAATAAAACAGGCCTGGGGACTTTTTGTTTTTTAACATGGGGAATTTCTGCAGTTGGAATATTCACTTTAAAAAAAAAGAAAGAAAATCCTGTTCTGCTGAGCATGCCAGATCTTTAACAGGGCTGTTTGCAGGGACATGGTTTACAAAGTTTATTGCTTCTAAGCATCCCTCAAAGCATCGCTCTTTCCTCTGAAAGCTTTGGTCCTAATCCTGGCAGCATTTGAGCCTTCTCTTAGCAGGGCAGCTGCTCCCTAATTCAGATCCTGGCCAGTCTAGTTCTGTCTTATCTGCACTGACCAGCGGCTGCCCTCTGCCGTCTGAGGCAGGGTCTTTCCCTGTTCAACTTGAGGCAGCCGGGATTTGAACCTGGGACCTTCAGTGCACAGAGCAGGGGCTCTGATCCTGAGCTGTGGACCCTCCCATGAAGGGAAGACAAGATCCCATTCCCCAGGGTGCTGAAATAATAGGAGCATAGGGTCAGACCCAGTCTCATCTACACTGCCTGGAAGCAGCAGCTTTTTAGGGTTTCGGGGATCCCTGGATGGCTCCCCAGGATGCCACCCAGAAAGTCCCAGATGCGCCCTTTATCCGCAGACATCGATGAGTGCAGCGAGATCCCAGCCATCTGCACCAATGGGGTTTGCATCAACCAGATTGGCAGCTTCCGTTGCGAGTGCCCCATCGGCTTCAGCTACAACAACATCCTCCTGATCTGTGAAGGTAGGACAGCTGGGGGAGGAGGGCACAGGGAGGGGCAGCTGGCCTCTGAAGGCAAGTGGCACAGATGAGGGGCAAAGGTGGAGACGGGGCTTGATCGCACCAGGCAGGTCAATCGCAACCATAGCAGCAAAGTAGCATCTTTGTCTGGCACTTCCCACATGAAGTCATTCCGCTTCGGTGGTTCTGGTGGGTTTTTACAAAGGAGGTCATTGATGGATTTTAGAAACGCTTTCTAAATGGTCTCCCCCTGGGAGGACGACAGAAGAGGCATCATGTGGGAAGTCCCAGCCAAAGACACTATTAGCTTCCTGTCACTGTGGTTTGCCTGCCTTATGTGATAGGGCCCCGGGCAGTGGGACGGAGCAGCTTTGCCTCTGTGCACCTCTTGCATCTCCACCTGTGTTTTTCCGCCCCGCAGATATTGACGAATGCAGCAGCGGAGAGAACCTTTGCCAACGCAACGCTGACTGCCTGAACATCCCCGGCAGCTACAGGTGTGAGTGCTCCTCCGGGTACAAGCTGTCTCCCAGCGGAGCGTGTGTGGGTAAGACTGGAGCTGTTCCTCCATGTCCCAGATCCGAGGGTCCTTTGCTAGAGGGATTGGGGTGGGGCCAGAGTTTGCCCAGAGCTGCCTGTGGCCCAGGCTGCTAAGAAAATAGAAGATGGACAGGGCGAGACCACCGTGCACAGCGTCTTAATTGCTCTGTGTTTGTTTATGTTACCTATTTGTTGAGATTAGGTTTTGGGCCATTTGACCCCAATTTGCCTGCCATGGCCCTGCCCTTTAGAATCCTGGGATCCGTAGTTTGGCCGCAGACTTAGAATTCGCTGCCAGAGAGTAACAGAGCCGTTGTTCAGGGAAATGCAGTAGAGGAACTACAAATACCTATGAGATTGTAGCAATTAAAAGCGGCATCCAAGTGCTCCAGTCACATGTGATTGCAAACATTAAGCCTGCTTTCTATGTTTTGTTCTCCATTTTTCTTATCGGTCCAGGCCGGAACGAATGTCAGGAAATCCCGAACGTCTGTAGCCACGGTGACTGTGTTGACACCGAAGGGAGCTATCTTTGCATCTGCTTCAGTGGCTTCAAGGCCACTGGAGATCTGACCATGTGCATGGGTAGGTATGCCACTGAGCCACAAAACTCCCAAGCCTGGGGAGGGTTGCCTTTTCACAGATTGACCTACCTCTCAGGATTGTTGTAAGGATAAAATGAGAAGGGAAGGGAGGAGCTGTGGTATTTTGCTTTGTGTGATGGTACTTCCCAACCATGGGTGGGGGACAGAGACAGTCTCATGATTTTACTAGCAGTAACTACCGATCTTACCTCCCGTGGATTGTCTGTCTTTGACCTGCTTCCACCCAAGATGGAGAGAATAATTCTGGTCTACCTTGCAGGGTTCTTATAAAGGTCAAACATGATATTCACTTTGCGTATGCTGTAGCCGGCTATCCGTGTGTCATAATAGCTCGCTGCATCCGTGCTGCTCTGTTCTTGTCACCTTCCCCTCCCACCCACAGACATTGATGAGTGTGACCGCCAGCCCTGTGGGAACGGCACTTGCAAGAACACCGTTGGCTCCTACAACTGCCTTTGTTTCCCCGGCTTTGAGCTGACCCACAACAACGATTGTATGGGTGAGTAAGTGGGGGTGGCAGCAGAGCGGAGCTGGCAGGACGGGGCCGGCCGGGGCTCAGGGTGGTGGCGGCCCACTCACGTTCCACCCTGTGCTTCCCTGCAGACGTGGACGAGTGTTCCTCACTGGCAGGGCAGGTGTGCCGTAACGGACAGTGCATCAACAACATCGGCTCCTTCCGGTGCCTCTGCCAGGAAGGCTACGAGCACACGCCGGACGGCAAGAATTGCGTGGGTGGGTGCCTCTGGAACTCCCTTCCCCAGAGGGCCTGGAGAGAGAAGGCGGCAGCCTTACCGGGGCCTCTGGGGAGAGTTATTTTCTTGGACTGCAATGGCCAGAATTTGAATCGCCCCAACCTTCTTCTCTTTCTTGAATTGCCCCGGTCATTGTCTTCCCCTTGAATTGCCCCCGCATTCCTCTCCAACGTGTCTGTAGGGCCAAGCCAGTTCCTGGATTTCCAGGGACTGATGTAAAGGTGGGGGAGGTAGTGCCAAATAATTCCAGCCTTCCCTCCAACCCAGACCCTTTGGGCCCAACCTCAGTAGCTCAGTGGATTCTGTGAAACCCCCATTTGGGAGCAAAGAGAGCTGAGCAAAGCCTCTGTCTTGTGTTGCTTGTCCTTTTGGGGAGGGGGCATTTTTCTGGCCACCAAGAATGGTGGTGACCCCTTTCTCCTTCTCCCTTCCCGCAGACATCAACGAATGCACCAGCCTCCCAGGAACGTGTTCTCCCGGGACCTGCCAGAACTTGGAGGGCTCCTTCCGTTGCATCTGCCCCCCGGGCTACGAGGTGCAGAACGACAACTGCATTGGTAAGGGAAAGGGGAGGGGGTCCTTGCCGCTGCACACACTCACACCCACAGCCAAAGCGAGCTGGTGGCTGCTGTATTGCTGAATCCACTCAGGGATCTAGTCTGAACTTTAAGAAAGCTCTCCAAGGTGCAGCACCCGTTATATCCAGTTGGGCCCAGGTTATTTGAGGGACTGTATGTCCCTGATGAGCCCAGGAGAGCTCTAAGACTGCCTGGAGAGGTCCTTCTCTTTGTTTGGGGGGGGGGACAAGGGAGGCAGGGCCAGACTTTGGAACTCCCTCCTGGAGAGACCAGGGTGGCCCTATGCTTCCTCCTCCTGACGGCAAGTCAGAACAATTTTGTGCCAATGGCCTTTTGCAAACTGACGAGGGTTGAGTTTTCAATGCTGTGCGGTGCTGTTTGTAATGTTTGTATATAGTCTTTTAATGTGTTTTCATATTTTTAATGTTTTTAACTTCTCATATTTATACTTTTATTAATGTTTTGCATTGTTTTTCATTTATATTCTTTAAAACACGTTGTTAGCCACCTTAAGTCCCTTTATCCAGAAAAAGCAGGATATAACTGACTAAAACAAATAAAAACCATATTATGGAGGACAGTTCAGGACCCTGGAGAACTCCATTCCAGTTCAGAATAAAACCTGGACTAGATTAGCAGGCATGACGGAAGGGATTGCCAGGCACAGCGGTAATTGAGAAGCCGGCCAGGTGTGTGTGCTCTGTGGGGCTTGACCCACCGGTGTTGGGGTTGCAGATATCAACGAATGTGAGGAGGAGCCCAACATCTGCCTTTCGGGACCTGCACCAACACCCCCGGGAGTTTCCAGTGCATCTGCCCACCGGGCTTCGTGCTGTCCGACAACGGCCGGCGATGCTTTGGTGAGTATCATCGGGTTGCCCGCCTGCTGTGGCTGGGTCTTCGCCCCCCATCCTTGCCCTTGGCGGGAGGGGAGAATAAGATGGCGAGACTGGCCAGAGCCACATGGGTTAATTATGGTAGCGTAATGCACACAGGCCGTGGGGGGGGGGCTTGGCTGTGCCCCCTTCAGTACCGTAGGTAGTCCTGGCTAGTAGCCACTGGAGGTACCAGACTCCATGATCCTCCTTTAAAGCCAACCAAGTTGGCAGCCATCGCTTTACTTTGCGGCAGAGAGTTCCATAGTTCAAGGAATGTGCTGTGAAAAAGTTTGTCCTTTCCTCTGTCCTGAAACCTGAATGAACTCATTTAGCCTCTGGTATTATGAGGTGCAAGAGTCAAAAATACCGCCCTATGCCCTTCACATTGTCTGTAAATTTAGGCACCTCTGTCTTATCTGTCATCCTTGATTGCCTCTTTTTTAACCTTTGAAAACTCCAAATGCTTCCTCATGAGGGAACCTTTTACTCCAGCCCCGTTTGTGTCCCTTTTTAGACTCTTCAACCTCCCTGCAAGCTCAATGGCCATAATTGGACACGGTACTCTGTGTCAGCACCATAGATCTGTATATAAAAAGTCATTGCGATAGAGACCATTCAGGTTTTTTATCTCATTCTGTTCTTGGTCGTCAAAGTAGAATGTGACTTTTTCACACACCTCGGCTTGTCTACCCCCCTCCCCGTATCCTGCCTTTTGCAGACACCCGCCAGAGTTTCTGCTTCACTCGCTTTGACAACGGGAAGTGTTCCGTCCCCAAAGCTTTCAACACCACGAAGGCTCGGTGCTGCTGCAGCAAGATGCCCGGAGAAGGCTGGGGGGATCCCTGTGAACTGTGCCCGCAGGAGGGGAACGGTAGGTACCTTGCGGTCCCCAGAGGTCTGATGCTGGGAGAGGCGGAGAGAGCTTTTGCTGCGGGGTTGAAGATCTACTCTTAAAATGAAATATTGATGGTATTTTTTTATGCCGTTGTTGTGTGTCTTCAAGGCATTTCTGACTCTAAGGCAAACCCATGACATGGTTTTCTTAGCAAAATTTATTCCAGGGAGGTTGGCCATTGCCTGCCTCTAAGGCCCAGAGAGTGTGGCTCGTCCAGAGTCACCCGGTGAGTTTCTGTGGCTGAGCTGGAATGTGAATGTCAAAGACTCCTCATCAAACCACTGCCCCCCTCCCCATTGCTTATATCAACGAACACGTAGAATCCTAGAGCTGGAAGAGACCACCAGGGCCATCCCATTGAGCCGTGTTCTGCCCTGCTGGAAGTACATGCGCTTCCTCATTGGACACACAGCTATAAAGAGAGTCACGATGGGCACATGCCTTTCAGAATTGGCCACTACACAGTTCCAGAGGGAGACGGATCACTGTCTTTCCATGTCTGAACAGTCATTTTCCCAAGGAACCAGACCTGCTCGTATAACTGCGTTGAGCAGCTTTAGTTGGAACAGCTGCCTTTACAGATGGACTTGTTTGTGTTTTGAAAAGGCAATGATATTGTGTCTTTTCTGTTCTCCGTGTAGTTGCCTTCCAGGAGCTGTGCCCCTACGGACATGGGGCTATTCCGGGACCAGGCGATACCAGAGAAGGTTAGAGAGTGTTTTGTTTTTTCTCTGTCCCTGAAGAAAGGAAACCTTGCTGGTGAAATCGGTTTTCAAATTTGCAGCACACCTTCAAATTTTGCTAGGAGAAAAAGACCCAACTCCATCAGGACAATGGCGTCTTCGGCTGGGACTTAACCACATGCCGTTCTTCCTTTTCCGTTGCTTTCCAAGTGGTCTCCCCCTAGGAAAACAACACGAGAGGAAGGAATAATGTAATGACCCCCCGCCAAAGACGGTGTCGTCCTGTGGTAATTGTGATTGACCTGCCTCGCGTGATGGAGTCCTAAGTACTTCTCCAGACAAGAAAGAAAACCACCTCAGGTCCCCGATAGGAGATAGGAGGAAATTGAGAAGTTTTTAAGAGCAAACATCTTTTGCCTTCCCTATTGGGCTCCTTCTGTTTCCCCTTCCAGATGTGAATGAATGCTCTGAGAACCCAGGCATTTGCATCAACGGGGCGTGCATTAACACGGACGGGTCGTTCCGCTGTGAGTGCCCCTTTGGGTACAACCTCGACTACACCGGGGTGAACTGTGTGGGTAAGTGTTTTGGGGGCTGGCCTGCAGGGTGGAGAGAAAAAGGTGTGGCAGCCTCACATCAGACCGGAGCTTGTCCAGTTAAATATCTCTCCCAAAAAAGCCCGTTGTTTTCTTCCTTGCCCACCGATCAGGTTACTTCTAGCATTACTGGGGGTGTGGAGACAACTCGTTATATCAAAAAAGCGATGGCTAATTCTGTTCTCATACATTTTTTGCACCTCACAAGAGCTCTAGGAGTCTCCAGGAAATGTCACCCCCTTGGCTTACACCCCACATTGGGTCTAACGACCCAGGACAGAGCTCTTTCTCATTGACCCTCCCACCCTCTTCCTTTCTCCTCCCACAACCAGACACAGACGAATGCTCCATCGGAAACCCCTGTGGGAACGGGACGTGCACCAACGTGGTCGGGGGCTTTGAGTGTGCCTGTGACGAGGGATTTGAGCCGGGGCCAATGATGACATGTGAAGGTAAGGCGTTAAGGACTTTCTTGGACACCTCTGTGTTAAACAGTCCTTTCCCTGGAAAATCCTGCCACCTCACACACAGAGGTCATCCCCCTTCCCTTGACGTGGTGGGAACGTAGCCAAGAGTGGCCAGTTTTGGCCAGACATAGAGCTTGATTCCAGCCTTTCACTGCTTTACCCCCAAACTTCCCTGCAGCTGGCAATGTCCGTCAGCCCCGTGCCTCAGTGTGTGTCTTTTGTTCAGCCCAGCTTACCACAAAACATTTGAGAAAGTAAGCCCCGCGGAATCAGATGGAAAGCTCCGTCTCGCTCACCCTCGCCTTCCCAGCCAGGTGCTCCTAGGAAGCCGGCCGTGGCGGAGAGGAGCGGGGGGACTGTTTCCACCACTCATGGTTCAGGGGTAGACCGTCCCGTGGGAGGAGGCTTTCTGTAAATGATCAGTTGAGTCGGGATTGAGCCCGTAAACGATCCACCTTGAGGCTCAGGTGGAACAGCTCCGACTGTCTCCGCCCTTCCTTCCAGATATCAACGAGTGCGCCCTGAACCCCTTGCTCTGTGCCTTTCGATGCATCAACACCCTCGGCTCCTACGACTGCACCTGTCCTTCCGGCTACACCCTGCGGGACGACCGGAGGATGTGCAAAGGTAAGGAGCCTTTTCCCAGGCTGTCCCCTGGGGCGTACGTACGGCAGGCAGAGGGGGAACTCCCCACCCCTTCCTTGAAAGCAAGTTTCTAGTCCTATACCTTCTGAATAAAGGGCTGATTTGTAAGAAAAACGTAAGCGTGTACTCCGGAGGGGGGCCGGCCTCCCTGTCCATTTTGCGCCTGGCTTCTTTCCCCTCTCTTGCTGCAGATCTCGACGAATGCTCTGAAGGGATGCATGACTGTGAATCCCACGGGATGATGTGCAAGAACCTCATCGGCACCTTTGCCTGTATCTGCCCTCCTGGGATGCAGCGAAGACTCGATGGTGAAGGCTGCACAGGTGATACAAATCTTTTTCTTTTTCAAAAAAGTAGTAAAATCAGGTTTCTAGTCCTCATGAGTGTTCGGGGGAAGAACGCATAGGCAGGCTGTGTTGAAATCCCTGGATCCGAAAGGAGACTGGGCTGTGGGAAATTACTCAATACCTTATGTTTCTTCCTTAGGAGGGGTGGTATAGCATGGTTGATGTTTCGGTTTTCTTGTTTGTTACATTTGCATATCACCCTCCTTCTTCTAGAGCTCTCAGAGCAATGTATGCAGTTATGTCCACCCGTACACACACACGTATATATTTTATCCTCAAAACAATCCTACAAGATAGAGATAACGAGTTGGAAAGCTGTTGGATTAGTCCTAAGGAGAGCAGAGCCATTAAATGGGTTGTTGATGTGAAATTCCCTCACTGCTACCCCAGCTCTCTCCCTCCCTCTCTCTCTCTCCCTTCCTCACTAGATGAGAACGAGTGCCGCACGAAGCCTGGGATCTGCCCCAACGGCCGCTGCGTGAACACGGTGGGCAGCTACCACTGCGACTGCAACGAAGGCTTCCAGAGCAGCCCCTCCGGCACCGAGTGCCTGGGTAAGCGCCTGGCAGCAACTGGGGCCTTTTCAGATCCAATGGCCAGGTGCCGGGGTGCTTGCCCTTGTGTCGTGGTAGCCAGGGAGCAGGGTGTCGTTGTTGTGCAGCAAACACCCTGTTTGCACCAGAGTTTTGCTGCTTTTGGAGAGGAGGAACAGCATCTGAGAGCAAGGATCGGGGAGCCTCCCATATCCAAAATGCTGCCAACCAGAAGTGTTCCATATCTCAGGATTTCTTTTTTCTTGGAGGAGCAGATTACAGTACCTTTTGGGAATAGAGTCACGTCTCCTCCATTCACCGCTTGCATTGTGTATGAGACACAAGGCCAAAGAGAGATTGAGGATCTGGGAAACGGTAGGAATCCAAGAGTGATTCTCAGCGCAAATCCACGCCTCGGCGTTGCACAGATCCTCAGCCTCCCTCTTTTTGCCTTCAGCTGCCTGCTTCTGCCTTCGAGGCAGTGGCTGCCGCATTCCTCCGCTCAGAGAGGCGAACAGGCCGGAGGGCAGAAGCCGGAAGGTGGCGGCAAACAGTTTTGGTTTTGGGAGGTTTTTGGGTTTTGGATTTCCAAATAAGAGAGGCTTAACCGTCAGTGATTTTCAGTGAAGGCGTCCAGGGAGCTCTCCGAGGTGCTGAACCAGTTTGGGAAGTAGAGTTTGGTACCTTTGAGGTCTAGATCATGAGGGAAGGTGTGACCTGTAGCCCTTAAATCCCACTCCCGTGGCCCCAGCCGCCTGTCCGAGACCCAAACCTCCAGATCCATATTTTTGTTTTGAAAAAAAGATCTGGGCCAATGTTCAGGTAGTTTTCTTTTCCTTCTGTGTGCCATGGTTTCCTCTGAGCACCACTACCTTGTAAATGAATACAAAAAGCGGGGGGAAAGGCTGAAAATCAATCTGGAATGGCCGCTGGAAGTGAAGTGACCTCCCTTGCTGGGCACCCAGGTGCACCAGTGGGAGGGAGGGAGGGAAATGAGGTTATGAGGGTGAATATTGACCCCGTCTCTCCCCCAGTCCTGACTGAACCTTGTCATAGGTGTGCCGGCCTCAACTGGCACAGAAACACCCAGGGAGGGAGCCAGCCTTGGTTGGAAAAGCACATTTCGTGCAAGAGCATGCCTGGCATTTGAGTGGCTGACCCCCACTAGCCCTCCTCCCGCCTGGGCTTTGCCCTCCACAGACATCTGGGGTAGTGGGAGACGTCCCTGAACGCCTCCTGCCTTCTCCCTCCGTCCCCAGATACCCGGCAGGGGTTCTGCTTCACCGAGGTGCTCCAGACCATGTGCCAGATGTCCTCCACCAACCGGCACCAGGTCACCAAATCGGAGTGCTGCTGCAACGGAGGGCGGGGCTGGGCCCCCCAGTGTGAACTCTGCCCTTTCCCGGGCACTGGCCATTACAAGAAAATGTGTCCACACGGACCGGGCTACACAACCGACGGGAGAGGTGAGTGCAGGGAGGAGGAGGTTGAGACGAGTTGGTTGACTCGAGCGCAGATGCTGGGAAGAGGTGGCAGCAAAAGCATCTCTGTACCCTTTGCGTAGCGCTATTTCTCAGCTGTGAAGGGAGGAGCTGGACTCTCCTGGCTGGTCACAGCTTCGGGAAGGAAATGTGACAAAACCTGAGGCTTGTCTCTGTCAGAAGACAGGTGGGAAATTGGACACAAAGACAGGGACCAGATTCCAGAGAGGGAGAGGAGAGGACTGACTATGGTTTTGGGGAGCTGTAAATGATTTAGCAGTTCAAGAGTTAGTATATTATCTTCTTACATCCACGTGTTTGTTTTTACCACTGTTTTTGTCTGTCCGTACTAAGTTTGGAGGAGGGCCTAGTCAAGCAAAACCACACAGCCCCCGAGACTCAATTGCCAAATGCAAGAGGGGATGAAGGGGGCTGGCAGGGGGGTCCTCTGTGTCCCACCAGTCAGGCAGGACGCTGTGTGAGGGTACGGGAGCAGGGTCTGCCCACTTCTGGAACGCCCTCCCCTCGGAGGCCCAACGGGCACCAACGCTGGCTTCATTTAGGCAGCAGGCTAGAAACCTTTAAAGCCTTCGGGCCTCACTGATTTAGCTCAAAGGCTGCACATAGAGGTTTTTGCAAAACCATTTTAATCTCTCCAACCCTTTTTAACTTGTTAATGTGCGCACTATGTTTTTAGTCTGTCTAAATGATTTTTCTGGCTTTAACCTGAGAGTTTTTTTCTTAAGTCCAGGGCAGGATGGAAATAACATCATCGTCCCTGGGGTTCCTAATAAAGAAATTAATTTTTCTTCTCTCTCCCTCCCTCCTTCCATCCCGCTATCAATGGAGACATTGACGAATGCAAAGTACTGCCGAACCTGTGCAGAAACGGCCAGTGCATCAACAGCCTGGGCTCCTTCCGCTGCCACTGCCTGCTGGGTTACACGGCTGACATCACCGGCACCGCCTGCCAGGGTGGGTAGGCCACCGAGGGCGGGCCGGGGGCTCTGAAATAGCACCTAACAAGAATGCATGGCTTGCAACTGAACCCCCCTCTTTTTTTGCATTAAGTGAGGCATGCCTCGCTTCCATTACAGTTCTAACTTAACAAGGGACAGTTTCATTCCTTTTTGGTATAGCTGGAAGTCTTCTAGTTCCTTTTCTAGTTACAGGTGGCCCCAGCCAGGGCTGGAGGAGGAATACGACACAGTTCACGGGCCGGTTTTTGCTGCCGCTTCGTGATATGTTGAGGGAGGGAAGCGGCTTTTGTAGCTCAAGCCAGTGATTCATAGCCTTCAGATGAAGTTTACTCTTAAGCAACTATCTCATTTTATCTTATCGCATCTTATCTTACTTATCTCTCTTATCTATCTATCTATCTATCTATCTATCTATCTATCTATCTATCTATCTATCTATGTGTTTGTTTATGGGAAGACTTGTATCCCTTCCCATATCGGAAGGTCATAGGGCTTAGTGCAGTTTAAAACAACTTAAAACAATAAAAATGATGTAAAGGCTACTGACACTCAGAACATGACAGTTTAAAAGCAAAGCCAATTTAAAACCACTCACATGGGCAAATTTCAACCAGTCAATCATGCCCAAAAGACTTGAGTAAAATGCTTAGCTGAGAGCATTTCTGTCCTCTGCCAAAGTGTGGGAGCTCTGTTTTAAGACAACGGATAAGAGCGGATGATGCTTGGGCAGAGAATCCACTGGATCTTCCCTGGTTGGCATTCACCCCCCCTCTTCTCTCGAACACAGACCTGGACGAATGCAGCCAGTCGCCAAAGCCGTGCAACTTCATCTGCAAGAACACAGAAGGCAGTTTCCAGTGTTCGTGTCCCAGAGGTTACGTCCTGCAGGAGGACGGGAAGACGTGCAAAGGTAAACGCCCTCCTGCGTGGTGGGGCAGAGACCCTGGGAAAACGGAGCTCAGGGTAATACTAGGCGGGCGGGCGGGTGGGCGGGCCGGGGGTGAGGCATTGCACTCCTTGTTCCTCCACCTGCGTTACAGCATTAAGTGACACGCAGATGCAAGGGGGACCGACTAGTTGGGGGGGAGATGGAACTGTGGTGGTGCAACTAATTCCTGTCCCCAGCTCTGAGCGTGGGGTAACTCCTGCTTTTTTCCCCATCGGCCTCAGACCTGGACGAGTGCTCCACGAAGCAGCATAATTGCCAGTTCCTGTGCGTGAACATCATTGGGGGCTTCAACTGCAGGTGCCCACCGGGGTTCACCCAGCACCATTCCTCCTGCATTGGTGAGTCCTTTTAAAGTCGTTTTTAAGTCAGGGGAAATGAGAAATGGGCGTCTAACTCACGCCCCCACCCCCGGCCCACCCTGCCTGAGGTTTTTGGCTTTTTGCAGATAACAATGAGTGCACGGCCCAGCCCACCCTGTGTGGGGCCAAGGGGCAGTGCCTGAACACCCCCGGGAGCTACAACTGCGAATGCCAGAAAGGTTTTGCTCTCGACATCTCCGGAAGCAGCTGCGAAGGTAGGTGGAAGGCGTGGGGATTTCAGGAGGGAGGAAACGCCCCCCCCCGCAGTCCCATGGCAAAAATGGGCAAAGGCGGAACGAAGCCAGCCCCTGACTCCCTCTCCCCCCCCGCCCCGCTTTGTCCCCAGATGTGGATGAGTGTGACGGAAACCATCGTTGCCAACACGGGTGCCAGAACGTGCTGGGTGGCTACCGCTGTGGATGCCCGCAGGGCTACATCCAGCACTACCAGTGGAACCAGTGTGTGGGTAAGTGGGGTCGCAGGGCTGCCCCAAGACCCTTTGCTGCCTGAGGAAAAAGGGCATCTACCCCATTCCTCATGCAAAGCCCAGCTCTGGGGTGCTGGTTTTTTCACAGTTAGAGAGGCAGTGTGGTGTAGTGGTTTGACCCTTAGACCATGACCCTGGGGAGCACGGTTTGGTTCCTTGCTTAGCCACAGAAACGCACTGCGTGACCTCGGATGCACCACACTCTCAGCCCCCAGAAAATACCCTGAGAGGGCCACTTGAGGGTCATCATAATTCAGAAACAGCCTGAAGGCACACGACAAGAACAACAGCAACACAGTCACCTTGAGTGAAAGTAAGAAGTCGTGCCTTCTAGACACTTCAGAAGTAATGTTGAAAAGGGTGGCTTTTTAATTGTGAGGAGGAAACTGTTGCTTTTAAATGTTAACTGAGGCAATCTCCCCCCACTGAACAAATCTTGCCAAGAAACCCCTGTGATAAATTTGGCTTCGGGTTGCCATAAGTTGGAAACAACTTGAAGGGACAAAACAAGAACAACAGCAAAGAGGAAGGGGAAAATCTAAAACTTGCAGGAATTAACTTCCAGTCTGTTATGTGGATCTTGGAAACGAAACCAGCAATCACAGGGGTAAAAACTCTGACCTCCCAATATATTTGTCCAGCCTGGATGCGCGCACAGACTCAGGAAAATGACAGGGAAGGGCTTGCAGATTTCCCCAGACTGCAGAAGCTGCCCTGTTTTGCTCACAGAATCACAGCCGGGATCACCGTAGAGAGATGGGGGGGGGTTACACATACACGTTTCCCACCCCGTTCATTTCCTTTTGGCCGCAGATGAGAACGAATGCTCCAGCCCCTCGACCTGCGGCTCGGCCTCTTGCTACAACACCCTGGGGAGCTTCAAGTGCATCTGCCCCTCCGGCTTTGATTTCGACCAGGCCTTTGGGGGCTGCCAGGACGTGAACGAGTGTGCGGCGGGCGGCAGCCCTTGCAGCTACGGCTGCTCCAACACGGAGGGGGGGTACCTCTGCGGCTGCCCCAGCGGATACTTCCGTGCAGGACAGGGGTAAGGATGTCTATTTGTTTAATTTATATCCCATCCCGGTTAGCAGAGGTTGAAACAGAGGCTGACACTCTTTCGATGAATTAGGATGGGGGACGATCTGTTCAGCCTGGAGAAAAGAAAACTTAGAGGTGGCATAACCACTGTCTTTGTATATCTGAAGGACTGTCACACGGAAGACGGAGTGAGGTTGTTTTCCGCTGCTCCAGAGACTAGAATGGAGAACCCGAATATTCAAATATCAAAAAGGGATTCCACTTAAACCTTAGGAAGAGCTTTTTGGCTCTGTTCGAGAGTGGAATGGGCTGCCTCGGAAGGGGGTCTCGGAGTCCCTTTTGAGGTCTTTAAACAGAAGTCGGAGGGTCGTTGTTAAGAATGCTTTGTATCCCTGCATGGCTGGGCATTGGCCTGGATGTTGGTTCCATCTCTAAAATTCTGTGATTCTGAGTTGGACCTACATCACAGTAACTCTGATTTTAGCCATTAGGAAAATGGCTAAATTCTAATAGTCAGAATTCACTGTTAACTGTGTACTGACCAAAATCCTTCCCCAGACCCACCTTTTCTCAGTGCAGCCCCCTAAACCTGTCCATTTTGCGGATGATGGATATATCAGTCTCACTCCCTCTCGCCCTCCCATGCCCCCTTTTTTTAACTCCTTCACGGAGCACCTGGGGACGGGAGGGCACGTGCGGGAAAATCCGTTCCTTCCTTTGCCTCCCAACCATGCAGGCACTGTGTCTCGGGCCTCGGATTTGGGAAGGAGGCTTACCTGCCCGCCCCACCGGAAGAGGAAGAGGAGAATCTCCTGTCCCCTGAAGCCTGCTACGAGTGCAAGATCAATGGCTACCCCAAGCGGGGGCGTCACCGGCGCAGCATCAACGACACCAGCGAGCAGCAGGTGCAGAGCGGAGGCGGGAGGTGGTTTTTGGGGGGAGCCAGGCAAGCGCTTCCGAAAGGCTGAGCCTTAAGGCTGGAATCCTGTTTGTGGCACGGCCGAGGTTCTCCATGTGTGATCTCCCTGTATGAGATCTCTCATTCTCCCCAAGAGAGGGCCCTCCCAGTGGCTGCCCCTGGAGTATAGGACCCCTTTCCCAGGGAGGCCGGAACAGCCCCTTCCCTCCCTGTTGTCCTTCCGGCCACAGGCTGAACCCTTTTTATGCTGGCAGGCTTTGCAACCGGAAGGTTTTTAAAGGACAAGTCAAGGGAGTTCTGTATTGTTTTAAGAGCTTTTTTATCTTTTTAAATTGCATTTTTATTCTTACCTTTGTTGTTTTAATATTGTATTGTTTTAATACTATAGATAGTTTAGGTCAGTTTTAGTATCCTCTTAAAATTTGGGGATTGAAGGGAAATTTCGTTTGGAGGGGGCAGAATTCTTCTTTGGGAAGGGAACACCTACCCTGAAAATAGTTTTTTGCCAAGCTTTCTTGCCCTGAACTCTCCCCTCCTCTCCCGCTCATCCACAGCGCGATCCAGCAGTGGTCAGCCTGGCCAGCATTGACGTGGACCGGCCGCTGGCCATGACGCTGAACCTCTCCCGCCTGGGCCCCAAGGAGCACATCTTGGAACTGCTGCCGGCCCTGGCTCCACTGGAGAACCACGTCCGCTACGTCATCTCCCGGGGGAACCGGGAGGGCTACTTCCACATCCACCAGAAGGAGGGCCTCAGCTTCCTCCACGTGGCTCACCAGCAGGCCGCTCCCGGCACCTACCGCCTGGAGATCGTCAGCATGCCGCTGTACCGCAAGCGGGAACTGCAGAAACTGGAGGCCCTCAAGGATCTCGACTACCTCGCCGGAGAGCTCGGCCGGGTGCTGAAGATGAGGTTGCAGCTGCACCTCTTTTAGCCGCAGGGACACCGACGGAAACGGGTGCTCCAGCCACGCGCCACCCTCACCCACCCCACCCCACACCAGCATCACCCACTGGGGCCTCACGCGGGGGAACAAACTCAGAACGGCCAAGCTTCTCCAAATTTCGTGCTTCTTCTCAGGGGGCAGTTCCCATCGTTCCCTCTCTTCCCCCTGGAAGGAGCCTCGAACGAGTCACGCTCAGTAAGAGACTCTCGGAAGCGTCCGTGGAAGAAGTCCGGCGGGCAGAGGCATCAAATCGATATCGATACGCTCAAGCAAACGGTCTTTGCTCAGCTGGTAGCTTTCTGCACTCCGGCCCCTTCCGCTCCTTTAATTTTAGTCCAGAATCTTAAGTCAGCCCTCTGTTTCTACCAGGAAGCTCTTGATCTCTCCCCCCATCTCAAGGGGAAAAGGCAGCTTTTGTTCTCTGCTGCTGTCCCGCATCCCTTTGATGGGGACGGCGGCTGGGGCAGACGGCCAAACGGAGCCGGTTGTGCCGGATGGTTAAGTCCAGTTCTTTATCTGACCCAGTCTCTGCAGAGGGACACAGGGACAGCATCAAAGGCCAGCGTCCACCGCCGCCGCCCAAAAAACCTGAGGGTCCGGGTTTCTGTTTCACAGATGCTTTGTGCCGCCCGCAGTGGCGCGTGTTTCTCCAAGCTTCTGGGTGCCTTCCTTTCCCGTGCAGCCTTCCCGTTGTTGGAGTGGCTGCTGGGTGAAGCTTTTCTTTCTTGAAGGGAGAGAACAGGGTTGTCATTTGCCCTTTTTCCCCCTTTAATTTTTTGAGTATGGTAATACCGAAGCTCTCTTTTAAAAATCTGCAAGACTCTTTTTCCCCCCAAAAAACCATAACATTTAGAGTGCTTATTGTATCATTGTTTACTATGTTGTTTTTTTAAAGAACCTTCTGTGCCAAAGCCAGATCTGAAATGCCGAACATTCTCCCAGTGTGAATTTTGAGAAGCCTCGAATTTTCCAATTGGGACATAATACTCCCTTCTGCTCTCAGGTACTCACCCTTTCTGCCGGGCTCCCCGCCTCTCCCTGCTTCAGGGTTTGTGGGCGACGTGGGAGAGCCCTAATCCCAGATGCCCGCAGGGTACCTCCCTTCCCGCTTCCCTGGCGGCCATGCAAGGCAGCCAGAATTAGGTGTCCATGTTCTGTCCAGTAACTCAGGCTTTTAGAATTGGAAGGGGCTGCTAGAGCGCTCAGGAAAGACACGTGTCCAACCTCTGTTTGAAGATCTGGCCACCCCACAGCCCTCCCCATCTCCTACCCGGTTCCCTCAGCTGTTCCTCGTGTGGCTTGGTGGTTTCCCTTGGATCTGGTCTGTCCCCCGTTCTCGATCTCTTCTGCTCCATCCCGTACCGGCTCTAATTTTCTTTTCCAAAGCGTGTTGGGAAGTTGCAGGGGTGAGGAGCTTAAGGCTGCGTCAGCCCTGGTTTCCCAGTTAGGGTTCCTTCCTCCACCAGGACACTCTCGCTGGTGTTTTCCTCTGTGGGCTGTTTTCCTTCCATCCCAATCCCCAAGTCGGTAAAGAGCTTTAAGCTAAAAAATACGTCGGTGTTTGGGGCACACCCTCCCTTTGCTCTTGGCCCCGCTTCCGGCAGCTTCCCCTTGGGCTTGGGGAAGGTTTCCCGTCCTTTCTCCGAAACTTGAAACCCCCGTACCCCCAAACAGCAGAGAAGGGGGCTGACACGACAGACCTCACAATACCGTCGTCGCTAGCTTGGATTTTCGTCGTTGCCGTTCCCTGACTTTGTCTTTGGGTTTTGCCCAATGGTGCTTCCCTCCCTCCCTTTATTATTAATAATAATGTTATTATTAAGGACAATGATAATAATCGCTTAGCCAAGGGGTGTGTGTGCATGCGTGTGCGTGCATGTGTGTAGGTGTGTGTGTGCTAGTAGGGGTGTGTGTGTGCGTGGGTGTTTTTGTGTGAGTGGGGTGTTGTGGCCTCCTCCCAGCCACGTCTGGGGACCATTTCCCCCCGTGGGACGGTGGTCTGTTTGCGGGAGGGGACGACCACACACATGGCACTGAGACCAGGAGCCGGCCGCTCTCCACCTGTTTTTGTTGTTGTACCACGAGCAGCAGCGGCAGCAATAAAGTTATTTTGGGTTAAATCGGTGGCAGCCTTTTCTTTCGGTCTGTTTCTGTGCTGGCTGAGGATTCTGGGATCTGTAGTCCAAAGGAAGGACCATTTCCCAGGCTCCGAGCCTTGCTCCTCCTTTCTCCCC
This sequence comes from Ctenosaura bakeri, assembly GCA_948474755.1. Classification (NCBI taxonomy): domain Eukaryota; kingdom Metazoa; phylum Chordata; class Lepidosauria; order Squamata; family Iguanidae; genus Ctenosaura; species Ctenosaura bakeri. The sequence continues at coordinate 317,922 of CAOLHI010001636.1, read as the reverse complement.
CAAGCCAGCGTCAGTGTATTCGCAGCGCAGTAAACAGAACACAACAGAAAGCAGGCGTAGCAAGAAAAGGCAGGTTTATTTCCAGGTTGGATGAGGTACTGCGGTCCCGTCCTCGCCGTCCCATCTCCTCCCAGCCAGAGCTGGCCCGGAGGGTGGATGGGGGCCTGTTGGATCTACGCCAGTCTGTTCACAGGAGGGGCTGTGTGGATTTTGTCCTGCCGGGAAATTTTATCTGTGCTCAATCTCTGCACACCAAGTTCCCAGCCCCTGCTTTTTGTTTATTTGTCTATGTGATTTCTATCCTGCCCCTCTCCCAGAGTGGGACTCAAAGCGGTTTAGACTCCGCAGCCTCTGTTTCCAAGGAAGCCAAGGGGCACCTCTGACTACAATGGCGCGGCATCTAAAAGAAACACCTGGGGAAGTTAGGGGGGTGCTTCCGCCTCCAAAAAGTTGGCCCTGGCTCCTCACCTCACCCCATGGCAGCAGGTAGAGCTCCCCGCTGCTCAAGCATCCCTTCCTACGTGTACACACACACAAACACACACAGACGCACACCACCGTCACACTTGTGGCAACACAAGACATGTCCCTGGCCCCACCCACCCACCCGCCCCTGACCGACACGGCACAAAACGTTTGGGGTTCACACTAGACGTGAAGGGTAGAGAACGCGTCTCCGTGCTAAGTCCAAATCTGGTCCCACCTGGAGCTGACGGTGCTTCTCAGTTGCCACTTAGGCAAGAAGCCCCGTTGATGCCAGTAAGCCTGCTCTGGTTCGGACTAAACAGATTGGACTTAGCTCTCTCTTTTCCCTCCCTCTCTAAGAAGCATACGGCCCCACACCAAAAATACTGATACAGCCATAGAACAAGATTTCTCCCTCCTGCCCCCCCATACTTGAAATTCCCGGCCCCCTCCCTCCCTCCCTCTCCAGCCCCACATTGTGAGAATGTCAAGGCGGGGTCCCAGCGGCCGCGGGTGGCCAGAGCTAGACGAGGGCGTAGTCGAACTGGCCCCTCTCCAGTCCTTCCTTGTGGTCGGTCCAGGACGAGGCGGGCATCTGGCTGTAAGGATCGAGAAGGATTCGGAAGCACCGCACCATCAGGATCACCAAGAAGACCAGGAGGAAGACGACAAAGGCAAAGACGGTCTTTTGCTCCACGTCCATGCCGAGGAGGGCCCCGGGGCCGGCGTCCACCTGGCCCGGAGACAGCAGTTCGTAATTCAGCGTCGAGGCATCCTCCATCATGCCGGAGCTCCTCGCCGCAGCTGGGGTGGGACGGACGCCTCCTCACGGGCCCGGCATTCTCCCCCTGCGAGGCCGGGCCGGGTGGAAACCCCACTCCCAGAAACCCAAATATTTATTCTGTGGCGATGAGTGGGAAGGTGGTCAAAACCTGCGTGCTGCAGTTTCCTGGAAAACACAAGGATACAAACAGATCGTGGTCAGAAAAGCTGCCCTGTCCTGATGTCTGTCCGCATCTGGCAGCGCCCAGACACGTTGCTTCGCAACCGGCTTGCTGAAACTTTCAGGCGTTTACGCACAGAACTGACGCACCCCTTAACACGGTTCTCTGTGCAGCGATTTCTGATCCTATTTGTAGTTTTACAAATTTTAAAAAAAACCAGTTTTAAAATAATTGGAAAATAACAAGCAACACAACAAGCCACCAATTTAAAAAACAAGAAGCAACAAGTTACTGCTTAAAAGCTACAAACAGAAAGCAAAATATTAGTTTGGAAAAGTGACTTTCCAACCTGTTGAGTTCTGGTTGGCAGCCCTGGAAACTGTGGCACGGGCAGGATGGGAAGGAACCCCGTTTCTCATCAAGGATTGGGAAACTTTCAAATACAGTTTCCACTGGCATAAATGCAAACGGCACATTATTTCCCTCGCCTGTTATTCCTATCTGTGATTTTCCAGTCGGATGGTCAACCTCCTGCTCCTTCAGCAATAGGTTCCACGTTTCAGGGGGGCAGGTAGCCAGTCCAAGGGGCCTCTGCTGCTCCCGGACGGGGCCAGCGGAATAGCAAAAGGTACCCCCGGTTTCTTTATAGGACGGAGGGGTGAAGGCACACAGCTAGTTTCCATACCTCTGGCTGGCTGCCCAAAGCGGCGAGCATCTCTCGGACGGCAGGGGGGGAATGCATCTCATCTGCTGCCTCGTTGTCTGGATTCATGGCTGCAGGAGAGAGAAGCCGTCACTGGAAGGCCCAGCATCATGGTCAAGCAGGAAGGGTCCCTGCCCCCAAGGTGCATACAGGATAAAAGAGTCTCTGGTCCGTGTCACTCATTTGCCAACGGACTCTGAATTTCCATCCCAGGATCTAAAGGAATTGTGCCAGAAAGAAAACTCTGCTGTCCTGGACAGGGCACTCCTGTCTTGTGGGGCTCTCCAGCCCCACTTCGCCTCTCCCCACAGAGTTTGCCGCTGGCCGGAGAGGGAGGGACCTGGTCCTCAGAGCTCAGGACTAGCAACGTGGAAGAGGCCGAGCTGGCAAAGCCAACAGTGAGGAACGCCGGGAATTCTGATCCCACCATACCTGGAGGGCCGCATGTTCTCGACCCCTAAAGTGACATTGTCCTTACCAGGTAACATGCAAAACATTGGTGATAGCAGAAGCATCAGGAGATTTTTGGACAGAAACCAATTAGTCCCTCTCCCCGTCCCAACCTGCCCCCCACCAAAGAGTGTTGGGGGCTGGAGTCATTCCTCCCATTGGTCCCCTGGACCAAGCCCTCCTAGAATCAGAGGTGGGAGGGAGGGGACCCCCAGGGCCACCCAGGCAGGTATAGAGGCCCAGCCCTCCCAGCCGGCCTCTGTTTAAAAATCTCCCCAAAAAGAGGCCCACCACACCCACGGAGGCGGCAGCCGGTTCCGCTGTCAGATGCTCTTCCCTCGTCCCGGGTGGGATCTCTTCGCCTGCCGTCCTGGTCTCTGGAGCGCCAGCCAAGAGGCTCCGTCCTCCATACGATACCCCTTCAAATATTTAAAGCCCGGCTATCGTGTCCCCGTCTCTCGGCCTCCCCTCCTCCTCTGGAGACGCTCCGGCTTGGGCACCTGGGCCCAGGATGCCTCCAGGTGAGAGCTGGCCAACCAGGTGAGCCCAGAGGCTATGAAGCCCACACCGTGGGAGTCCTGGGAAGGTCCAGAGGATTATCCTGCTGGCTGCCACCCCAGGGGCCCTCCGCCCCGCCCCCCCACCCAGCTGTTGCTCAGAAGCTCCCGGTCACGTTAATCTGCAACCTCTGGAGCCCCTGTTTGCCTCTCCGGCTTAGGGGATTTGGGTTTCCCTTTCAATGAGCCGCAGGAGCAGACGGAAAGGTGGGCGGGGGCGGAGGGGGAGAAGAGCAGCCGCTGGAAGAAGCCCCCCCGTCCCAAAGGCGGCTCAGGAGGTTGTGCGGAAACCGTGCAAGGAGGTGGGGAGGGAAAGTCCAATGAAGCCCCCCGGGTCGGTTCCTGACGGGAGGGGTGGGCTGGGCGGCCCCTGGGTCCCCCCGCCTCCGATGCCTCTGGGTTGCCTGGTCCTTTCCCAAGGGTTGTTCTAGAGCTATTTGGGGAGGGGGTGGAATCGGAGCTCCGGAAGCCCCTCTGTGCCGGACGGCGGAGTCCTTCGGAGCAGGTGGCTGGATTCTGGGAGCTCCAGCCCAGAGCGGGAACTTGGTAAAGTTCTGCTGAGCGGATTGTTTCCCCCCGTGGGGCCCCCTCGCCTCGGAAGGCGGTGGGCGGATCCAGCCACGGGGTCCACCTCCCGCTTCCCAACGAGGGGCTTCCTCCCGGGGGAAGGGACGGGGCAGAGCTCCCCCGGGCATGTGCAGAGCGCCCGCCTTGCAGGCTGATCCCAGCCGGCCTTTGGAACAGGTTCTATGTGGGGAGGGGCGGTCTAGGCTGGGGAAGGGTGGGGGGCTCTCCCGCCTCCCCCCGCCGCCCCCGCAACGCCCGGGCTTCTCGGGGGCGAAGGACGTACCTGCGCCGGGCCCCCGGACGCCCCCAGCCCCGCTGCCCGGAGGAGGCGAGGCGGAGGCGGCGGAGGAGGCGGGCAGCGCCCGGTCGGTCGGTCCTCCGCCGGCGGCCCCGGACGGTTCCCATGGCGACGGAGCATCCCTGGCAGCCGCCGAGGCGCACCGACGCCGGGAGGGGAGGGGAGGGGAGGGGAGGGGAGGGGGCGGCGCCCGACGGGGGGCGCGCTCTGCCCATGCTCAGGGGCGCCCTCCCCCTCAGCCGCGGACCCCCAAGGAAGGCACCGCCCCTGAATCGCCTCCCACCCGGTGTCGGTCCAAAGCGTCCCTGGGTTTCCTCGGCGGGCGGCGCCCCTCCCGAGAGCGCAGCCGCCCCGCCGACGCCGGCCAAAGATTGGGGGACCGCCGGACCCCCAAGGCCCGGAGGGCGGGCAGGAAGGACAGCCACGGAGGGGCCCCCGGCGGAGGGAGACCCACGACCACGGAACCCCGTCGCCGGGCGTTCGCGAAGGAAGCGGGTCCCGCGGGCGGCGGGCGGCTCTCACGGCGGGGAAGAGAAGAATCCGGCCGGACCCAGGGTCGGACAGGCGTCGGAACCGGCAGGAGGCTGGATCACCCGGGAAGAGTCCGAGCCCCCCGAACAGACCGTCATAAAGGGATCCCACAAGACAGGGAGGTGATCGAGAACGAGGAGGGGTCCCTGGAGCCCCCCCGCCCCCCCTCCTCCCCCCACCCTCTCCGTGGTCTTTTGCTGCTGCTTCTTTTTTCCTTTTTTCTCCTTTTTTGGATGCTTTTTTGAAAATAAGAAAGGGGGGGAGCAAAGCAAGAATAATCAGGTGTTTCCCATCAGCACAGCAGTTAATAGGACCAGGCAACCATTTTAAGCTATATGGATTATTCTTTTTCTAACTGTATGTATATGTGTATGTATGTATGTATGTGTATGTATGTATGTATATATATATTCCCCCCCCGTATTGGAATTGGTTCCTGTGTTGGGACGTCTCTCCTCTGAGGTTCCTGGATTGGACCAGAATAAAAGTATGTGTTAAGAAAAGCAGCCCAACCCCTCCTGTGCCGGGATGTCCTGGATGTCAGAGTGATGGGATGTGCAGTCTCATGCATGGTAGTCAATGGCTTGCAAGGAAAGCCTGGGAAGCGGCCAAGGTGGGGAAGGGCTGGGAAGCGCCGCCAGGCCCAATGCTCCAAGGTCTCGCACCCGGGACAGGGAAGGGCGGGAAGGTCCTGTGCCCGCTCTTGCTTTTGGACTTTGGTCCCCCCACTGAACCCACGCCCAATGCATCGCTCTCCAAATGGAGTTCCTGCAATTGTGCTATTTGTGTGTGTGTGAACTCTGTCCCTGGGTCAACACGACCCCTCCTGGGTCAGCACGGCGGGCATGTCGGCCCTTCTGGGAGATAAAGGCCAGGAGCCTCCGGAGGGGGGAGGCCGCTGTGGGGCCCGGTCCAGAGTCAAAGCACCAGAGGAGGGGGCAGGGAGGGATTGCATGTCCCATGGTGCTGCTAAAGGGAGTGGGCATCTCTCGGGGCCAAAGGAGACCACCTGCAGGCAGAAGCCCTGAGAAGAGGCCGACCCCGAGGCCCAGGGTGGCCCAGAGGGGCTGATGGCCATCACCCAGGGGGGCCTGGCCTCCCAGTGCTTGCACAGTCCGGGGGGGCAGTGGTGACCCCGGAGGCCCACTATCGGCAGGCATGTAGTCGTAAAACTGTGGACAACATTTCCCATGAGGTTTTGACTCAGCATGGACAACACTCCCCATAATCCTCAGTGCAGAAAGGGGGGCTTGGCAGCAGTATGGACAACACTTCCCATCCTCTCCACCCAGTAAAGAAAGGGGTTTCAATCCCATCCTCCTCCCTCTCAGTCCCTTCCTAGACAACGGTTCCCATCATCCCCACACAAGGGTTTTTTTTCCCAAAGGTTCAATTTCCCCACAAGATGGTGCGCTACCTCTGGTGCCGGATCGGGACCAAATGGCGGATTGGGGCTTTTGTTAAGGCAATAAAAACCCCATTCCTTGTCCTGCAGCGCCATCTGGTGGCCGATCGGATGAAGCGCTGCATTTATTTTTTAAAAAGGCCCCAATCCGCCATTTGGTCTCGATCCGCCGCCACCACCTGTAGCGCGCCCTCTGGTGGAATAAAGGCTTTACTGCACCAATAGAAATCCTAAATCCTAAAATATATTTAGAATATAAATTTAAAATTTAAAATAAAATATATATAAAAATATTGCGCGGAGGGGATGGCGATACTTTGCTCTTTCCTATCAAGGCGCCCTCTGGCGGCCATTCTGAGCAATGCGTGTCGAGGCCTCTGCGTCCACACGAGACGCGGGAAGGAAGGGCTCGTGGAGGGGGTTCCGATGAGCCCACCCCACCCCTCAGGCCCCTGCTGGACTACAGAGTCCATCTTCCCCACGCAGGGGGTTTGGGCCCAAATCGCGGATCGGGGCCTTTCCAAAAATTAAATAAAACTCTTCCGTCCATTTGCCACCAGAGTTTGTTCGGACTACTTTTCCCATTCTCCTCACAAAGTGCAGAGAGCGAGGCTTTGGGCCGGTTCGGACTACATTTCCCATCCTCCCCACAAAGTGCAGAGAGCGAGGCTTTGGGCCGGTTCGGACTACATTCCCCATCGTCCCCACAAAGTGCAGAAAGCGAGGCTTTGGGCCGGTTCGGACTACATTTCCCATTCTCCTCACAAAGGGCAGAAAGCGAGGCTTTAGGTCGGTTCGGACTACATTTCCCATCCTTCCCACAAAGGGCAGAAAGCGAGGCTTTGGGTCGGTTCGGACTACATTTCCCATCCTCCCCACGCAGTGCAGAGAGCGAGGCTTTGGGCCGGTTCGGACTACATTTCCCATCCTCACCGCAAAGTGCAGAAAGCGAGGCTTTGGGCCGGTCTGGACTACTTTTCCCATCCTCCCCACAAAGGGCAGAGAGCGAGGCTTTGGGCCGGTCGGGACTCCCTTTCCCATCCTCCCCACACAGTGCAGAAAGCGAGGCTTTGGGCCGGTTCGGACTACTTTTCCCCATCGTCCCCACAAAGTGCAGAAAGCGAGGCTTTGGGCCGGTTCGGACTACATTTCCCATTCTCCTCACAAAGTGAAAGAGAGCGAGGCTTTGGGCCGGTTTGGACTACATTTCCCATTCTCCCCACAAAGTGCAGAGAGCGAGGCTTTGGCCCGGGTTTTGGACTACTTTTCCCCCATCCCCCCCACAAAGTGCAGAGAGCGAGGCTTTGGGTTGGTTCGGACTAATTTCCCATTCTCCCCACAAAGTGCAGAGAGCGAGGCTTTGGCCCGGGTTTCGGACAACATTTCCCATCCTCCCCACAAAGTGCAGAGAGCGAGGCTTTGGACCGGTTCGGACTACATTTCCCATTCTCCCCACAAAGTGCAAGAGCGAGACTTTGGACCGGTTCGGACTACTTTTCCCCATCGTCCCCACAAAGGGCAGAAAGCGAGGCTTTGGGTGGGTTTCCCGGATACATTTCCCATCCCCCCCACGCAGTGCAAAAAAGCGAGGCTTTGGGCCGGTTCGGACTACATTTCCCATCCTCACCGCAAAGTGCAAAAAAGCGAGGCTTTGGGCCGGTCTGGACTAATTTCCCCTCCCCCCCACAAAGGGCAGAAAGCGAGGCTTTGGGTCGGTCTGGACTACATTTCCCTCCTCCCCATAAAGGGCAGAAAGCGAGGCTTTGGGCTGGTCTGGACTACATTTCCCATCCCCCCCACAAAGGGCAGAAAGCGAGGCTTTGGGTCGGTCTGGACTACATTTCCCATCCTTCCCACAAAGGGCAGAAAGCGAGGCTTTGGGTCGGTTTGGACTACATTTCCCATCCCCCCCACAAAGTGCAGAGAGCGAGGCTTTGGGCCGGTTCGGACTACATTTCCCATTCTCCCCACAAAGTGCAGAGAGCGAGGCTTTGGGCCGGTTCGGACTACATTTCCCATTCTCCCCAAAAGTGCAGAGAGCGAGGCTTTGGGCCGGTTCGGACTACTTTTCCCATTCTCCTCACAAAGTGCAGAGAGCGAGGCTTTGGACCGGTTCGGACTACATTTCCCATTCTCCCCACAAAGTGCAGAGAGCGAGGCTTTGGGCCGGTTGGGGATTTACATTTCCCATTCTCCCCACAAAGTGCAGAGAGCGAGGCTTTGGGCCGGTTCGGACTACATTTCCCATTCTCCCCACAAAGTGCAGAGAGCGAGGCTTTGGGCCGGTTCGGACTACATTTCCCATTCTCCCCACAAAGTGCAGAGAGCAAAGGCTTTGGACCGGTTGGGAAAAACAACATTTCCCATCCTCCCCACAAAGTGCAAGGGGCGAGGCTTTGGACCGGTTTGGACTACATTTCCCATCCTTCCCACAAAGGGCAGAGGGAGGCTTTCGGTCGGTTCGGACAAATTTTTCCCATCCTCCTCTAAATCTGAATTTTAACGAAGGCCCCAATCCCCCATTGGTCCCAATCCCCCGCCAGCACGTGCAGAGCGCCCTCTGGTGGAATAAAGGCTTTCCCACCCCAAATAGAAATCCAAAAATCCTAAACTATATCAAGCGGGCGGGGGGTGGCAATACTTTTCTAGTTTTATCAAGGCGCCCTCTGGGGGGCCATTCCTTTCGGTGACATGCTTAAGGGGAACTCTGAATCGGGCCTTCAAAGGCAATCGCAACGGCGAGCGCCCATTGGCTGCTGTGGCTCAGCGGTTAAAGCCGTGGTTCTCGAATGCCCTTGGTCGCGAGTTCGGGGCCCGGGGAAGGTTTTTTTTCTTACTTGGCGGATTCAAAAATGGCGGCCGAGCGCTTGAGCGGCGGCTCCCTTGTCCTATCGGTGGCGAGTTCGGGGCCTGTGGGGGGGGCCGGGAGCTCCGCCGGAAACCCAGTTTCCTTCCCTTCCGCCGCCGGAAGTGAGGCTCCGCCATGAACGCTGAGGGGGACGCTGGGGGGCCCGGGGGGGCGGCCTGGGGCTCTCTTGCAGGGCCGGGGGCGGCTGGGACGGAGGCCGCGGCTGCTTCCTGGGCGCCCGGAGCCCGAAGAGCCCCCGGGGGAGAGGAGGGGGCCGCCGGCCTTCCGGGTTAAGGGGGGGGGGGGTCTCTGGGGGGCCCCCGGGTGGAGCTGGGCGGCCATGGGCCCCCCTCCGGGCGCCCCGGGCCCTCGGGCGGCCCTCCTAGGGCTTCTGCCCGCCGCCACGGGGGGTCCTGGGAGCCCCGGAACCCCCCCCGTCCCTCGGGCGCCGAGAGAACCCGCTCCCTTCGGCAGCCCCGGGGGGGGCAGCACCGTGGGCCCCGCAGCCCCCTCCCCGCCCCTCCCCTCCGTGGCCCCCCGGGGTGGGGATGGGGCCCCCGCGGCAGCCCCCCCCTCTGGAGGCCCCTGGACGCCCACCCCCGGGAAACGTTCCCCGGGGATGCTGGGAGCTGCAGTCCCCGCGACCTCTCTCCTGGGGCGGGGCGGGGGGCGAGGGAACGGGGGGGCTCCGGATCCGCCTCCGCTTAAAGGAAAGACCCAAAACTGGAGGTCCTGCTGGGTTTCCCCGGGCTTTGAGTTGGCATTTTCTCCGGGCTTTCCGCCCGCGTCTGCGGCTGGCATCTCCAGAGGCTGTTCCGGCATGGAACGGAAACAAAACCTTTCTATGTGCGTGGTCCCCGGGGTGGAGGGGCGCCGCCTGCATGTGTCGTTAAACGGGGGCCCCCCGGGGTTGTATTCCTATCAGGGGAGGTGCGTAGCAGGGCATCGAGTTCTTCTGCCTGGCCGAGCCTGCGGGGTCTTTCGTGGTCTTGGGTTCCTGCTGGGATCGTGTTGGGACTGGGTGCGATTCCCTCTCCTGTCTAGAGCAGCCCCCCTCCCCTCTGCCCAGGCCGTTTCTGCACTAGCCTTGTTATAGCGCTATGATTCCGTTTGAAGCTTTCCTCCGGAATCCTGGGGCCACCGAGGACCCTCCCAGAGCAACCCCCGGGATTCCCTAGGACGTTGCAAGTGGAGTCGTAGCGCTAAAACCCCGGGGGCGGGAAAGGGCCCCCCGTGTAGACCTGCCCCCGGCTGCGAGGCATGGGGGGGTCCCTGGCAGGAGTCAGGGGACCCCTCTTGTCCTTTGCTGAGCGGAGCGTTTGTTGGACTTTATGGTCTGGGGGTCCCGTTTCTTCCCCGGCCTCCCTATAGGGTCAGGGACCCCCTTGAGGGATGGAAAGAGAGCCCTTTCCCCTTTTGGGGGGGCTGCCTGCCTTCACTGCGGTGGGTGTTTCGGGGTCGGGGGCTCTTCGGTGTCTGAACCGGGGTAACCCTTGGCCCGTAGAGCCCCGTTTAGAGGGTCCAGTCCCCCTTCCAGGAGGTGGGGGTCACAGATCCTTTCTGCACAGTCTGGCGGAGTTTTTATGGTCCCCCTTTTTGTGTCCTGGGTGGGGGCTGGAGCTTTTGTGTCCATATCTGTCAGTGTGGGGAGGGTTTCTGGGTGGCCCAGTGGTCGGTTAGGTTTGTGGATGTTGGTTAGGTTTGTGGAGGGTGGTCTTGCCCCCATTTTTTTTTTCCCGGGGAAATTGGATTTTTGGGTGGATGTTGTTCAATGGTCCAGAGAAATTTGGTGGTATTTTGAACTCCAGGCCACTGGTCACCCCGGGGGCCGTGGGGGGGTCTGCGCAGGGACTGAAAAACCACAGCAGCCTCGGGAGATGCCACCCACAGACGCAGGGGAAAAGCCGGGAAAAAATTTCTGATAGGACACGGGCTCAAACCCCGGGAAACCCACAAGAACCTCTAGTTTTGGGTCTTTTCTTTAAGCAGGAGACGGATTCGGAGCCTCCCATTTCCCCTTCCCCCCCCATCCCACCCCGACCGGCTGCCGGGGAGCGGGAGAAAATCAGGGGGGACTGCAGCTCCAAGCATCCCCCAGAGAACCGAGGCCTTCTGGGAGTTGAAGTCCAGGAACCTCCAGAGGGGAGAAGCTGCCGCGGGGCCCCCGACCCCCGATCCAAAGTGCCACGGAGGGGGGAGGGGGATTGCGGATCCCATGGTGCTGCCCCGGTGCTGCAAAAGGGAGCGGGGTTCTCTTCCCCCCGAAGGACGGAGGCGGTTCCCGGGCTCTCAGGACACCCTATGGAGGCGGGCAGAAGCCCTTAGGAAGGCCGGCCCAAGGGCCCGGGGCACCCCGGGGGCTGACGGCCACCCAGCTCCACCCGGGCCAGCCTGGGGCCCACATAAAACCTCTCATGGGAGGAAAACACCTCTTATAGTTTGCAAAATAAAGTTTTTTTGAACACACAGTGTTGCGTTACATTCATTTTTCCCAGTCCCCCCTCCTCTCCCTCCCCTCCCGAATCCCCCCCAATCCCCTTTTTCCCCCCCCCCTCCCAATCCCCCTTCCCCCCTTTCCCCCCCCCACCCCCTCCCCTCATTCCCCCTCCTCCCCCCCCTTCCCAATCCCCTTTTCATCCCCCCTTCCCTCAACCCCCTCCCCAATCCCCTTTCCCTCCCCCCCCCTTCCCTCATCCCCCCTCGTGTCCCTCGACGTCTTTATTTTGAACATACAGTGTTGCATTACATTCATTTTTCCCAGTCCCCCCCCCCTCCCCTCCTGTCCCTCGACGTCTTCCTTGCGCTGCTTGAGGATCCGGTCCTTGTAGTAGTTTGGGGCCCCTTCCCACCTCTGTCTTGGAGAAGAGGCACCCTGCCAGGGGGGGGGGGGACATCAGCACAAGGGGGGAAAAGGGGGAGGAAAACCCGGGATACCCCCACCCTGTGAAGAATTTGACAGAAAACACAGAAGTTCCTCTGCCCCACCTCCGGGATCAAGAGGGCCAAAAGGAGGCTTACCTATAAAATCCGTCACTTTGTCCGCAGGGCCCGGATGAGGACGTTGCCGTTCTTCTTGTGCTTCGTCTTCGTTTTTAAAGAACCCTGTGAGGGGGGGGGGAAAAAATTTAAAAGGGGTGCACCAACTACCGCTCTGTTTAAAGCAGGAGTGAGCAACCGCAGAAGGCCGCAACCCCAACTGCCTCCCTGGGGTAAAACATGAACGGCCACTCTGGGATTTTTGCCATGTTTTTAAGCCCCGTGAGCCATTTTAGGCTCAAGAGGAGCCTTTTTTTAACAGCCAGAAGTGCGGAAAAAAACCCCCGCTCCCTTCCACCCCTTAAAAAGGGGGCTTTTCTAAAACCCACACTGGTACCAGGAGGGCCAAGAACATGGCAAAAATTTCCCCCCCCTTAAGGGATATCTGGGGAGGGGGGAAAAATTGGACAAACAGACCTCTCAGGGGCCCTGGGGTTCACAAATGTCCCACAGGTTACACCCTTCCCACCCTGGTTTCTGGGCACAAATCAAAGTGCTGGTTACGACCTACAGAGCCTGCTATGGGTCAGGGCCTGTCCCACCGAAAGCCCATCACCCCCAAAAGCAGCCTGCCGGGGTTTTTAAGAGCGCAGGGCTTACAGTTTCTCTGTCCTCCCTCCCACCCTCCCAGTCTCGGCTGATGGGTGACCGCAGTCCATTTGAATCTGTGGTGGGGAGGGTGCCGGTGCCTCCTTCTGCCTTCAAGGCAATAGGGCTCCTCCCCAAGGCAGAAGGGGGCAGCTGGTGGGGCTCCCTGTGTTCCCCCCATGCCATTTTTAAAAAAGGGACTCACAAGCCTCGCTTAGCATTCACAGTCTCTCGCAGTCTCCCCCAGACTCGCCGAGAGGCTGCAAAAGTGAGGCCAGACTCAGAAGTCCCGATTAAAAACCCCAGAGGGCAGCACTGGAGGAAAAAAACCCGCCCATGCCAAAGGGGCCCAGTGTGCTCTCGGGTATGACTTACCCGGGGAAGTTGATGTTGTTCTCCTGAACTCCTTCCACTGCTGGTACCATCTGGAGTCCTTGTAAACACCACGGCCACGGCCTCCCTGCAGCGGGCACAGAAACCAAAAGGAGGGTTGGACAACGCGGGTCCGCTTACCTTTTCCCTTCCACCCCCTTTGCCTGTTAGGGCAGCGGTGGCTTTAGGCAGCCCCGGGGTCTCCTGAAGGCCTCCACACGTGCCAGACACAAGAGCAATACCTGCCTGAGGTGCTTTGGGGACAGGTGCCCTACGGAGGAAGACAAAAGAGCCCAGTCCCTCCCGTCTAAGGGCCTTTCCGCGCTACACCGTTATAGTGCTTTTATTCCACTTTCAAAAGCTTTCCTGTGGAACCCTGGGGTTTGCAGTGCAGGGAGGGTCCTTTGGGATTCTCACCCAGGGAGCTCTTTGGCCCCAGGGGAAAAGGCAAACGCCAAATTTTTTACAGGAGGTTGGAAGTGGAATAATACCACTGGAACAGTGCAGTGCAGAAAGGGCCCCAAAAAAAAAAAAGAAAAAATTCCCACTCAAAGGCCTAGGAGGACACACCGTCAGCGGCTAGTCGGGCTAAAAGCGGCCCCCCTTTGGGTCCGAAAAACCTGCTCCTCCCTCCGCCTCTCCCTGGGAAAATCCGTCTGCTCCCGGGGTGGCGCAGCCAGGGGACAAAATCCGCCCGTCCCCCCCCGGCATCAGGAGGACCCCCCAGCAACAAAAGGAGGAGCCCAGTTTCCTAGTTTGGGTCCCTGGCCCAGGGGGGGGACGCAGCCGCCTGAGAAGCACTCCTTCCGACAGGCCCTTTTTTCGCAGAGCGCTTTGCAGGTGGGCGCCCGGTGTCTGCAAGTGGCCGGCCAGCTTATGGGGACCCCGGGGATTAAGCAGGGCTCCCTCGGGGAAGGGGGTTTTGCAGCCCCTGGGATTCCCGGGCGGTCTCCCCCCCAAGGACTAACCAGGGCCGACCCCGCCTGGCTTTCCCAAAGGGGAGAGGCCACCTGGGGCCCCGGGAGAGGCCTCGGCCTCCGGGAGGTGGCAATCTCTCCCCCAGCCCCTCCATCAGTTTCTCAACCCCCCCCCGTTTTCAACCCCCCCTTCCATCCAGGCGGGATGGAACATAGGTTTAAACACAATTAGAAGCTCACTGTAGATTAAAACACCCAAAACACATAAAGCCATTTCAAGTACATCCGTTTTAGATTCCCTAATTAAACGCTGACTGGGCCGGGCCCCTCCCATCTGGGGAGGGGAGGGGGTCGGGGGGCCCCCCCGGGGGGAAAAGGGCAGTGCTCCCCCTCCCAGCCCAAAAGGGGGGAAACCCTGAGGCCTCCCTGCAGAGGTTGGGGGACTGCAAGTCCCAGCGTCCCACCGACCTGGGGGAACCAGAGGGGGGGCTGGTCCCCCCACCCCGTTTTCCACCCTCTGTGACATTATTCGGTGGGCATCGAGAAACCCCCCCGTGCTCGGGGACGCTCTCCACATGCTCAGGGGGCCTGCGGGGGAAGGCCCGCGCTCTGCACAGGCTCAGAGGCCCCCCCCTCAAAGGGCCGACCCCAAGGCTGACTAGGCCGCGAAGCAGAGGCGCCCCCCCCGCCCCCAGGAGGCCCCCGGCAGGAGCAGGAGCAGGAGGGGGGGGGAGGGGGGGGGGCGCTCTCCGCCGGGCTGAGGGCCGGGAAACGCTGCGCGCTCCGGAGCTGCCTCTCCTTCACCGCGGGCACGGCGAACAAAACCGGACCCGGGCGGGGAGGGAAGCGGGACCGACCCGAAGGGCCCCCCCCCCGCCGCCGCCGCTTCCCTCCTTACCGGGCGTCTCCAGACCGCGGCCGCCGCCATCTTCTCCTCGCGGGGCAGGAGGCCAGAGGGAAGGGGGGCGGGCCGATGACGTCACACGCGCAGCTCGAGGGAGGAAGCGGGGGGGCGGGGCAGAGGCAGCGCCAGCAGCCGGGAGACCTGGTGACGTCAAGACGCCCGCCCCTCTGGTTACTAGGGCAATGGAGAAAACCCTCCGCCAAATTAGGAGAAGGCTCTTCATCCGGGGGGTTTTTCCGGGAGAGGCCTGGCTAGGAAAGAACGCCTCAGCCTGTCAGGGGGGTCCCCCTCATCCGGGGCCTTTCCCGCAGGAGCCTATCGGGAGCGCCCTCCTCAAGACTGGAAGTCGAATCGGGACCAGATGGCGGATTGGGACCTTTGTTAAATTCAATAAATGGGTGTAGCCCCCCCCTCTGGTGGAATAAAGGTTTTCTTTCACCGATTTGAAATTGGGAAATTTTAATATATATTCCGCGGGGGGAGGGGGGTGATACTTTGCTCTTTCCTATCAAGGCGCCCTCTGGCGGCCATTCTGAGCAATGCGCGTCGAGGCCTTCCGTCCACACGAGATGCGGAAAAGAAGAGCTCCTGGATCCCCAAAGAGCCCCCCCCCCCCCCGGGGGGCCCCCCTAAAACATGATGGGGGCCCCCCTATCATCCCCACGCAGGGGTTTTCGGGCCCAAATGGCCGGGTGGGGCCTTTCCAAAAATTAAATAAAACTCTTCCGTCCATTTGCCACCAGAGTTTGTTTGGACTACATTTTCCCCTCCTCCCCACGCAGTGCAGAAAACCCAGGCTTTGGGGCGGTTCGGGCTACATTTCCCATCCTCCCCACAAAGGGCAAAAAAAGAGAGGCTTTGGGTCAGTTCGGACTACATTTCCCCCCTTTTCCCCAAAAAAGGGGAGAAAGGGAGGCGTTGGGCCCCGGGTTTTCCCCCACCTAAAAATTTTTCCCCATCCTCCCCACCAAAAGGGGAGAAAGCGAAAGGGTTTGGGTCGGTTGGACAAAATTTCCCATCCTCCCCCAAACAAAACCCCGGGTTTTGGGGGAAAAAAAGGCCGAAAGGCCCCCCCCTTTTTGGGGGGCCCGGGTTTTTCGGGACTTACCAATTTCCCATCCTCCCCACGCAGTGCAGAAAGCGAGGCGTTGGGCCGGGTTTGGGCTACATTTCCCATCCTCCCCACACAGTGCAGAAAGCGAGGCGTTGGGCCGGTTCGGACTACATTTCCCATCCTCCCCACGCAGTGCAGAAAGCGAGGGTTTGGGCCGGTTCGGACAACACTTTCCCCTGCTCCCCACAAAGCGCAGCAAGGGAGGCTTTGGTTCGGGTTGGACTACATTTCCCATCCTCCCCACAAAGTGCAGGAAGCGAGGCTTTGGTTCGGTTTTTCTGAGGCTGAGAGAGTTCACGTGACACGTCCCCCGAGGTCACCCAGCGTCCTACCGGAGTCCCAGTCAGCTACCTCCGAGGCTGAGAGAGTGTGACAGGTCCCCCCCAGGTCACCGGGCGTCCCACCGGAGTCCCAGTCAGCTACCTCTGAGGCTGAGAGAGTGTGACTTGTCCCCCTGAGGTCACCCGGTATCCTGAGGAAGGAAGGGAGGGAGGGAGGAAGGCCACTGGTCTCCTTGGAGCCACCCTGGCAAGGGAAGAAGGCGGCGGCCCCGCTTGGCCTCCTGGCCGGGAGGCCCGCAATTGCGACGGCTGGTCTCGGCGTTACCATGGCGACGGGCCTGCGCCGGGGGGGGCTGACGCTCTAGCCTGCTCGAGTCTGTGGTCCGACGTTTTCTGCTCTCCTAGGCTGAGCGCCGACCTAGCGACGCTCTGGAGTTCTCATCTCAGAGGGCAGGCTCTCCGAGATGAGTTCCCCAGAGTCCCCCCTGGCGACGGTCTACCCGTTCCAACTTTTTGTTCGGCCCTCTAAGTTGACCCTTCCTAGACCGTCACCGCAGCGACGCTCTAGGCCGCTAACTCAGAGGGCAGGCTCTCCGAGAACAGTTTCCCAGAGCGACCCAAGCGGACGCTCTACCCGGTCTGGCTTCGTGGTCGGCCCTCAGTTGAAATTTCCTACACCGTCGCCCTGGCGACGCTCTGGCCGTTTAACTCGGAGGCCCTATTAACTTTCCTGCGGCGCCGCCTCGTGGACGATGGGGGCATTTCTCCGATTAAATAAAACCGTTGAAGTTCCTCTCCGCAATGCAGGACTGGTCTCCGCGAATGGTTGGCTGTCACTGTAGGCCCGCGGGTGGGAACGAGGTGGGTCTCCTTGGAGCCACCCTGGCAAGGGAAGAAGGCGGCGGCCCCGCTTGGCCTCCTGGCCGGGAGGCCCGCAATTGCGACGGCTGGTCTCGGCGTTACCATGGCAGGTACCTGAGGTCACCCAGCGTCCCACCGGAGTCCCTGTCAGCTGCCTCTGAGGCTGAGAGAGTGTGACACGTCCCTCTGAGGACTACATTTCCCATTCTCCCACAAAGGGGAGGAAGCGAGGCTTTATTTCGGTTTGGACTACTTTTCCCCATCCTCCCACGCAGTGCAGAAAGCGAGGCCTTGGGTCGGTTTGGACTACACTTCCCATCCTCCCCACAAAGTGCAGAAAGCGAGGCTTTGGACCGGTTTGGACAACATTTCCCATCCTCCCCAAGCAGTGGAAAAAGCGAGGCTTTGGGTCAGATTGGACTACATTTCCCATCCTCCCCACAAAGCGCAGAAAGCGAGGCTTTGGGCCGGTTCGGACAACACTTCCCATCCTCCCCGCAAAGCGCAGAAAGCGAGGCTTTGGGTCGGTTTGGACTACTTTTCCCCCATTCTCCCCGCAAAGTGCAGAAAGCGAGGCTTTGGGTCGGTTCGGACTACATTCCCATTCCCCGCAAAGCGCAGCAAGGGAGGCTTTGGTTCGGGTTGGACTACATTTCCCATCCTCCCCACAAAGCGCAGGAAGCGAGGCTTTGGGTCGGTTTGGACTACGTTTCCCATCCTCCCCACAAAGGGCAGAAAGCGAGGCTTTGGGCCGGTTGGACAACATTTCCCGTCCTCCCCGCAAAGCGCAGCAAGGGAGGCTTGTTTCTGGTTGGACTACATTTCCCATCCTCCCCACAAAGTGCAGAAAGCGAGGCTTTGGGTCGGTTTGGACTACACTTCCCATCCTCCCCACAAAGTGCAGAAAGCGAGGCAGTGTGTGGACAACATTTCCCATTCCCCCCGCAAAGCGCAGCAAGGGAGGCTTTGGGTCGGTTCGGACTACATTCCCATTCCCCCCGCAAAGCGCAGCAAGGGAGGCTTTGGGCCGGTTCGGACTACATTTCCCATCCTCCCCACAAAGGGCAGAGAGCGAGGCTTTCGGTCGGTTCGGACTACATTTCCCATCCTCCTCTAAATCTGAATTTTAACGAAGGCCCCAATCCGCCATTCGGTCCCGATCCGCCGCCAGCACGTGCAGAGCGCCCTCTGGTGGAATAAAGGCTTTACTACACCAATAGAAATCCTAAATCCTAAACTATATCAAGCGGGCGGGGGGTGGCAATACTCTTCTCTAGTCTATCAAGGCGCCCTCTGGTGGCCATTCCTTTCGGTGACATGTTTAAGGGGAACTCTGAATGGGCCTTCAAAGGCAATCGCAACGGCGAGCGCCCATTGGCTGCTGTGGCTAGCGGTTAAAGCCGTGGTTTGAATGCCCTTGGTGCGAGTTCGAGGCCGGGAAGGTATTTTTCTTACTCGGCGGATTAAAAAATGGCGGCCGAGCGTTTGGGAGCGGCGGCTCCCTTGTCCTATCGGTGGCGAGTTCGGGGCCTGTGGGCGGGGCCGGGAGCTCCGCCGGAAACCCAGTTTCCTCCCTCTCCGCCGCCGGAAGTGAGGCTCCGCCATGAACGCTGGGGGGGACGCTGGGGGCCGGGGGGCGGCCTGGGGCTCTCTTGCAGGGCCGGGGGCGGCTGGGACGGAGGCCGCGGCTGCTTCCTGGGCGCCCGGAGCCCGAAGAGCCCCCGCGGGAGAGGAGGGGCCCCCGGGGCCTTCCAGGTAAGGGGTCGGGGGGTCTCTGGGGGAGCCCCGGGTGGAGCTGGGCGGCCATCGGCCCCTCCGGGCGCCCGGGCCCTCGGGCGGCCCTCCTGAGGGCTTCTGCCCGCCGCCACAGGGGCTCCTGGGAGCCCCGGAACCGCCCCCGTCCCTCGGCGCCGAGAGACCCGCTCCCTTCGGCAGCACCGGGGGGCGCACCGTGGGACCCGCAGCCCCCTCCCCGCCCCTCCCCTCCGTGGCCCTCGGGGTGTGGATCGGGCCCCGCGGCAGCCCCCCCTCTGGAGGCCCCTGGACGCCCACTCCCGGAACGTTCCCGGGGATGCTGGGAGCTGCAGTCCCCGCGACCTCTTCTCCTGGGGCGGGGCGGGGCAAGGGAACTGGGGGCTCGATCGCCTCCGCTTAAAGGAAAGACCCAAAACTGGAGGTCCTGCTGGGCTTCCCGGGCTTTGAGTTGGCATTTTCTCCTGGCTTTCCGCCCGTCTGCGGCTGGCATCTCCAGAGGCTGTTCCGGCATGGAAGCGGGACAGAACCTGTCTATGTGCGTGGTCTCCGGGGGGGAGGGGCGCCGCCTGCATGTGTCGTTAAACGGGGGTCCCCGGGGTTGTATTCCTAGTCAGGGGAGGTGCGTAGCAGGGCATCGAGTTCTTCTGCCTGGCCGAGCCTGCGGGGTCTTTCGTGGTCTTGGGTTCCTGCTGGGATCGTGTTGGGACTGGGTGCGATTCCCTCTCCTGTCTAAGCACCCCCCCTCCCCTCTGTCTCAGGCCGTTTCTGCACTAGCCTTGTTATAGCGCTATGATTCCGCTTGAAGCATCCTCCGGAATCCTGGGCCACCGAGGACCCTCCCAGACCGCAACCCCCGGGATTCCCTAGGACGTTGCAAGTGGAGTCGTAGCGCTAAAACCCCGGGTGCAAAGGGCCCCCCGTGAGACCTGCCCCGGCTGCGAGGCATGCGGGGGTCCCTGGCAGGAGTCAGGGACCCCTCTTGTCCTTTGCTGAGCGGAGCGTTTGTTGGACTTTATGGTCTGGGGGTCCCGTTTCTTCCCCGGCCTCCCTATAGGGCCAGGGACCCCCTTGAGGGATGGCAGAGAGACCTTCCCTTTGGGGGCTGCCTGCCTTCACTGCGGTGGGTGTTTCGGGGTCTGGGGGCTCTTCTGGTGTCTGAACGGGGTAACCCTTGGCCCGTAGAGCCCCGTTTAGAGGGTCCAGTCCCCCTTCCAGGAGGTGGGGGTCACAGATCCTTTCTGCACAGTCTGGCGGAGTTTTTATGGTGCCCCTTTTGTGTCCTGGGTGGGGGCTGGAGCTTTTGTGTAGAATCTGTCAGCGTGGGGAGGGTTTCTGGGTGGCCCAGTGGTCGGTTAGGTCTGTGGAGGGTAGTCTTGCTCCATCTTCTTTTTCCCTGGGAAATTGGATGTTTGGGTGGATGTTGTTCAGATGGTCCAGAGAAATTTCAGGTGGTCATCTGAACTACAGGCCACTGGTTCCTCCGGGGCTGTGGGGGGGTCTCGCAGGGACTGCAAAGCACAGCAGCCTCGGGAGATGCCAGCCACAGACGCAGGGGAAAAGCCAGGAGAAAATGCTAAAAGGACACGGGCTCAAGGCCCAAGAAACCCACAACAACCTCTAGTTTTGGGTCTTTTCTTTAAGCAGGAGATGGATTCGGAGCCTCCAGTTCCCTTGCCCCCCATCCCCCCCCAGCCGGCTGCCGGGGAGCAGGAGAGAGATCTGGGATCTGCAGCTCCAGCATCCCCCAGAGAACCGAGGCCTTCTGGAGTTGAATCCAGGAACCTCCAGAGGGAGAAGCTGCCGCGGGGCCCCGATCCAGATTCAAAGTGCCACGGAGGAGAGGAGCGGAGAGGGGATTGCGGGTCCCATGGTGCTGCCCCCAGAGCTGCTAAAGGGAGCGGGGTTTCTCGGCACCGAAGGACGGAGGCGGTTCCCGGGCTCTCAGGACACCCTATGGAGCAGGCAGAAGCCCTTAGGAAGGCCGGCCCAAGGGCCCAGGGCGCCCAGAGGGGCTGATGGCCACCCAGCTCCACCTGGGCCAGCCTGGGGCCCACTAGACCTCTCATGTTAGGAAAACACCTCTTATAGTTTGCAAAATAAAGTTTATTTTGAACATACAGTGTTGCATTACAAATTTTTCCCAGTCCCCCCTCCTCTCCCTCCCCCAATCCCCCCCAATCCCCTTTCCCTCCCCCCTCCCTAATCCCCCTTTCCCTCTTCCCCTCCCACCCCTCCCCTCATTCCCCCTCCTCCCCCTCCCCTTCCCAATCCCCTTCCCCCCCTCCCCCCCTTCCCAATCCCCTCTCCCTCCCTCCTGTCCGTCGACGTCTTTATTTTTAACATACAGTGTTCCATTACATTCATTTTTCCCCGTCCCCCTCCCTCCTGTCCCTCGACGTCTTCCTTGCGCTGCTTGAGGATCCGGTCCTTGTAGTAGTTTGGGCCCCTCCTCCACCTCTGTCTTGGAGAAAAGGCACCCTGCCAGGGGGGGAAAGGGAAGAAGGACATCAGCACAAAGGGGGAATCAGGAGAGGAAACCAGGGATACCCCCACCCTGTGAAGAATTTGACAGAAAACACAGAAGTTCCTCTGCCCCACCTCCGGGATCGAGGCCAGAACGGAGGCTTACCTATAAAATCCGTCACTTTTTCCGCAGGGCCCGGATGGGACGTTGCCGTTCTTCTTGTGCTTCGTCTTCATTTCAAAGAACCCTGTGAGGGGGAGAAGGAAAAATTAAAGGGCTGCACCAACTACTGCTCTGTTTAAAGCAACCCCAACTGCCTCCCTGGGGTAGAACATGAACGGCCACTCTGGGGTTTTTACCATGTTTTAAGCCCCGTGAGCCATTCTAGGCTCAAGAGGAGCCTTTTCTTAACAACCAGAAGTGAGGAAAATAACCTTGCTCCCTTCCAGCTCTTAAAAAAGGGGCTTTTCTGAGCCTACACTGGTACCAGGAGGGCCAAGAACATGGGAAAAATGCCCCCCACTTAAGGGATATCTGGGGAGGGGAAAACTTGGACAAAAAAAAACCCCTCAGGGGCCCTGGGGTTCACAAATGTCCCACAGGTTACACCCTTCCCACCCTGGTTTCTGGGCACAGATCAAAGTGCTGGTTCAAACCTATAGAGCCTGCTACGGGTCAGGGCCTGTCCCACTGAAAGCCCATCACCCCCAGAGAGCAGCCTGCCGGGGTTTTTAGAGCGCAAGGCTTACAGTTTCTGTCCTCCCTCCCCCCCTCGGCTGATGGGAAGAGGGGAGATGGGGATTTCTCCATGACCGCAGTCCATTTGATTGTGGTGGGGAGGGTGCCAGCTGCCTCCTTCTGCCTTCAAGGCAATAGGGCTCCTCCCCAAGGCAGAAGGGGGCAGCTGGTGGGGCTCCCTGTGTCCGCCCTATGCCATTTTTAATAGGGACTCACAAGCCTCACTTAGCTTCACAGTCTCTCGCAGTCTCCCGAGACTCGCAGGGGATGCAAACGTGAGGCCAGACTCAGAAGTCCCGATTAAAAACCACAGAGGGCAGCACTGGAGGCAAATAACCCGCTAACGTCAAGGGCCGAGTGTGCTTCAGGTATACTTACGGTTGAAGGCGACGTTCTTGTCCTCGAACTCCTTCCACTGCTGGTACCATCTGGAGTCCTTGCGAAGCACCACGGCCACGGCCTCCCTGCAGCGGGCACAGAAACCAAAAGAAGGGTTGGACAACGCTGCTCCGCTGGCCCTTTCCCTTCCACCCCCTTCCCCCTTCGCCTGTTAGGGCAGCGGTGGCTTTGGCAGCCATGGGGTCTCCTCAAAGGGCCTCCACACGTGCCAGACACAAGAGCAATGCCTGCCTGAGGTGCTTTGGGGACAGGTGCCCTCCCGGGGGAAGACAGAGAGCCCAGTCCCTCCCTGTCTGAGGGCCTGTCCGCACTACACCGTTACAGGGCTTTTATGCCACTTTCAACACTTTCCTGTGGAACCCTGGGGTTTGCAGTGCAGGGAGGGTCCTTTGGGATTCTCACCCAGGGAGTCTTGGCCCCAGGAACGGGAACGCCCGAATTCCACAGGAGGTTGGAAGTGGAATAATACCACTGTAAAAGGCAGTGCAGAAAGGGGCCCCAAAATTAAATAAAAGATAAAATTCGCGCTCAAAGGCCTAGGAGGACAGACTGTCAGCGGCTGAGTCAGGCTGGACGACTGACCCCCTTTGGGTCCGAACACCTGCTCCTCCCTCCGCCTCTCCCTGGCAAAATCCGTCTGCTCCCCCGGCAGCGCAGCCAGGGACAAAATCCACCCGCGTCCCCCCCCGGCATCAGGAGGACCCCCCAGCAACAGAGGAGGAGCCCAGTTTCCTAGTTTGGGTCCCTGGCCCAGGGGGAGCAGCCGCCTGAGAAGCACTCCTTCCGAGAGGCCTTTTCTGCACAGAGCGCGTTGCACGTGGGCGCCCGGCGCCTGCAACTGGCCGGCCAGCTTATGGGGACCCTGGGAATTAAGCAGGGCTCCCTCGGGCAAGGGGTTTGCAGCCCCTGGGATTCCCGGGTGGTCTCCCCTCCAAGGACTAACCCCGCCTGGCTTCCAAGGGCAGAGGCCACCTGGGGCCCTGAGGAGAGGCCTCTGCCTCCGGGAGGTGGCAGTCTCCCCCCGCCCCTCCATCAGTTTCTCAACCCCCCCTTCTGTAAGGCTCCAGGCGGGGTGGAACATCAGTTTAAACCCAATTAGAAGCTCACTGTAGATTAAAACAGACTCAGACACAGAAATCCATTTAAAATGCATCCGTTTTAGATTCATAATTACAGAGTGACTGGCCTGGCCTGCCTGCAGTCTAAGCAAGAGGGGATGGGGGCCTTTAGAGTACTTTATATAGTATAAAAGGACAGGGCACAGCCTTTAGGAGTTTACAATATTATCATCATCATCCTTATTACTATTTCTTACCCTCCTTTCCCCAAGGCTCCAGGCGTGGAACATAACTTAAAATACAAACACACATACTAGCCAAACACCATTGAAACCTTCCCTCCGTTTAAAATGGAGAATTAGACTGCGACTGGGCTGGGCGGCCCCCATCTCGGCGGAGGGGATGGGGGGCCTTGGGGTCCCTCCCGGGGAGCAAAAGGACAGACCGCTCCGCTCCCTGCCCAAAGGGGGAACCCTGTCGCCTCCCTGCAGAGGTTGGGGGCCTCCGAGTCCCCGCATCCCCCCTACTGGGGGAACAGAGGGGCGCTCTGGTCCCCCAGCCCCGTGTTCCACCCTCTGTTGCATTATTCGGTGGGCATCGAGACACCCCCACGTGCTCGGGGACGCTCTCCACATGCTCAGGGGGGCCCGCGGGGGAAGGCCGCGCTCTGCACAGGCTCAGAGGCCCCTTCTGGGCCTCACCGGGGACCGACCCCAACCGCTGGCCCCTCCCCCTCCCCGCCGCCGCTTCCCCCCTTACGGGGCGTCTCCAGACCCCGGCCGCCGCCATCTTGTCCTCACGGGAGAGAAAGCCAGAGGGGAGGGGCGCGGACTGATGACGTCACACGCGCAGCTCCAGGGAGGAGGAGGAGGGCGGGGCAGAGGCAGCGCCAGCGGCCGGGAGACCTTGTGACGTCACGACGCCCGCCCATGTGGTTGCTAGGGCAATGGAGAAAACCCTCCGCTAATGAGAAGCCACTTCCGCATCCCCGGGGGCCCTTTCCGTAGAGTCTCGGCGGTAAAAATCCTCCGCCAATGAGGAGAAGGCTCTTCATCGGGGCTTTGTCCACAGAGGCCTGGCTAGGAAAGCACTCCTCAGCCTATCAGGGGCAGTCCCCTCATCCGGGGCCTTTCCCGCGAAGCCTATTGGGAGCGCCCTCCTCGAGACTGGGACGCGGGGTCGGGACCACATGGCGGAGGGGCCTTTGTTAAAATCAGGGGGGATGTAGCGCGCCCTCTGGTGGAATAAAGGTTTTACTACACCGATAGAAATCCTAAATTCTAAAATATATTGCGGGGGGAGGTGGCGATACTCTGCTCTTTTCTATCAAGGGCCCTCTGGCGGCGAATTGGCGGAAGAGCTTTATTTAATTTTTATTTAAAATTTTTAAAACGGTCCCAATCCCCAGCCAGTGATTTTCTGATCCTTTTCGTAAGATATTTGTTTAAGGCGTTCTCTCATTCGGAGCTTCAAAGGGAATCGTAACGGCGAGCGCCCATTGGCTGGAATAGCCTAGCGGTTAAGAAGCCGTTCTTCAATGGCGGTGGTCGCGAGTTCGAGGCCGGAGGGGTGATATTTTATAACTGATTCTGAGAGGGAGACTCAAAATATTTCCGCAACGAGCAGCACACGATGACTCAGAGGGTTAAAGTCGTGGTTCTCGAAGGCTATTGGTCGCGAGTTCGAGACCCGGAAGGCTTTTTTCTTACTGGTCCGATTCTAAAATGGCGCCTCCACTATTTCGGCAGCGAGCGGCGCCCATTGGCCGGGATGGTGGAGCGGCGGCTCCGGAGTCCTATCGGTGGCGAGTTCGGGGCCGGGGAGGCAGGCCTGTGGGAGGGGCCGGAAGCTCTGAACCGCCGAGGGGGAAGCGAGGGCGACGGAACGGAAATGAATCTGGCAGCCTCCTGAGCAGTCCTCTCATCCGGGGCCTTTCCCGCAGAAGCCGATGAGGAGCACCCTTAAAGGGCCAGCGGGAGCAGCGCAGGACCCCCTTTTCTCGCCACCGCGGCTGGTTTCGCGCTCCTCCAGAAGCCGGGACCCAACCAGTATTGAAACCACCAAGAGCCCAACCTTCAGGGCGCGCTCCTTGGCCGGAGGGGCTGCTGGAGGGCGGAGAGGCTGCCGGGGGGGGCTTTGCCCTTTGGAGGCTTTTCAGCCCCCTTGTTTTAGGCAGGCCCTACTTGCGGCCAGAGGAGGCAGCCCTCGGGGTCCCCGGCAGCCCTTCCAGACCCCTATTAAGGGCCCAACGCCCACCCGCCCGCTTGCCCCAGTCACCAGAGGGCGGCTCATAGGAAGCCACACAAAAACTCTCTTTGATGGTGACAGGTGTCATACAAAGGGGGTTTTGGTCTGGCCCCTGTCCCCGCCCTACAGTCCCTTCCCAGCAACACACTCACAGTTCGCAGACATTGCCCGACAAACTGCTCTCCAGAGGGGGTGGGCGAGACGCCCCCTTCGCCCCACAGCGGTTCTCCCGCCAGCAACGGGTACGAGCGGAAGACGGAAAAGCCACGGCTGACTGGCGACATTTTATTACTCAAAGACAGACAGGACTACATCGTCATATCGAACGAGGCCACCACGACGAGGAACCGGGATTGGGGGCGTTGAAACAGTTTCAATGCAAAAACAAGAAAGGAAAACCCAAGACAGTAAAATGGAAGGGGGGGGAACCCTTACTGCTTTCTAAAAAGGAATTAAAATTACCCCAGAAAGTAACTTGAGTATTTTCACTATCTTTACATCCAGGCAAACTGTTCTTAAAAAAATCTCAAGAAAAGAAGTACAAACCAAGCTCCCTCTCCCTCCCTCTCTCTCCATCCCCCCTCCCGTGGATGTTTAAAAAGTCTCCCCGGCTTAAGCGTTGCGATCAATCCGCACGTCGATCTCCCTGCCGCGGAGCTGGATGCCATTCATCATGCGGCAGGCTCGCTCGGCCACTTCGGGGGACTCGAAGCGGACCACGCCGCACCCCTTGGACTTCCCGTTCTCCATCTTGATGTCCGCGTACAGGACGTGACCTGCCGGAGAATCCACACTTAGCCCCCTCTGCCTGAACTTCCCAGCGCTCGCTGTCAATCCGCAACCCCATCCTATTGATACCTGGAGCGCTGTGCTGGGGACTATTTGTCCATCGTTAAAACATTTTAACACTTTAATTAAGATTAATTCTTCAGTATTTGCTGTTTTAATTGCTTTCACTCCAAGGTGGCAACGACAATTTCTGAAGGACAGGCATTTAGAAGAGTCAGTTTCTTCTAGAGGAAAGGAAATGGTTGTCCCAGCAGAGGAAGAAGGGAAATAAAATGGTTGCAGCTGGTTTTTAAAAATGGGGACTTTGAAAACCTACTGTTTTTAACTGCTTTTGAAATTATTTTTAACTGTATGTTTTCTACTGTTTAATTCTATTTTAATATTAATCTTTCATGAGTATTTAGCTACAATTTGTATGCTTTCCTGAGCTTTGGGGAAATGTCTGGGTATATCTGAAGCTGGGGAGGACGAGATTAACAGCAAAGCAAGTAAAGAAGCAGATTTTTTTCCTTACTTTGTAATTTCCAAAGTTATTTCATTCAAAGTGAAGTGGAGGTAATGTTTAAAGAAAGGAAAGCGTTAGGAAGCAGCTGCTGAGGAAGCAATACGGAGGGTTTCCCCCCACGGGCAGAGTAAGCCAGGATGTGGGAAATGCTTGTGGGATGCTGAGAGGCAATGGGGCCCTGCCATTTGACCGCAAGGGAGAGACCAACCCATCTCCCCGACTGCCACACTGGCGTGCAAACAGAAAAGGTGTTCCAATAGGCAGAACGAAGCAAAAGCTTTTATGAAATGCCTTGCTCTTCCCCACTCAGGAGATAATAACTCCTCTTGTTCTTGCAAGAGTACGAGGTTCATCTGCGGCCCAGTTACTCACCACACTCGTTGAACTTGTCCTTCAGCATTTTCCACGTGAAGTCAAAGGGAAGCTGGGGAAGACAAAAAGGCAGCACCAAGATTATTGCCAATCAGCAGAGGGATACCTTGCTGCTTCATCTCCCCCTTCCAAAGGTTCTCCTCCAATGTTCCAGGCAGGGCCTGCAAGCCTTGACGGCATGGCTCCAGCCTTCCCCATCCTGAAAACCACTCCCGTAACACCACAAAGCACCAGCCCGGAGGAGGAGGCACCAGATGGGGGATTGCTAAAGTGTCCTATCTGGGCTCAGCTGCAGGGAAGAGGCCCCAACTCCCAGCCTGCCCGCTCCCTTTTCAATACGCTGCAAATTCAGAGGCTGAGGGGAAAGAACAGTGCACCCTCTGCACTGGTGCAAAGCATTGTGGTGCCCAGACTTACGTTTCTCACAAAGATCTGGCATGCCTTCCTGGCAACTCCGGCGCTGGCGGCAGCAGGAGGGGCAGGAATGGGCGCTCCAGACCCCAGGGCCCCGGCGAAGTTTCCAGTGGCGGCAGCGGCGGCAGCAAAGTTGCCCCTGTCCATCTCCATTGTCCTTTCGAAGGTGTTCCCCATGGCCAGGCCCATCCTGTCTAGCCCCGCCCCGCCCAGGCCCTGCCCCATGGCTGGCCCCATCCTCTCCATGCCGGTGGCGGCAGCCGCGGCAGCTGCAGCCGCGGCAGCCCCCATGCGCTCTAACCCCATCCTGTCCATGTTGGTGGCCGCCAAGCGGTCCAGGCCCATCCGATCAAGGGGGGCAGCCCCAATGCGCTCCAGCCCCGCTGGCATCCGATCCATGACAGGGCCCATCCCCCCCGGGACCATCCGCTCCATGCCCAGGCCCATCCGCTCCATGCTGGCGGCAGCCCCCATGCGCTCTACGCCAGCGGCAGCCCCCATCCGGTCCATGGCGGTGCCTACGCGGTCAATGGCCGAGCCCATGCGCTCCATGCCAAAGCCCATCCCAGCAGCGGCAGCCCCCATGCGGTCGATGCCGGAGCCCATGCGGTCGATGCCGGAGGCCAGGTGGTCTATCCCCAAGGGGGCCATGCGGTCAATGCCCGACCCCATCCTATCCACGCCGGAGCCCATGCGGTCCAGCACCAGCCCCATCCGGTCCATCTCAGAGCCCACCCTTTCTATCCCGTGTCCCATGCCAGAGGGGAGCCTTTCTAGCCCGGGGGCCATGCGGTCGAGGCCAGGGGCCATGCGGTCAATGGCAGGGAGGCTGGCTCCACCGCCCCCACCTGGAAAAAGACAGAAGGAACGGACAAAGAGAAAAGAGAAAGCGCACAATGAAGCACCTGCAGTCCTCATTTCCTCCTACCTCTCTGCGTCCCACCCCTGCTGATGCTATCACCATTATATCTTGTTTCTTTCCCAAAACAGGGACTCAAAGTAGCTCATAATTTTAAAAAAGAACAGTACAATTAAAAACACAAAAAGTGAGTATTAAAACAGAACTAAAAGTACCAAAGTAACAACAGTGAAAGAATAAAACTGCAATTAAAGATATTTGAAAGAACAATTAAAACAAGCCAGGATCTCAAACTCAAACCCTGAACAGCTACATTTGCTCTCAACTCACAGCCATGTTTCAACAAGACTGGTTTTTACTCTTAACAGGCCCTCCTAAGAATCAGAAAAGATGTGGCAGCAGTGCTCATCTCAGAAGACTCCCACTCAGTCCCTATTCCATGGTGATTAAAAGCATTCCCGCACACACTTCCCCCACCCCTGTGTTGTCACAGTGGTATTAATGTGAAGTTGGAAGAAGTGGAGGGAGGGTCTTGGGCATGCCCTAGCATTGCAGCAAGTTTAACACTAAGCCAACGACAGCGCAAGAAGGGTACCTTACCTATTCCCCTGTCCAGCGTGTCTCCAAAACTACGGGGCATCCCCATTTCGTTTCTTGGGAAGTCTCTCTCAAAGCCACCCCCAATTGCACGGTCCATTTCTGAAAGGAAGAACAAGAGATGTCTTACTCTTCTGCCAGAACAGAGACGTGTATGACATATAAAACACCAAAGAAAGGTCCCTTCTGTGCAGGTAATTTAAGAGCCCTGGGGAAGCAGAACAGGCCAAACTGGGTCCACTCAGACCACCTTGCGTGTCCCATTCTCTCAGCCTCAGCAGAAAGCCGCGGCAAACCTAGTCCAAAAAAATCCTGGGATGGGTTGGACCCTAAGTTGGAGATGATTTTGGAAGTCACACAAGAATAAAAAGGCGGACAGCGTAGCACTGTAGTTTGAGTATTTGGACTAGGACTTCAGGACACCAGGGTTCAAACCCACTGCTCCGTCACAGAAGTCCAATGGGTGACGTTGGGCAAATCGCGTTCTTTCAGCCTGAGATTAAGGCACTGGCAAACCTCTGAAAAAACCGGCCAAGAGGACCCTATTGTGGGGTCACTGTATCTCAGAACCAACCCGAAGGCACACAGCAACAATATCACTGGCCTGGCCTGGAAGTGAACTTAGGATTTTCTCCAACTCAACATCCCCAGAAGCAGCAGCCAGCCAAATCAGGTGCCAAAGCCACAAAGTGGATTCTGTATCCAACAGCGGCTGGCCAGTGGCTCTTGGAAGTGCACAGGCAGTTGGGCCTAGCTTCCTCCATTTCACAGCCCCAGCATGTGCCACAGGATTAAGGCTGCCATTCCTTAGTTCCACCCTCAGAAGAATCCTGACTAGCAGATGCCAATAACCCAACTCGCTAAAAACTCTGCTTGGGCTTTCGAGAGCTCTGGTAGATTGTTCACATCAGTGGCATCTGATGTTCAAAAAAGCAGTGGAAAGAATGTGGTCTGCACGTTTCCCTCCGTGAAACCTGCCATGCTCTCTTTACTCAACAGGCCAACACTGCTCACTCCCCTAAACAAAGCTTAAGTAGTCTTGAGGCATTTACAGGCTTTTTTCCCTTTAAATAATTTTTTTTAAAGCTTGAGCCCCAGGTTCTCACCACTCATCCTGCCGAGATTCATTCCAGAAGGAAAACGGCCCAAGCCTTCCATGCCACTGAAAGGGCCTTCCATCCCTGGCAGAGAGGGGGAAAATGTCATGTTTCATACTTTTGCCCATATAATACAAGCAATAAGCAAAGTGAAAATGACACAAATAGACAAGAAATACGTGACAGGGTTGGGGTTGCACAAGAAAGAGAAGAGGTGCATGCATTAAAGATGCTAAGAATGTATGCACTTAAAAACCACTTTTAGCACTTGTTTGTGCAATCATTCTGACATCAATTACTACGGTTCTTTTTTAAATTATTTTACACCAAGGCCCCTAGACTCACCTCCCATTTTATTCATTCCGAAGCCCAAGCCTTCTATCCCCATGCCTAGAAAGGAAAGAGGAAAACAACGGAATGGAAGTTAGAAGCCAAGAGTTGCTGGCCTGGATCTGACTCAGGCCTTTCCAGTCAAGCCCCCTCCCTCCCCGGCAACAGCTGCTAGATTAGCAAGCTCACAAGTTTCTTTACTCTGTCGAGCATTTAGAGGTATGTTGCCCTGGCACTCTGGAGGCTCCACTGAGCTATCATGGTTCAAAAACTGGGTCAGAACTTTGGCCCTGGAGTAGCAGAAAACAAGCTGGTTCCATCTTCTACGTGACATCCCTCCAGATATTTAAAGACAGCTGTAATGTCACCTCTGAGTCTCCCTCTCTCCAGGCTAAATACTAGCCAAATCTGCCAAGCATCTTCAGATGGGAAAAGCACCATGCTTTCAAGCTCTCAGGAGCATTCGAAACCATGAGGACAAGCCTCTTAAAGCAGAGGTGGGCACAGAAGTTGTGAGACTGTGAAGTACTACATCACTGAAGGGGAAGCAGGAGGGAACCCGGGGAGGCAGTACTGGAGGGGAGGGAGAAGGGCATGAAAAAGGAGGCCAACCCCAATCCCTTGCTCACCTCCTGGGCCCAGGTTGCCCATTCCCAGCCCTTTGTTCAAATGGTTGGCGTCAATTGGTATCCCTCCTGGCCCCAAGCCCATGCCGATCCCCCCAAGTCCATCTGGAAATAGAAGGTCAAAAACTGTCAGCCAACATCTACTCAACCCTGCAGTGGCAAAGCACAAGTTTGAGGCAGGGAGGACGCAGCGATTGTTAAGAACTTGGAAAAGGCTGCCCAAAATTAAGGCAAAGTTTGCCTCACCACCCGTGTGCTGCTTCCAGGATTTGCTTATGGGAAAACAACCACTTTCATGGCTTCTTTACAGCAGCGGTGGGCAACTCTGGGAGTCTAGAGAAGGGAGCGTATTTTTTCCTTCCAAGCCTTTGGAAGACTGGACCTCCTACCACAAATAATATTTTTGCCGCCAAAACCCCTCTAGGGGATGTGGCATTTCCTTCATCTTTAATAGGCCATTTTTAAGCCCAGGAAAGGCACTGGAAGTGACCAGAACTCACTAGCTGTTTTGTTTTGAAAGGCCTCTGCTGGGCCTAAAATGGCCCGCAGGGCAAAAGTGTGGAGAAATGGGCATTTGGAGGTAAAATATTTAAAATAAATATATATAGGCACTGGGACCTCATGGGCTGCCCTTGCTTTACCGCAAGGACAACTTGTGGCCCTACAGAGGTAGCTGGAAGTCCCATTAGCCCAAGGCAACGCAGCCAGTGGTGAGAAACGCAGATCCTTCTTCTCTCCCATCACCAATGAATGGAGCAACACACAGTAGCCCAAAAGAGTCCATTAGTGATCTCCTCCTGGGCCAGCCATCCCTGACCTCGATCTTTTGGACAGCAATTTCCATCCACCCTGGTTGGCAGGGCCAAGAGCAGGGGAATCACGGAGGGTCCCGATTTTGGGACGGCTGCCCTAAGAGCAACACCCCCTGGTTGTCTCAGCCACACCTTTTGTTGGAGGGACTACTCACGAGGAAGCTGCTGTGGCCGCTCTGGAGGGAAGAAGTCTCCTTTGGGCAAGGCTCGCTCATCCTGAAAGAAGAGACAAATTGAGGGACTTCAACCCCCAGGGACAGAAGAAAAGGAGGGGAGAGGGGACAGAGTACAGCCCCCTGTAGGGAGAACAAGCTTTTCAAGAGATTAAGAAATGAGTTTTATTAAAAAAAGTTTGCTTACCATCTTCACATGCATTGGCCTGTCAAACAGGAGCTGCCCATTGAACATAGCTGGCTTTTGGGTCAAGGGAAACCAAGCAGAAGTCAGATCAACAGAAACCCAGAGAGAAGAAGCTCTCCAGGCATCCAGGGAGCACCATTTCCTCTGTTCTGATCTATCTGCTGCCCCAGCCCTGCATCCACAGGGATTTCTACACTATGCACTTACTGGCTTAAAACAAAACATACATTTACTTCTCATCTCCATGTGATGAACAAGCATGAAAGGACAGAGCCCGCTACTTTATTCTGAGGATGCAAAAACTAGTTCAAAACTTGAGAAAACTGAGAAGAATCCTTCAGGCCAAAGACTGGTGTTCATACAATGGTATCCCACCAGTTCTGTTTCACAAACACACCCATGAGAAAGGATACAGATGGCTTGGACAGCTTCAATGGCCTGCTCAAAAGTCACGGTGCCGATCCCCCGGCTTTTGCCATCTTTGTCTTCCAGGATGTCTGCACGGACAACCACGCCGGCCATGCTGAACACCTCCTTCAGCTTCTTCCAGCCAACTTTGTAATCCAGCTGAAGGGAAAGAATACACTGTTTGAGAATGGAAAAGCACCAAGCTCTGAGGTTTTAAGATGAAAATCCTAAAGCTCCCAAGGCAGTTCTAAAAGGGTAGTTTTGAAATGTTTCAGTGTGGGGTTGTTGTTTTTTTTAAGTCATTTGGTTCGTCCCTGAACTGTCTTCATCCCAGCCAATCATAACAAGAAGCAGGAACTGTGACAAAAGACTGCAGTTGGGCATGCTGCCATTCCCTGTAGGGAAGTGAGTGTGAAAGACATGAGCAAAGGACCAGAGACCACTTACGTTGGCCACAAAGACAGTACTTCCCAGCCGGCCGGCCTGCAGGGCATGGATGATCTCATTGGGAATGTTGGGGTTGTTGAGGATGCTGGGAGGGATATTGACCATCCCAGGGCCCCCAGGGCCTGGCCCAATCCCCATCCCGCTGCCGGACACAGCCATGGCTTTCTGGACAGCTCTCCTGACATGTTCCCCATCAGGATCCTACAAAAGAAAGACCGAAACGGTGAGGAGCCCACCTAGGGAAAAGCAAGGCACACAAATGGATGGAGGAGATGCTCAGAGTCACAAAGGATGGAGGATCATCCGCCCCCGGTGAACCTACGCTCACAGTCACACCACAGAGCAGGACAAAGCAGCCACAAGTCAGTCATCTCTAGGAGAACCAGTGCAGCCCTAAGACAGCTTCTGCCACACTGCATGCTGGAAGTGGGCTACGAGGGGTGGGACGGGATGAAAGGCGACACACTGAGAGCGGTGCAAGGGCCATAGCTGCCCCTCCCTGCACAAAGATTCACCTCCTTCACTTTCAGGGGCCTCCCACTGAGGCTGTGCTTGTTGAGGACCTCCACAGCCTTTTTCATGCTCTCTTCCATCTTGAACTCAACGACACTGCAGGCAACACACAGAAGGCCAAGTCAGTCAGTCACCAAGGATGCTCCAAAGAGAATCACCTTCCCCCAGTGATCAGTCGGGCAAGGAGGGGAGGCTACTTACGCGCATCCCTGTTGGTGTGGAGAGTCCGTGTCAGGCAAAGAAGAGCAGAGAGCAAGGAGGTGGGGAAAGGGAAGGGGGAAAACAAGTCAGTAAAGAGCTAAAACACAGTACAATCTTTTAAAAAAAAAAGAGACATTTAAAAACAACAGTTGTTTCGGGTGGGGAGTTTTAGGATCATTTGGTCAAAACTTTGCTGCTGAAAAAACAGCAGAACTGCCGTGTTACCTGAATTCCAGCAGCTACCCTTACATGGCCAAGGAGCGGATCCGGAAGCGGCACTGGGCAGTAGTAGAGACGCCAGCTCCACTCAGAGACATCACTCTTCTTCTAAGCTCCTACTTGAAACCAAGCCCCTAGCTGCCACTCCAGTCCAGAATTCAGCCCTCAGGGAAGATTCGGGAGACCATCCTCCCACTGAGCTGACAAGCACTGGCGCCTACAACAGCTACTTTTTTTTTCTGTGCTTACATTTAAGACACAAGACTGCCATGGAGTTCTGACATTTATGCAACCTCTCTTCCACACCAAGTTTACAAAGGTCAGCAACAAGAACCACAAGAAGACATTTAAGCTAGGGTTTTTGACATTCAGGCACCAGTGAGAGTGCACACGGACCCATGCTTAAGTCGTACAGCCAAACACCAAAGGAGCGCAGCGGAGGGGTGCTGCTGGCCTACCAAGCCCCCTTTCCTCCTCCTCCTCCCCCCACCCACCACCACTACCACACCGCAGCTCTGGGGCAGCACCGACGATAGAACCAGTGTACTACATACACACTACGTTACCCGAATTCATTGGATTCCACATCACCATAACAGTTACATTTGTCATGTAGTAAAAATCCACAGAAGAAAGGCTCTCAAAAGACTTACCCTTGACTTTCCTTCAGCGTCCATTAAGAGCTCCACGTATGTTACCTCACCAACTACAAATGAGATTCCAGACGGTACATAGACCAAGGGAGAAAGCCAAGAAAACAAGGGGGATTTAGAACAGTCGTCAACAACCTTATACGGAGCCTCTGCCTTATTAGAAAGCCCAGGAACACTCCACGTTTGCCAATCCACCACAACCTGGCATTACAGGTGTGCAATATGTTCAGTGAACCAAAGTTAACATACATCCTTGATTTTCTCCACCTTCGCTGACACAGATTCCATCCCCACCTCTCTTGTCTCCTCCAGCCATTCGATGCCTGCTCGCTGTCAGAACACCGAGGGATAGACGGGGGGGGAGCCTGCATGGATAAATAGCTCACTAGCATTCTTTAGCAACATCTCTGGAATCCATTGTTTCAATAGCTGGCATGGGTAGATTCCACCCCAACTGTGCGTGTGTGTGTGTGTGCCTTCTGTCTGTCTCCACTCTGCAAAGGTGAAGACTCCTGTAGGCAGAATAGGAACCAGCACACCTGGTTTGAGAGCTAACAGATTTGGCTTCTTCCTTCCCCCTAAGCAACCGTGAAGCTTTCTGGATCCCCTGCACATAAGGCACTCTCTATTAATATTCAGGTTGAGCATCCTTTACTCAAAAACCCGAAATCCAAAATGCTGCAAAATCGGAAACTTCTGAAAAGCTGAACCCAGTGTTTTTCCTGTTGGGAACATGAGGATATTATGAAGAAGGCTCGCCTGGGACTCTGGGGCATACTCTCTGCTGGCAAAGTCTCTCAACTGGCTTGGCACTTTATTCCCTCTCTCAGCAAACTTTGCAAGCAGCACGTGCACGCAGGGTCCAAAGCAAGCAGAGGGGGTAGAAAGGCACTCAGCTAACTGAGGCTTCACAAGCAGAGCATCCACGGGGTCCCAAGTAAGCCTCCGTAATTTCCTCAGGTTCCCTACAGGAAGAAGGCAAGAGGAGAAGAACCTACAGAACAGTAGGCCCTGCGCTGGACGACTGGTATGCAATTTCCTTATGCATATGCCAATATTCCAAAATCCAAACAAAACTAAACTCAAAACACCTCTACTCCCAAACATTTCAGATAAGGGATACTCAATCTGTACTTTAAAAATATATGTGTATACCATAGGTCCTTCTATCACAGAAGTTAAGAGCTTTTTTTTCTACTTCCTTCCTTCCAAAGAAATACAGATGACACGCACAGCTGTTCATTTCCACCCCCACAAACCTATGAGGCACAGGAAAGGGACCTGGACTTGCCTTCCTCTCACCCAGCTTCAGTGTTCTAGCCAATGCAACAACACCTAGGTCTTCCTACATCCCATTTCCACCTCTGCAGAAAATATCCATAGCCCAAAACCCACAGAATGAACTGAAGATACAAAGTCACAGAGAAGTCAAAACTTCTACGAAGATGAAAGCAGGCATGGAGGCTGCAACACAGGAACACATCCTTGTCTCATTCTGAGAACTGACCAACCTGAAATCTTGGTTCCTGCTGTTTGCTCTAACTCTCAGCTAAGTTTGGACTAAACTAAAATTTAAAGAGAGAGGGGGGAAAGAATCTGGTGTCCCCAAGTGACACTATTTGTACGGACAACATCAGCTGGAAGAATATCAAGAACATTGGTCTGAAAGTGCGAATCACAGTGAGAACATACTGCACACCTGTAACTGTGAAGTTTCACCAACCAATGATACACTGAATGACTTCGCCACGGGGGGCAACTCTTGGACATTGCAGAGGGAGGCATCCAAACACACCAGGTGAGCATTCTGAACAGACCACAACACTTAAAAGGTCTCCTAAACCATACTTACTGGCACCAAGACACATCTTGGAAGTTCCCCACGATTAAAGGCTTTAGAGAATCCCACGACTGCTGAGTGATGGAATAACTCCTCCCAAACCTGAATCCAGGGCCCTGTGTTTCTTACCTACCAACTCTAACCATTTTTAAGAGCCATCTTCCCACTGGCTGGCACTATGGTGATCTGCCTCAAGACAGATTTGTTTCAGATCGCCTAAGCAATCTGGCAGGGGGGCTGAAGAAGCAGCTTTAAGGAATGCCACTTACACGGAAACTGAGCCGCAGTCACAAAGCCCAATCATGCTTCCACTTGCACTGAAACACTCAGCTCCCTTCAGAGGAGAGCCTGCAGGGACACTCAGCTGAGCAGAAGAAACAGATGTCTATGTCCACGTGAACTGAAGAAAAAGGCCAGGAAATAGCTGGCACAAGTTCAACATGCCGCTGGCAGTGAGCACACATCTAGGCAAACAAAACACTCCTATTCACCAATGTTTCACGCACAGCGTAAGATAAAGAACTGTCCCAGTTCCCCCAAGCAATGTTCCATTCATAATTCAAGGCAACAAAACCATTGCTGGGAGGAGGAAAGGAGAGTTCTATCTCACCATCCAGCAACTGCTGAGCTCTGCTGAGATTTTCCTGGTGCTGTCATTCGGAATGGCCCACACACCCCATCTCATGGGGCTGTGTGTTCCAACTGCTGTCCTTGGACTCATAAACCCATTAGCCATGGCTCTGCACTTTAAGCTACAGGTACACACTGGAACCTAAGCTTCAAAGTGAGTGATCCAAAATATCTTCCCCAATTTATACATTTCAAGAGACACCCTCCAGGAGGATGGAGATTTTTACCCATTTCCCGCCAAAATATCTGTCAAAGAATTTTTGGAATGTCCAAATAGGTTATAGGTGAACTCCAGTTCTGTGTTGCCTACTTTGACTGGAAAGAAGGATCTCAGAAAACAATAAATTAATTGGAGAGTGTGGGTATTATTGGATCCATGGCCAATTTTCCCCAAAAGTTTCGGAATGTTTTGAAATAAGGAACGGCACAGTGTGGGGAAATGCGTAAGCCAACTGGGAATATCCCCACTGCAAAATCGAAAGGGGAAAAGAGGAGTCCATCCATCCATCTCCCTGTTGAATTCAACTCTTGAAATGGCTCTGGAGTATTCCACAACAAAAACAAGATGGTATCAACCACAAAGGAGACGGCTGCTCTCCTCCCCAGCAGTCGCAGGGCAACTTGTCCAGAAAGGCTTCAAAAGAGTTTCCAATTTTAAAAAAAGAAAAATGCAACTCACACCACGCCCCTGATGACAAAAGACTTGTCTCCTCAAGAGACTAAAAAAGCTGTTTTGCTCTGAAGCCTCAAACACCTGCACACAAAGGATGTATCCTGAGCTAACATGCAATGCCAGAAGGGCCTGCCCTCGAAAACCCTTGGCTGCTCCACCTCTTAATACAACTACCCAGAATCACCTCAGACACCTGCCTGCCTCCTGGGCACGGAAATCGATGAGAGGGAAAGAGCGCGGGCGCCCGACTCAGGCGCCCACACCGTCATTTACCTTTCTCTTTGACCAGGTCTTTGAGGTACTGCCACTTCACATCGAAAGGGATGTTGGTGATGAAGGCGCGGTACCTCCTGGAAGGGCTGGCGTAGGGCTCAAAGCGGCTCCCGCCTCCTCGCTTGGCATTCTTCTCTTTCCTCTTCTCCATCGGGTTTGAACGGTCCATCTCACTGCAGGCACACAAAAAGAAGGGGCCAGAGTCACTGAACCGTAGGGCCACATGGTTTCTTAGAGAGCCACATGCTTTCTTTCTGTTACAAACCCCACAAGCCTGTGTCCAGTTCTGGGCACCCCAATTCAAGAAGGATATTGACAAGCTGGAGCAAGTCCAGAGGAGGGTGACCAAAATGGTGAGGGGCCTGGAAGCCATGAAGCCCTATGAGGATAGAGTTGGAGAGCTGGGCATGTTGAGTCTGCAGAAGAGAAGGTTAAGAGGGGACATGAGAGGCATGTTTAAATATTTGAAGGGATGCCACGTAGAAGGAGGAGAGGGCTTGTTTTCTGCTGCTCCAGAGACCAGGACAAGGAGCAATGGATTCAAGCTGCAGGAAAGGAGATTCCACCTGAACCTCAGGAAGAACTTCCTGGCAGTCAGGGCTGTCCGGCAGTGGAAGATGCTGCCTCTGAGTGTAGTGGAGTCTCCTTCCTTGGAGGTTTTTAGGCAAGGCTGGACGGCCATCTGTCAAAGGGAGTGCTTTGAGGGTGTTCCTGCATGGCAGGGGGTTGGACTGGATGGCCCCTGGGGGTCTCTTCCAGCTCTACATTTCTATGATTCTATGATTCTACAAAATAAAGAGCTGAGCTCCTTGTTTTTGGGTCTCACTTGGCTAGCAATGGTAGCCTCTTTCTGCTATGAAGCCGTACAAACATAAAAAAAAACAATTAACAAATAACAAACTGTCGATGTACCTATAGGAACAAAGTGCCACTGTGCCACCAATCCAGTTGTTCAACAGTTTTTTTTTAAATCCAGAACTCCTTTATTAACACAAACTGTTCTGCGAACAATAAATTACAAAAAACCACCCAGAATCCCATTAACTATTAAGAACAGTGGCAAATAAGAGGCTGTCGTTTGTGCAGGCTCCCAAATAAACCATTAGTGACCATTTTTTTAAAAAA
This sequence comes from Ctenosaura bakeri, assembly GCA_948474755.1. NCBI lineage: Eukaryota > Metazoa > Chordata > Lepidosauria > Squamata > Iguanidae > Ctenosaura > Ctenosaura bakeri. The sequence goes on along the minus strand of CAOLHI010001636.1, from coordinate 278,677 downwards.
CCCAGAATGTCGTTATTAATAAAAACGAACCTGGAACAAGGATTAGAATTAATTTTTGAAAAGCCCAGAAAATCCTTAGGGGGACAAACAACGAGCAGGAGATCAGCCCACACCCTGATGGACTGTTATCCATTATCGCTGCTTTTTAAAAATAGCGCCAGCCCTTTAATCTTAAAAAAAGCCAAGTATTTGGCAACCTCAGGATCATTTAGCTGCTTATTATATGTACATGTCATCTTCCTTCCAGAGTGGAGCCCAAGGCCGCTTCCAAAAAGGCTAAAAAAACACCATTTAAAACAATGGAAAACATTTAAAAAATATATAAAATTGCCTTTTTAAACATCTTTACAACTTAAGGGCCCACCTGGTGACACTTTAAAGGCCTTCTTAAAGGAGAATGCAGGGGTCAGCGCATAAACAGGCCCACAGGCAATTAAGTTTTCTTTAAAAAATTAATATGCAACATATGCTAATTGTAGTTATTTAAGCAGCAGCAGGTTACTAAGGCGCCGTTCGCAGGGCTGACCAGCGATGACTTTTATTCACTTCATCAGGAACAGCGAGCAAAGGAGGGAGGAGGGCGGGGGCGCGCGCGCCTGGGGCCTCCCGGGAGCGCGCTTCCCCCTCCCCCCCACGCGAGGGCGCGCAACCGTTTCGCCCGTCCTTACGGCTCACTCACCCCTTGGGAAGCCCGCCGTCCCCAACGCCGCCGCCAGCCCCATTCGGCGCCACTCCCGCCGCCGCCGCCGCCACCGCCGCCGCCATCCCGCCGCCGTGTTCCGCCATTTTCGTCCCGCTCTCCAAAACCCCCGCCGCGGAGACCGAGCCGGCCGCCGACGCCACAACGGCCGCCATTTTCTCTCCCTCTCGCTCCTTCGCCGCGCGAGCCGAGTGCGCATGCGGCGTCCTTTCTTCTCCAAGCCAATGAGGAGGACAGAGATGAATAAGCCACGCCCGCTCCTCCCCTGAGCCGCTCTTTCTCTCGCGCCTCAGCCACGACACGCGCCGCTCTCCGCATGCGCAGCAGAGGGGCTCTTTTTTTTCTCTCCTCGAGAGAAGGAAATACGAAAGAGCCACGCCCCTTTTTCCTCTGTGAAGCGACACATAGCCTAGACCAAATACTTCCGGGTTCAACCGGAAGTACACCCTGGTTCATTGGGGGTTTTGCCAATTTATTAACACCTTCCCTATTGTTTGTATTAAGAGTAAAAATCCTCATCCTCATCATATAATAGCTATAATATATAATATATATATATAATACAATAGCTATAACATTATATATATATATTATCATCATATAATAGCTATAATATATATATAATATATAATATATAATATAATCATCATAACTAGGAAGTTATTCTCTTTGAGGAAGTGGTCCCTATCCCACCCCAATCCTTTAATTAAATAATATTTCTTATTAAAGGTCTTTACTCTTGGCAATAAGAACCCTTTCAAAAAAATGGGCTGTGAAAAATTGGCTCCCGAAGAAATCTGGCTGTGTTTCACTTCCCACGCAGACCTGGCTGTGGGTGGCAGGGTGGCTGCGGGGCTCCCACGCACGGGCTTCCCCTCAGTCTACAGTCGGCCCGGCCACGGTTTCACAACAGTTGTGTCCCAGTGCCCTTGTCCTCCCAGTTTCTGTGTAAGGCTGTGAAACCCGGGCAGTGAAGAAAGATGGTTTGGAAGAGTGCCGGCTGATTTGAAATGCGGTGCCGGAGGAGAGCTCTGCCAGTACCAGGGACTGACCAAATATACACATAAACAGAACGCCTGAACTCTCCCTAGAAATCAGAATGACCAAACGGAGGCCATCAAACTCCAGTCCTATCATGAGACACAGGCCGTTTCTGCACAACACTGTTATAGTGCTTTCAATCTCCTATGGAATCCTGGGGTTTGTAGTTTACTGAGGGGCCTTTAGAATTCTCAGCCAGCGAGCTCTTGGGCCTCAGTAAACTACAAATCCCAGAATGCCACAGTATATTGAAAGTGCAATAACAGCACCGTAGCCGTGTAGTGCAGAAATGGCCTTAAATCATATGCCTTTAACAAGACCCATTTTTTGCTTTGTTTTACTTGTAAGGTGCCATGTGCCCAGATGGCACTACATAAATGAGTGGTAATAGTGGCAATAATTCTTAAAGGTAAGCCTCTGCAGAGAAGTTTTACACAACCATGAATCACTGCAGCAAGCGCTGATGCCAACAGTCTACAGTTACACCAGAGCAGGGCTTCCATAAGAGGAAAAAAGAGGTAGGTAGTGCGACCCAGGAATTGCAACACAGCAAATAAAAGGGTTCTAGGCATGAATGACTGTCAGTGTCTCACCTTCTGCGATGCTAGAAATTGGAGGAGTAAAGGAAAAAAACCCCACTGTAGCCACACTCCTAAATGTAGCGTGCATTCTTGTCAGAAGGAAGGGCAAAAGGGGCAGAAAGGCAAAAATCAGAACCATAATTTCTAACACAAAACAGCGACCGGACCAGGAAGAGCCTCTGGCTGGTGAAGGCACAGAATTAGCTGAAGAGGCTTGGAAGTCCGGGTGCTACCAGGACCTCGCTTCTCGCTTGTGTGGAGCAGTACAGCATGAAGGCACAAGCTGGAGCAAGAAGACACAGATGACAGACGATCTGGTTTGCAGCACTGGTTGATTATCTCTTGGTGGTTTTATGGCAGACTTGATTCTCCTCATGTGATCGTAGCCACAACATTTCCTTGTTCTGCCCTAAATCAGACTTCTTGAGATGAATTGGGGAGCATAGGGGCCTCGACTTTCTCGAAAACTGATGAAAAGTGAGAATCAGCTCTCACATTCACCCTACTCCCATTTTATATGCTTAAGGTGTGCATAACTCAGTGCAACGTAGTGGTTTGTTGGAGCACAGCTCTGGAGACCAGAAATGCCTAGTAGGCCATGAAAAACCACCAGGTGACCTTGGCCAAGCCACACTCTCTCAGCCTCAGAGGAAGACAAAAGCAAGCCCCTCTCTGAACAAATCCTGCCAAGAAAACCCCAAGACACGCTTTCAAGAAATCGTTGTTTTGATATACCAGTGTTTCATTCTGACAGACCCTCAAGTTATAGGTGGCTTGGAAACTGAGTGGATCAGGCCCTGGAATCCTTACAAGGAGTAAACCAGGAACAGATCTAGGTGTGTGGAAAGACTGTGAGTTCTGCCCAAGTTCTGTTACCGAAAACACATGTCTGGGCTCGGCCTTTGGAAAGTCAAAGCAGGTGGGAAAAGCCGCAGCCAAGCGCCGTGACCTCTCAGAAACTACCAGGTGGTTACAGCATTTATTTATTTTTAAGAAAACAAACCTCCAGTCCAACATTTGGGGGTTCTTTGTTGTCTCTTTGTTTTTGTTTCGTTTTACTCCTCCCGGGATGACGGTTATACTTCAATCCATTCGCAAACGCACAGAATCCTTTACACCAGGGAAAGCAACATCACTGACGAAACGAGAGGGGGAAAAAGAGGAGGGGAAGGAAACTGGACTCCTTCCAGCCTCCTCCCGCTGATACCCAAAATCTATGTAGTGCAAAAAGAGAGGAATGGGAGAGGGCACAGGGAAGGGAGGGAAGAGCTAGGGTGCAAAAGAGGAGCAAAGTCTTTCACCTCCAATTCTTTGCAAAAGCACCAATTCATTCCCAGAATGAGAACAAACATACAGATCTGCAAACTCCTTTTGGCTGTCACAAGGTCACAGTGATTTGTGTGTGTTTTAAACTTGCCTCACCTGTTTTACAGGGTATTTCTAGCAGGGGTACCTCAACTCCACATTGCAACTCCACGACTCTCCCTTCTGCCCACAGTGAAATCACTGGGACGGTGGGGAGACCATGAGCAACCCAGAAGCCACATGTGGTGGGAGAGTGGAGCTGTGAGTGGCCAAGTGAAAAGTGGCCAAGGGTATCACGGCATTGGTATGTACTGCCTCGCTGAAGGACCACACAAGAAGGGAGGAAAATAAGCCGGGGTGAAAAATGGAGAACAGGAATAAAATTATAATTACAACAATAATTATGATAATGTAAGATAGATATATGGATATAGGGGGAGAGAGGGAAGGCCTTCTCCTCACCGCATTTTGCCTGGAGGATGGAGCCTGGCCGACAGGCGTTCTCTGGCACGCTGCCGCCCACGCTCATTGCACGCACCCGGAGCTGGGTTGTCTTTCTGTGGTCTTGCCTGGTGGGAGGGGCGGGCGGTGATCTCCCCTCCAGCTAAGTTGATTGTTCAGTTTTGGTTGCTGCACTTGCAGTTTCCGCCGCCGCTGAAGAAAGTGCTATTCTCCCCCTCTCCCATCCCCGCCGCACGCACGCACGCCATGCGAAAGGAGGTCTCCCCTTCCGGGCTCATACTGTCGTCTCATCAGCCTTCTTCTTGAGCAGCTTGGCGGAGAGCAGGGAGTGTGGGACAGGGTGCGAGGGGTGCCTCGAGTCCGGGATCATCAGGCGGACTTTCTGATTGGTCCTTCGCCACTCTGAATACAGCTGGCAATGGTAGCGGAATGACACCTGGCCAGAGGATGGGAGGCAGGAAAGGAGAGATATGGAGAAAACAGTGAAATTAAGAGAGCAAGCCAATGAAAGATGACATAAACAGAGGAAGGGAGGCATCCAAGTTGCGCCTCTCAGGACTCTCTGCATGCAAAGGGCATCAGAGCTTGGAACAACAACAAAAATGGGCTACAACCCCCAGAATCCTCCAGGCCACAGAAGTATGGGAGATGTGATCAAAAAAAAATTAACACTTCCAAACTCTGCAAAGCTTCTTGGTCTCTTTGTAAAAGTTGCCTGCATCCAGCTTGCCACGTATTTCCCTCCCCCTGGGAATGAAAAAATGTTTTCCTCTTAGTTGGGGTACATTATGAAGTTGTGGGTTTATGTAAAAAACATAGTTGTGTTTACTAGATCAATTAAGGTAAGGTACGGCAAAGTGTGCGAGTCAGCGCGGTGTAGTGATTTGAGCATTGGGCTACAATACTTTCCTGCCTCAACCATGGAAACCCACTGAGTGACCCTGGGCATGTCACACACTCTTAGCCCCAGAAAACCCTGAGAGTCATCTCAGAGTTTCTACAAGTCAGGAACAACCTGAAGGCACGCAACAACAGCAATGTATGCAGCTCTCAGGAGGGAGGTCAAGGATGGGCGATTGGAACCTGAGTGTGGAAAAGGACGCTTAAAAAGGGCTAGGTGGAGGCCAGTTAAGACATGAGAGCGAGAGAGTGGACTCACCAGCGTCCAGAGGACATAGATTGTGAAAAGTGCTATGGTCAGGGCGATCAAGCCGATGGCCTCCAGGCGGCTGTTGAACTGCAGGTGGTCTTGGGCGCCGCGGAGGCAGAGCCAGCCCGAAATGGCAGCCAGCGGGGTGATGAACAAGAAACACACCATGTCGCAAAAGAGCGTCCGCTTCTCGTTGCGTGGCCCTGGGTCCTTCAGCCACTGCAGAAGCAGGAGTGGGCAAAGGTTAGAAGACATTATGAAGCAGAGGGAAATGAGCAAAGGGAAATAACCCGACTGGCAGGGCAGCAAGCAGGGTCGTACAGCCCCACCTGGTTCCCCTTGCCCAAGCTCTCCTAAGAAGCCAACACCCCCAAGAGTCTGTTTGGTGCCAAACCCTGCAAAACCCATCTGCCTAGCAGGACAGGCCCAATGCACTGCCTCTTCTACCGGCCCACCTCACGAGGGCAACCCAAGCTCCTTTGGAAGAGAAACGGAGAATACAAAAGGGAATGAACAAAACACTGCAAGAGGCATGGGAGGCCCATTTCAGAGATGCTAGTAACTCTTTCTGGGGGCCCAGCTTACAACAATCACGACCACCACCACTCCTCGATACACGCTCCCCAACTTCCGCTACAGGGACGGTGGGCTGGAGAGAGAACGCCCAGGGAAGCCGGCCTACCTCCGTCAGGGGCCGGGGCCGCCGCTCCACAACAAACTCGGTGTGGCAGAGCTCGCAGTAGCTGGTGTTGGAGGAAGACAGCCATTTCTCCAGGCAGCTCTTGTGGACGGCCCCCAAAGTGCCCGTGCAGTCGCAGGGGGAGAGCAGACCCTCACTGCTGCCCCCCTCATGGCAGATCCGGCAGATGGGCCCATCACTGGTGGGAGAGAACCATGAAACACACGGGGATGAAACCGCCATGGGGGCCAGGTGGGGGAATGAACAAGAGACCTCTGATAGCCCCAAAAAAGAGTCCCCAAATGCCTTCTAGGTGTTGGGGAGCATTTTCATCACATTTTGGGGCCCACTGAATGGACGACAGGAAATGTTAAGTCATCTCTTGTGGTTAAGTTACCTCCTGTTCACCTCCATTTTTCAATTCCCCTACACCTAAAATGGGGCCTCCCCAAACGTAAAGAAAATATCCCCTAGAAAGCATTGGGGGCAAAAATGACTCGGGGGGCACAAAAATGGCAAAGGAGGGCCACAGGCTGTCATCTGTCTATCCTTGAACTATGGCAGCCTTGATAACCAAGGGAAGAAATCACAGCCTTCTTCTCCCCAGCCCCAACTACAAAAAAAGAACACTTCCTGTTCTCTTCTCTTCTTCCCAAGAGTACCATGCAACCCTAAGGCAACCCTACCACAGGGTTTTCTGAGTCTGCGAGTGTGTGGCGTGCTAGTGGGTTTCCACGGCCAAGTGGGGAATCAAACCCTGCTCTCCAGGGTCGTGGTCCAACACTCAAACCACTAGGCCACACTGGCTCCCATTACCTAATCTGCCCTTTTCGTTTACGAAGGAGTCCAAGCTGGACCGCAGAAAAACAGAAGAGCCAAAGTTGAAGGTTTGGCAAAGCGACTCCGCAACCCTGGCTGCAATAGGACTGAGGAAGCTACGTGGACCGGAACAGACTTGAGAAGGGGGGGGTCCTCGTGTGGGGCCTCCCTTGTTTCCAACTGCACTTTCCTCGCCCCGCCCGGGTGCCCCTCAGCCTCACCTCTGGGTCCCCAAGGCCTTGATGACCGTGGAGAGCAGCCGCCCGTCCTTGGCCGTCACTTGGGTGACGTACTGGGGGCGGCCGAGGTCAGCCTCGTCCACCGACTTGGACAGGGCGGCGCCGCCCGGACAGTCGCACAGCGAGCCAGGGAGGTGGCAGCAGTCGCCCGTTGTCATGGCGACCGGGAGACGCTGGCATCAGCGGCCGGAGGGCAGAACCATCGTAGGGCTGAAGGGAAAGAGAGAGGCAGAGAAGCCGGTCAAAAAGGAGTAAAAAACCCTCCATCTTCCACACAACATCCCTTCCGGGACATACAGGCGACAGTAACCTCTCTTCCTCCACGCTCAGTTTTCTCTCCTCTAAGTTGAACATGCTCAACCCCTTAAGCCAGAGCTTTCCAAATGGTGTTCCACAACACGTGTAGGTGTGTCGCAATCCAGGAAATTTATGTCATCATTTATAAATCATATATTTGTAAAAATGCATGAAAGGTTTTCACGAGAGATGTTGCGTACCCATACATTTCATTATCACAATTTATGAGCAATTTCCACACTTCTGTACACCAGTTTCCCCAAACAGACAGGGCGTTTCCCATGGCCCCTGGTCTTCTATTTAATCCTAAATAAACTCTACTTATTAAAAAAAAATCACGGGGAAGAAGCCCACAGATGGCTGCGAAACCTCAAGAACTAAACAAGACATTGATAGTCAAGAGACTGAGGCTGTGAGGCCGACAGAAATATCTGGTTATCGGCTAACAACTCCCATCAGCCCCAGCTGGCACGGCTGATGGTCAAAGGCTACGAGACCGTGCCGTCCCGAGCAGCTTTTGGGCTGGAAGCTTCCCGGTGCCGGCTTGGAACGGGCTTAAAAACCAAAGAGCTCCGAACTGCAGACTCGCAGTCGCCTAAGGACGGCAGGCACCGGAGGAGGTTACTGACTTCATCTCTTCCTGGCAGGCGTCCCGGAAACACCAAGGCAGGCCCAAGTCAGCAAAGAGGAGGCTGATTCTCTTGTCCGGCCGGCCTCTCATTATGGGCTGGCGGGGAATTTGCTCAGGGGCCCTTCAGCTCGACAGAGTGAGGGCTTCTCCTTCCGGGGGCAGCCGATCCCACAACAGAGACACAAGGGGGGTCCATGGGCTGCACATGGCAGGAGGGGGGCATGCAAACCTTTTGGTCTTCCTAATGTTTTCAAGCACCTCCTAAGACGTTCTGGACTTCCAATACGGGCCACAGAGGATGCTGGGAGTGGAAGTCCAACAACTCTGGAGAATCAAAGGCTGAAAGGAATCACTTTTATTTTTATTTTATTTATTTTTGCTTTCGTGATATGTTAATTTGCTTGGTAAATGCCAACCCAACCCCCCCATCCCCTTCTCAGGCCAAAGGCGGGTAGCAATGCCATGCACGCGCCGGACTGCAGGTCCCATCAGCCTTCACAGCCGGGAGAAGGCGTGCTAGGAGCTGCAGTCCCTCGTGGTCCGGGGGGCCAGGCCGTCCCGACCCCTGGAATGCAGGGGGAAATCCAGGGTTATTGTTAGAAGCACGATGGAAACGTCTCACGCCGGCCAGGGGGCGACGGGCCTGCTCGGCAGAGGAGGCCTCGCAAGAGCGGCGCCCGAAGAGAACCCCCAGGATTTGGGGGCGCCCCCCCAGTCTCGCCAAGAGCTGATCCGACAGCCCCCGTTGCTGGGAGCAGGGGCTCTGCTTGGCCTTTGCTCTGATCCGGCCTCCGGGCATCTCCCTCCCTCCCTCCCCCTCGGGGGGCTTCACTTCTGGGGTCCCCCTTGGACGGGGGGTCTGGAAGGAGGAGAGGCGGGCGGGGGGCCCGGGGGCGGCCCTCAGCCTGGCCCAGCGTCCTCCTGGGAGGCCCGGGGAGGGCCGCGGCCCGCAGGCCCCGCTCAGCGGCCCAGCCGCGACCCTCCCCCGAGCGGGGTCCCCCCTGGACGCCCCCCGTCGGGCCAGGGCCGCCGGGCAGGAGGCGCGCCCTCTTTCGGGGGCGGGAGGGCCGGAGCCGACCCGACAAGGCCCCCTCCCTCGGCGGGAGGCCCCCTCCCCGCCCCGCCCGCGACCCCCTCCTCCGAAGCCCCCTCCTCTCTTCCTGCGGCCGCCGTCACTCAAACCCCTCGCCCCGCCCCCGGCGCCCCTCGGTACCTGCGCCCCGCCCCTTCCGCTACGGCCCCGCCCTTCCTTCCGTCCGGTGCGCCGTCTCTGCTTCCCCCGCCGCCCGCTCAGCGCCGGGGCCCCTTCCGCCCCATCGCTCCACCCCAGGGCGGCGGCGGGAGCGCGGAGGAGGAGGAGGCCGCCGCGGCGGCCGCTGCCCCTTCTCTGTCAGCGGCGTCCGCCGGAGGAGCTGCGCACCTGACTGGAGGAGCCGGGCCCGCCCACTTTCCCTCTCTCCCCCTCCCTCCGCTTTCCGCCTCGCCCACTCAGCGCCTGCGACAGGGTGGCTGACACGGGAAGTAGCCAATCAGCCGCTTCCAAGGGCAAGAAGCGCCCGCCCCTTTTTTCCATGGAAGCGGAGGGGGAAGAGAGAGCGTTGGCGCATGCGCAGGGGGCGGTGCGACTGCAGCCCTAGCCGTAACGGTCAGCGCGGCCGTGTGCTGGCCAATCAGGAGCTCCGACCCGAAGCAGACGGGGCGTGTCCTTTTAGTGAGAAACCACGCCCCCTCCTCTGGAGCTGTCCTAGAGAAAAGGACAACAAAAGCAGAGGAATCCCGCGTAGACTTCCGGTTCCCCCTCTGAGACACGGTGGCTCCTATTTTATTTTTATTTTTGTGGCATTCCAATAAAATTCCACGAAGTTTAAAGCCAAATAAGTCAGCCAGTCACGAGAGCCATCCACTCACTTGCCCTCTTGGGAATTACTTAAAAACATGGGCAGAGAATCAAACCCAACACTGTCCCATTGAAGGCACTGCATTTAAATATATATATAAATATATTTATAAATATTTTTATATATATATATATATATATATATATATATATATTAAAAAGTACACAGATGCAGACATCTTAAAACCAATCTAGAAAGTCAGTTTTTGAAAAATAAGAACCAATGGACAGTTTGTGATGAATCTTATTAATAAGGGTAGAAATTTGGGTCAGAATTATTTCCAAAAAGCTCGTTTTATATTTTCTTAGCTTGCCCCAAAATACCCCTAAGAGAGGCTGGCATTTTCGCCACTGCATTTTAAGCCCAGGAGAGGCTTTTTAAAAAAGAGAGAGACGGATAGGGAGCTGTTTTTTTGGGGGGGGGTGTTGTGGCCCCCCAGGTTTTTGGAGTGAGGCTTAATGCAGGCCTCCCCCCAAAAAAAATGACCTATCCCTGCTGTAAAGTAACGCAGGATGCTGGTTCTGCTCATCAAAACATAATGGCACCTTCCCTTCTTTTTAATAATAGTAATAATAATAAAATTTATTTTTATCCCGCCTCTCCCAGTGGATCGAGGCGGCATTACAGAAATATATAAATACATTAAACATTAAAATGTACCCCATCCTCCCCACCCACCAACCCTTCTATCCCCTTAAAACACAGGACTGCGGTGTTTCACCCGCCTCGCACCGAACCAATAACTCCCCCCCCGGCCCTTTTTTCCAAATATCCCACCAACAGTTCTCCAGATATTCCCAGTAGCCCCAATTCCTCTGCTGCAAGAGGCTGAGTACTAAGCCTATTTTCTTCCCAGTCTGAAGGACCAGAATGAAGGGCGTATTTATAAAGGTGGGCCAGAATTTCACAGAATCCTGAGGCAAATGAGGTTAGCCCCTTTTCAAAGAGACAGCCGGGTTTTCCTGCTTCACTATAAAGAGGACAGGAGGGATCCAGTGGCTAATTTGCTAACCTTCAAGGGGCCACTAGATTACTCCCCCTTCTTTTGCACTGACCACTGGCGACGACACTTCGTTAAGCCCTGAGATGGGAAATCCACGGCTTTCCACGTGCTGCTGGATTACACCTCCCATCATCCCTGACCACGGGCTGTGCTGACTGTGGCTCTAAAGCATTTGAGATTTAAAAAAAAAAATGAGGATCTTTTTCCTTAAGAAATACCACCATTTCTTTAAGAAATAACAACTTCCAGTGCCATATTGCCAAAATATTTGCGGGGGGATTCTTTGCCAGTTTGAACTGTGCCCTCAGCTACTTGCTTTTCAGTGTAAATGGGGGAGGCACACTCTGTTCTTCCAAAGCAAACCACCGCTGCACACAACAGAGACACACCTTTGGGTTTGGCAATCTTTATATATATATTTATATATCCACAATACATAATAACCATGCACAAAATCAAAGTGAGTATTTACAAGGGGAATTGCACTTAACAGAAGCGTCAGCAGGAAGCAATAAGGGGCGGGGAGGGAAACCTTCCCCCTTCTCCTCCCCGAAGAAGCAAACGGTACAGCCCAAAGCCACCCAGCGACCTGCAGGAGGTTTACTGGCCCCCACATCCATGCCAGCCACCCAGGAAAGAGCCTTCTGCCTTCCCTGCACCCTGCCACTGGTAACTGGGTGTATATTCTGAACAGCACAAGACACCACACTGCCTCCCCATGGCTGTAGGGTCGATCAGAACACCTTATGAGCCCTTTATGTTCTCATGTTGGCCACGGGGTGGGATAGGGGACAGCAACAGACTTCCAGGGCCTGGCTGTGGTTGCCAAATGCCAAGAACCGTTCTAGCATCCGTGTGAATGCACATAGTAGCTGGAGAAGCAAAGATACCAAGAGTAGAAAAGATGTAACAGGGAGAGAGAAGAGGCCTGAGTTCTCCCATCACAGTTGTTGTAGACGGGCGGGTGGGATCATGGAGACTTTGTCCTTTGCTTCACCGGGCCTGAAGGCTCTTTCCACTCAATGCTCCGAGCGGCCTGTTAGCAAACACGTCCAGGCCAAGGGAAGACGGGAAGAGTCAAGAGACAGAAGGGCCTTCTGCTCCATTCCACACAATGTTGAAACCAGACTCACAATATGAAGTATGAGAGGGGAAAAAAGACAGCTGTGGAATTGCTGTTTCAAAAAAGGAACTTGCAGTGCATTGCTTAACTGCCCTCGCCTTCCAACGGCTGCTCAGGAGTTAAGGGGCCCTTTCTTCAACAACCTCCAGCTTCTCTTCCCTCCCTGCAACACCCAGGAGAGGTCCAGGGCACTTGAAGGAAGAGGCCGCCCAAGGCTTCTTTGGAGTCACCCCAGAATTCTTCCCCTGCAGCGCAATGCTCCCCCCAAACCAAGCAGGCAGAACATGGACAAATTGGCTGAGGTGTGCCAAATGTGATCTTGAAAAACAATCCAGCCACTGATCCAAAGAGAAGTCAGGATGACTCTCCAGAGTTCAGCAGAATGCGATGTCCAAGTTAATGCAACCGCCTTTCTTCCACACAGAATCCCTTCCCTCCATTTGACAAACTCTTGAACTCCCCAGAAAGTGGAAAACCACTTCCCAGAAAGAGGTGAGTTGGAGCCACCTAACTTTGGAGTCACCTAAAGTGACAAGTGTATCAAAAACAAACGTTGGTTTCCCCCACGGAGGTACGCTGCACCTTTCTAGTTATGTAGGAATGGCTGGGTTGGTGCTAAGGGCAAGAATAAGCCAGAAAGATTGAGGGGGGCGGGGAGAAATACCCCGTAACACGAGGATACAACACCTACTGCTGCCTTTTTTTTCCAGCTGGAAATGCCCAACAGAGTGAGAAAGGGAGAAGAAAAGAGAGAAGGGTCGGCCCAAGAGACAGGGCTGGCCACAAGATATAACCAGAAGGCCAGAGAAATTCAGAAGTCCCTACTTTTGCCAGGGTTCCCCTGTAAAGAAAAAGGGCACCCCATCCTCTCCCCACCTCAACCGCACTTGGTCAGGCTTCTGTGTCTACTGCCATTGTTTAAAAACAACCCCTCTTCCCTGGTGGATATGAGCTGGCCATTTTTTCACAGCTGAAAAACCTTTTCCCATATGAGACTCTCAACAAAGAGTTCAGAGGAATACAGGGTAGATTAGCTTTTAAAGCATTTTAATGCAACCAAGAACACAGCTGGTATTTTGGAGCACTCAGCCTCTGCAACTCTGTGGTCGTGGAGGCCGCTACAAACACACACACACCTCTACCAAAGTAAGACTGAGTTTCCAAGAAACAAACTGCAAAGTGCTGCTCACTGGGAAGCAGAAGGATCCCTCCCAGGAAGCTCTCATGGCCGCTCGAGCATCTCCGTCCCACAGTTCAACATTCATCTTGGCTTCCAAAACCCAAGAGTACAAGAATCTGTAGAAAGTGAGGAAGGTAACTATTGCCGAGACCTTCTCCTGCAAGGGGATGGCTTTAGGGAATGCACTGACACAGACACACGCACAGGGAGAGCGAACAAACATCTTCCAGCCAACTTTTAAGTTTTGGTGGTGTTTTAAAGCCCTGCTGATGTCAGATTTCTGGTACATCATACTAAGGAGTACAATCATTGAAAAAAACCCAACTGATGTACAAACCTGAGGGAGCAGGACAAGGGAAACACCACAGGGAGGCAGGCTTGCGGGGGAAGGCCGGGTAGAAAAGGGCGCCTACGTTTCAGAGAAGTCAGAATTAAAAGCAAGCAACTTGCAAGGCGGTAACCAAAAAAAGAAAAGAAAAGAAATCCAAGCAGCTACGGTTATGCTCAAGTGTTACAAAAAGGAGGAGTTATATCACCGTCAAGTATCTGGTTTTCTACAATTATTCATTCAAATAACCTTACCTGTGCAAGTTATGTACATAGCATGAAAAATATTGCTTCACACTCACGCCAGGGGTCGGGGGGTTGTTATTGTTGTTTGTGGCTGGGACGGGGGGCAGGAAAGAGAAAAGAGAAAGATGGGAGAAGAACAAAGCAACATGCAGAGACTGAATCTGGGAGATGCTCAAAGAAGGAGAAGTAAGTACTTCACGGTGCAAAGTTGAAGGTAATGCAACTTGCACAGATCACAAAAAGCCTTTTGAGCTGGCACTTCATTAGACTGACTGGCAGAAAGGCAGAAAGAAACCACGAAAAGCCACTTCACGTGGACTGCCAACAGCTGCCCTTGCAGATTACAGAGGAGGAGGTGGCAACGCAAAGGCCACGGGCACAGAGAGACAGACAGAGAGACAGACTTCATTGTTCCCAAAACGAAGGAGAGGAGGAATAAGAGTGAAGCTCTCCAGGGAGAGAAAGCAGTGGAAACTAGGGGCCAAATCATCGGTGCTTTGTAGACAGGAAAGAAGACAAGGCAGAGGGACAGAAAACAAGTTACAGGGAGGGGGGAAGCCCAGTTCTCCACAAATTTCATGCGTGCAGGAACAAGAACTAGGATGACCACCAATGGGTTTCCAACAAGCCAGAAGTGGGTGCTTTCTCAGTTTTAAAGTTTGCCTTGTGCCTGTAAAGAAGCCTGTTTGAAGATGAGAGGAATATCTCCTCCCTTCCTCTCAAGTGCAGCAGTTTCTTCTGTTTAGAATAGCAAACAAGAACTCACATCCTTCTCTCTCTCTCTCTCCCACAAACAAGACACACAAAGACAAAGGCCAAACCAAGGTTAGCGTGTGTCTCTCAGGGTGTGCAGTATGCCCCTGGATGTTCCACATACTCAGAAATAAAAGCAAAAAAAAAGGAGAGGGTTTACATCTGCTGGCTCAATGCTTATATGTCAACCCCCAAAATAACCGCCTTCACTCGGATTCAAAAGGGAAGGGAATGTTAGTCCTACAGGTAATGCTCTAAGATGGAAGGGATGGGGCAGAAGGGGTGGGGAGACAGGAAAGGGGGAATGAGAGTCACTGAGGGACAGGAAAGAAGTGCGCACACGTTTCCAACCGACGCAGCACAGGCCAAGGGGGGAGGAAGGGCGGGTCGCAGCCCCCAGGGAGGTCACAGGTTCTGGCAGCACTGGAGTTTGTTGGATTTCTGTCCGTCGGTGGTCGGGGGCACACTGATGTCCACCACGTTGTTGCCAGGAGACTCATCATGGGCGGACCGGTCCGCGATCTGTTTCTGAGACACGATGCGGTAGATCTCTGCAAGTGGAAGACCAGAAGGGGCTCAGAGGGGGACTTAAGGAAAGATCTCCTCCCAGCAACCCCTCTTATATTGACTGTAGAGAGCTGGCAAAGCCCCTCTCAGCTTCGCTGCTGAGCCTGGACCACACCTTAAAGCCGTTATCCCAATTGCTCTGGACAAGGCCTTCCTACCACCCACACGCATAGCTCCTGCTCTGTCAAGGAAAGACAAGGGAAGGTAGCCAGCAGCAACCGCAAAAAGACTAGAACAATCAATACTTTTCTGCCAACTGGGGACAAGCTATCTGCATCGTGGCACAGCATCCTATAAATCTCTTGCCAAAAAAAAGTGAAGGGGAGGAGCTGCAAAAAGCCGCTGAAAATGACAATCCATAAGGCATCTCTCTCGCACACACACACATATACACCCCAGAGACCACAGCTGAAATCTAGGGGAGTTTCCTTTCCTTTCCTCTTTCTAAGACAAGCATGAGAACCCAAGTCCTTACCCGTAAGGATGTTCTTGAAAGCTTCTTCTACATTTGTGGAGTCGAGTGCCGAAGTCTCAATGAATGACAGGTTGTTTTTCTCTGCAGGACAGTGGAGAGAGATAACCGCAGTAATTTCATGTGCGGCTGTTCTTTCCCCATCTCCCAGCAATCAAGACGCCAAAGAGACACCCACCCATCCCACTAAGGACTCAGCAACAGATGAGGCTGTTAGACTGTGGAGAAAAGAAATAGAAGCTCTGCTTTGCGTGGAACATTAAACTGTGGCTCTGCATGAGGAGGGCATGGTATGGGAATCTGAGGCAGTCCCCACATCACTGCAGCTCAAGAGACTGAAAGCTCTTGTCTTCCAGTTTAGATTACTTGCCCCACACATCTCATCTTTGTAGCCACCTAAAGAGGTAAACTGGGCCAGCCATTCAGCACAGCTGCACCTCTGAACTTTCACAGGCAAGCAGTGATTTGAATCCAGGACGTTCTACTGCATCTCCCTACCAACTGGGCTTCCACGTGCTCTTTCATAACCAGTGAGCTACAGCCTCAATCCTTTTGAGCACTTTGGAAAAGCAGTTAGATCTATGCCAAATGTTACTGTGTGATCTGCGTGCCTATTTTTATCCAAGCTTTCCCAATCTGGTGCCCTCCTGCAGAGATGAACTACAACTCCCATCCTCCCAGGTTGGGATGATGAGAGACGCCGTCCAACCTTGCTGGAGGCACCAAATTGGGGAAGGCAGGCCTGACCCCCTCGGGCTGATCCCTTGGCTGAAACATTTATTCTTATATTTATTCATGTGTTTACCGTATTTATTCTTGTATTTATTTATTGCCTCTTGAGCCACCGGGGTCCCCGTGGCAAAGCACAATCAATTAAGAAAAAACACTTTTAAAACATTAAATAAATAATTAAAACAAAATTAACACACACCAGACTTCTCTTCAAACAGCTATAAAACCACACAAATGTGGACATGGTTTTAAAATTTCTTTCTGCCCAATGCCCCTCCAGTGCTTAACAAAATTGTAACAAGCCATCATCAGACCGCTCTAACTTTCTTCTGTGGCCTGCCTTGACTAATATAGTATGCCTTCCACCCAGTGGCTAATTTGCAACGTACTTGGCAATTTGGAGAGAGGATTAACCAACCCAATTGCCCGTGACGGGCTGCAAAAAAAGAAAGCAAGGGCCAGAGATTCAACAACAGCCGCACCTGCAAAAGCCCGGGCCTCATCCGTGGGCACAGCCCTCAGGTGACGCAAGTCGCTCTTGTTCCCCACCAGCATGATGACAATGTTGTTGTCCGCATGGTCCCGGAGCTCCTTCAGCCAGCGCTCCACGTTCTCGTAGGTCAGGTGCTTGGCGATGTCGTAGACCAGGAGGGCTCCAACGGCCCCACGGTAATAGCTGGAGGAATCGGACAAGAAGCATGCGTGGTGAGGAGAAAAAAACCCTACACAACATCTTTCACCATCTACAGAAACAAAGCATGCTATACAGCATGGGAGCAGTTTCATCCCTTATCCTTCTTAAATGCATGCACTTTATCCACCCCAGCTTAGAATTTCCACCCACTCAAATTAACAAAGACCCTGCACTCAGGGAAAAAGCAAACATTGCTTACAGGCTCTTTGGGAAAAAGAATAAAGGTAAGTAGGGGTGGGCATGGCTGTCAAAGTTTTGCTTTCTCCTGTGTTCAATTTTTTTTCAAGTCAAGCTTTCTCCATTCTGTATCTGAGGAGATCAGTGATATTTAAAAAAAGAAAGTCTAGCAAATGAAACAAACCAACCAAAAGCAAAGCCTGGGTGATATTCTTATACATCCTACCTACCTAGGAAAAAAGTTAGCTTGAGAACTGACTCTGTTTAAGCTTCAGACTCTCACCACCAGTATCTGAATGTTGGGTTCTTGGGGAGGAAAGGAGGGACAGAATCATAAATGCCAAAGCATTCGCTTAAGCGTGAGGTGGACTGGTTTGCGTGATTGTTCTGCACATTCCTCTAGGATGCCAAAGCACTTTATATCTGACAGAGCAGAACTGCACACAAAGGATATTATCTAACGCCTGGCTAACCAGCTCTTGCTTCAGCGGCGCCTTTGGAGCTGAAGACAATCAAGGTTTACAGAGCCTGGCATTCTTTGCAAGAATCCCAACAGACGGCAGAAGTTGGTGCCAAGCAAGCCCTGCCACTCGTAAAAAAAGCACGGCGGCTCAGAGGTCTTACGCAGAGGTGATGGCACGGTACCGCTCCTGGCCAGCCGTGTCCCAGATCTGGGCCTTTATCGTCTTCCCATCCACCTGGATGCTCCGAGTGGCAAACTCCACGCCAATGGTGCTCTTGCTCTCCAGGTTGAACTCGTTGCGTGTGAAGCGGGACAGGAGGTTGCTCTTCCCCACCCCAGAGTCCCCGATCAGCACAACTGCAGAGGCAGGGAGGAAGAAGAGAGACAAGAGAGTGCTGTCAGCATTCCTTCTTGAATCACTCTGGGGTGGACAAACACAGAGCGGGATGAAAGCAGGTAGAGGACAGGGACCTGCCTGTATCCAGGCAAGGAACGATACCATCTCTCACAAGCACTCGGGGAGGCAAGCAGCAGCCCACGTGGCTAGCAAATAGACATCTTCCCCCTCACGCCTCTGAAATCCAACACCCTGGTCTTTCATTGCTGGTTCTGTTCCCCTGCCATCATCCACTCGCTCCCCTCAACCCACAGCCAATCCATTGTTTTAGAAAGGCTGGGCCCAGAAGTGAAGCCTTTGATGCGCAACCAAAGAATGTGAGCGCTGAGCAGCGTTAACTTTGGGTGGTTCAAAAAAAAAATCAAACAAGATCTGGGCAGTGCCAAAGGGCCCAAAGAAAACATGTTTACATTGCAGATCTACAATCTTGGCACGCAGGACTAGGAGCGTTAGTCAATGAAAGGGAAAGACGACAGAACTGGAGCGCATCACCCATTATGTTCAGCTTTACGACCCACCCTGAGTCTTTGGGGTAACTCATTAGTTGTCCCTAAATGCACTCAGGTGTTGGCCCACACCATCCACATACCCCGGGCATAAAAAAAAGCTTCTTCTCATCTCCAGCCTGCTCCCTGCACCTTCCACAGCTTCTGTTCCAAGCTCTCCAACTGCCTGCCCAAGACTCACCAGGAGCCCAATGGTCCCCTCCACACCGCCTTCGCCAAAGTCCCTACACATCTCAAGCCCCCTCCTTTCCCAAATTCCCACACTGCCCATTGCCCTCCTCTCTGCTCTGACCGCCCCCTCCCACGCTCCCTAACCCTTTCCCAGGGCCCCTCCCAAACCCCCCTTCCCTCCCACTCCATCTCCAGGCTTGCTGTCCCTACACATCCAACGTTCCTCCCCCCTCCACGGAAGTCCTATCCCAGGCCTCTCCTTGAGCCTCCTGGCTGGCCCTTGGGACGCCTTAGCCCCTCTCTTCCCAAAGCCCCCTTCCTCCATGTTTCCCCCTGGAAGCTCCAGCCCAGAACAGCCCCCCACCACCTCCTGGCTTAGCCCTCTTCTAACCTCAAAGCCCCCCACCTTTCCCTCAAGTCCCTTTAGTCCTCTCTGGGGGGCCCTACAGCCCCCTTGTAGCCCTCCACCTCTCCAGAGGCCCCCCGTGTGAAGTCCTCCCTTGGAGGCCATCTGCCTTCCATGTAGGTTTTGGGGATTCCCCTGCGCTGGATCCCCTCAATCAGTTTCCTGTTTTGCAAAGCTGGAAATTCCTGTTCTGCTGGAGGACATTTCTGGGGGTCCGTGTTACTTCCAAGGGGTGCCAGGACTCCCCAAGGCCACCACGGTCGCCCACCCTTCCCTCCATGGTGCAAAACCTACCCCGCCTTCTGAAGGCTCCTCCCACTTCCTAAGCCCCTCCCTGCAGCAAGAGGGTGGTCCCCAAACAAGCCCCTCCCCTCCCCACTTTGGGGGGCCCTCCAAAGGCCCCTCTGAGGAAACTGGCCTGCTCCACAACGTCCTACCCCTTTCCCCAGGGTGCGGACCCCCAATCCCCCCTTCCCATTCAACGTTCCCCAAACCCTTCAACCCCCCTTCCCCATCCTTAAGCTCCTCCCATCAAGGGTGGGATCCCCCAAACCAGCCCCTCCTCCATTTCCCTCCTCCCCAGGGCCCTATTGCTAAGCCCCTCCCTCTTCTCAGGAAAGTGGAGGTCCTCAAGAAAGCCCCGCCTCCCGCTTCGCCAGGCCCCTCCCACCGGCTAAGCCCCGCCCCGCGGAGCCAGGGGGCGGTCCCCAAACAAGCCCCACCCCTCTCCCCGAAGCTGGGGAGCCCGTCCCAGGGAGGGGGGCGAGAGAGAGCGGGGAGGAAGGCGCCGCCCCGCCCCGCCCCGCCCCGCGCGGCCCCTCCGCCTCCCACCTTTGAAGAGATAGTCGTATTCATCGTCGCGGGTTCCCATGGCGACGCCTTCGGCTGGCTCGCGCTTCCCTTCGCTCCCTCAGCGGCTCCCTTGGCGGTCCCCGTCCCTCCCGGCGTCCGCGAGGGGGAGAAGAAGCGGGGCGGGCGGGCGCAGCGGGGGCGAAGGGCGAAAGACAGGCCGGACTGGGCCAGGCCGAGCCGGGCCGATCCTCCTCTCTGACAGGCGCCGAGGCAGGCGGAGGGCGGGGCCCGCGCGGGGAGGGGGAGGGGGAGGAGAAGGAGGGAGCCTGCGCAGAGCCGGCGCGCGTGCGGGACAGGGTGACTGGCAGCCCGCTCGGCTTATCAGGGCGGAGAGGCGGCCGCGGGAGACGAAGCGGCGGGCGCGAGCGCAGAAGGCGCGGGCCAACGGGAGAGCAAAGGGGGCGGGGAAACAGGAAGGGGAGAGCCAATGAGCGGGCGCGGAGGCGGGCGTAGAGCAGCTCTGTCGGCCGTTGGGCTGTATTTCTGGCGGGGGAGGGGCCCGCTCCCTGGGGAGGAGAAAGAAAAGGGCGGCGGGGGGTGGAACCGTTTATTTATTTACGCGATTAAAAAGCGGAGGGGCCGGCTAATAAAACATGCTCTCTGACAGGGGGCACAAGTGTATAATTGACTCAAATACAACCCCAGAGGTTCCACTGTGTGTGTGTCGTGTGTATATTTTACATATTTATATATTTATAGACACATATACATATAGATACACATATATCTCCTCAGACACGTTCCCTTGTCGAGATAGGCATTTCCATGTGTGTATGCCAACGTACACGCGTGTCCACATGTTTGTATATACACTTATATTCACACAACATGTATATACGTTATGTGCAATTTAGATAACATATGTCATAGCCCATTTTATTTTCATGTGTCTGTATGCGTGAGAAACACACAGATATATATATTTACAGGGCTCGACAGTGGGAAAGA
Organism: Ctenosaura bakeri; assembly: GCA_948474755.1. NCBI lineage: Eukaryota > Metazoa > Chordata > Lepidosauria > Squamata > Iguanidae > Ctenosaura > Ctenosaura bakeri. The sequence goes on along the minus strand of CAOLHI010001636.1, from coordinate 257,858 downwards.
TATATATGTTATATATGTGTGTGTGTTTTATATATATAGATATATATAGATATATAAAAATACATATATGCATATACATATGTATATATACATATATAAACACACATATCTATATCTATATATAGATATACCCACACATGTATATATGTGTGTGTGTGTGTGTATATATATATATATACATATATTTACATATTATGTACTTATAGATATTTTAAGGGTTTGGCAGTGGGAAAGATGAAGACATGAGGGCTATTTTTCCTGAGGAAAATACACCAATTTCCCCTCAGAAAAATATTTAGACATATTAGCCTAAGAAAACCCTGGGAAACGCATGGGGTCGCCCAGGAGACCCCCCCCACATCCACCCAATATATAAATTTATGAAGCATCAGAAATGACTCTTTTAATAAGGTGTTATATCTTTTGTTCAACTCCCTTCTAGCTATACCAGTGTATTTTTTTTTCTGTTGCATTTTCTTTTTTTAAAAAAAATTCTGGATTAGTTTGTTTGTACGTCCCGCTAAAATGAGTATGTACTAAATCTTTTAAAAATAGAGAGAATGCAAGGGAGAGGCCCAGGGAGCAGAGAAAAGCAGTATCCGTGCTTTTCAACATCTCCTTGGCTGTCATGCTAGAAATTTAGGGAGTCAAGGAAAGCCCTGTTTTGAGGGGAATGATTTTTAAATTAAGATTTTTTAAAACAATGATGCAGAACGCTATCTATCTAGGGGCATAGCAGAATAACAGTGTAGTGATTTGAGTGTTGTGCTACAACCCTGGGTTTGCTTCCCTGCTCGGCCTTGGAAACCCACTGGGTGACTTTAAAGTGGGTCAGTCTAGATGACATCTGGGTATGAGGGAAGAGCAGTTGGAGCAGTTGATTTTCTCTGCAGTTGAAGTCTCTCTGTGTGTTTGAAAGTAGACTTTTGAGAAGTATCTCACTGGGACATTGTGCACAAATAAATCTTTTTTTCTAAAAACCATGGGTCTCTTTATCTCGATTCCGCTACAACTTTGGGCCCTGCATCACACTCTCTCAGCCTCAGGAAGACCCAGGATAGGGTCAAGTCAGAAATGAGTTGCAATGTCTCTTCATGCCCACCAGAGGGAACTCTGGCCTCTTTTATTTAGATGAGAATTCCAAGTTTCTGAATTTCGGGAGAGAGGAGCAATACCTTTTCCTCCTTCCTGGGATTTGGAGCAGGTCTCCCCTGCAAGGTTTTTTTTTTTTAAGTACATTGGAAGACAGAGTGCCTCTGAGCATACGTAGGGACTTCTGTCTGGGGTGCAATGAGGTCATTCTTAGATTCTGGGATAAGGATGTGCCTCTATGTTTTGGGGGTTTGCAAACTTTGGTCGTTTTGCAAGGGTGACGCAAGGCATTTGACCCCAAGCCTGGCTAGCTTCCATTCCGGGAAATGCTTCCTCTGAGCGATACGCAGAGTGCTTTTCTCCTTGAATCTTGAAAGCGGCTTCTTAGGAAAACAAAACCAGGGGGCAGAGAACCTCCTTCTGAAAATACCAGCGGCAGTGCCCCAGAATCACAACGGAAGAGAGCTTCGATTTATTTATTTGCAAACCCATTTACAAAAAAGACATTTCACTGGCTTGAGTCACGCCTGTAAATACAAAAAACCACACCTTGCTCTCCCGCCTCTCGCTTTGGGGTCCGTCCAAAGCAACCTTGCATAAGTTACAACAACCACAGTATTCACTGCCACTTGATTTTTAAAACCACAGAAATGAATGTTTAAAAAAGACAGGATAAAACACTCTTAAAAAACCAGCAAACTGACAAGCACTGATATTACGTACAAAAACACGCAGCTTATCGTTGGAGCCAATCCAGTCAATATGACTTAAAAGCAAACACACTCACACACAAAGAGGAGGAGGAAGGAAACGGGGAGGTGGGGACACAACTTGGTTGGCTGACTTTTTGCCCTGAGTTTCCCCCTCGAGAAGTGGGGCTGGCGGATGCTCCCTCCCAGCCAGCCCCAGATAAATGCCCTTTGAGCGTGATGCCAACCGAGGCAGAGGAAATTAGGACGACGTGGGTCAGAGGGCGGGCAACTCTTGCCATCGGCAAGGCAGTTAATTTCTGTTATTATAAACCGAGCATCCCTTATAGGACGGGACAGCCAAAGGTGGCTGGTGCCACAAAGGTGGGAGGTTTCTGGTTTTCTGATTTTCCAAATGAGGGAATCTCAACGTTTTTAGCAAGAGAGCTGTAGATTCTGCCCACCGTTTCCATATTCTGCGTCCATCCCGGCAACTCCCTGAATATCGGCACGGCTGGCCACTCACGCCTCTCTGGCCGCTTTCGTCCCCTAAAAATAAAAATCCAGCCAAATTCCTTTGCACTGTGCCAGGCGACTGGCCTTCGCAGGGCATTGTGAGAGAGCCCCATCGCCCTCTGGAAATGAGCACGGCAGCTGGAGCCCCTGCGGCTGTTTACGGGGGGCTGCCACATCCGAGCCCACCCGGGGAGGCAGGGGGTCTAAGGGGAGCCGGTTCCGAAGGCTGCCCAAAGAAATCATACCCACGTTTCAGGCAAGAACCACAGCTGGCCACAAAAAGTCACCACTCGATTTGCCACAGCATGGCACACCTTCCTTCTTAGTGGAAACTGACTCTTTGCCCCCTTTCTCATCACCTGACAGTCCACAGGAATCTTCTTTAAGAAGTGGGGGGAACACCACACACACACAAAGCGCACACACACACACACAAAGGGTTGTTAAAACTGGCACACGAGGAGAGGCGAAGCGTGGCTGAAGGACTAGCTGCCTCTTTCTCATTTCAAAGAAAAAGAGCATCGAGATACACCTTGACCTGCAGGAATGCAACATGGCTCACCTTTGGGGAACTCAACGAACACCAGAGACCATCCAAACAGGCCTTCCCCCAAAATCCTTTCGGAGAGCATCACCACCCGGCAAGCTTCAAAGGCCAGACTGCTCTCCCTTGCCAACGAACCCCCTCAAACGAACATGGAAGTCCATTCCCTTCCCTCCCACCCGGTACCGTTTCCCTCACCCTCCCAGGTCGCTCTGCTCCCAACCGAGAAGCCAGCCATTTGCACAGCAACCTCAAGGAAGGCTTCTCTGGAGCCTGCGGGAGACCCCCTTCCTCCCCGCCAAAAGGAGCAGCGAGACGCAGCCGCACGGTGGCAGGATCAGGAACCGGAGGGGGCTGCCCTGGGTCTCTCTGGCGGGCGGCCGTGCATTTAGGATGCGGCACCCAGCTCCGCGGGCCGGATCTTCATGGCGGTCGCGCGCAGGGGGTAGTACCGTCCCCTCCAGGTCTTCCAGAAGATGCCCTGCTTCCGCTCGTGCCGCTGGCGTGGGATGGAGCGGAAGTACTTGCCGTTGAGGTTGACGTGCCCGCACGTGCTGAACCACCAGCCGCCTGTGGGAGAGAAGAGGCAAGACGGCATCAACCAAGGGAGATTCCATGGAAATTTTAATTTTAAGGGATGCGTTATGCTGCTACATGTCTCCTCCTCTGACCGGATTCCTTTACACCTCTGTGCCTGCTTGGGGTGCAGAAATTGGGGACTCCCGTAACAGCCAATGGTTTTCAGCTGGGACTAACCGGTGAGGTGCTTGGCACAGTTGGTGTCTCCCTTGAGGTCATGATCCCGATCTCGCGTGGAAAAGGGAAGCTGCGGAAAGTCCCCCATGGCGTTCTCGAGATCCCCCAGGATCGGTCCCAGGAGGCTGAGGGTGTACGCCGTCTCCTCTCCCCCGAGGCTGAAAAGGTACTCGACCTTCTGGGAGTTCCCTTCCCAATCATGCAACTCGATTAAGAGATGGAACCGTCCGTCCTTCATGATCTGGTGGACCTTCTCCAAGCCCAGCCAGAAATCCCCTGGAAAGAAGAAACAAACTAGATTAAAACCTGCTGTTATCGATGCCCAAATTGGAGAGGACGCGACTAAGAAGGGATGACACCGTGGGCACGCAAGAATGGTGGGGCCGTCCAGCTGACCAAGACCCCTACCGGTCAGATTTCCAAAGCCATTCCTGTAGGCATCCCACAGCTGGTCAAAATCGACAGAGCCGTCCAAACGCTTCTGGATCACCGTCCAGCTTCCGCTGCCTGGAGACCCCAAAAGACAAAGGGAAAGAAGATCAATTGCAACCCATCCGCAGCCCTCTACCAATAGCGACAACCTCTACAATAATGCTAATATTCCTTTACTAAACACCCTGCTCCGCAAAGCCAAGCTGCAAACTCCTGGCTGAGGAGAGATTCGAAGCCAGAACTCCAGTCTGCAAAGTACATTCTCTCTCTAAACAGAGAGAGAGAGACTTACCTGGAGTCATGTCGCAGAAGACTTCGAACGGCTGTGATCCTGGGGGCTGGATCTGGTACACCCCACTACTTTGCCCTCCATCGAGGGAAATTTGGTGACAGCCTGTGGAGAGTCCTGAGGAGGGGGAAAAAAGGGTGGAGGACAAGGAAGAGAAGAAAAGCCTTTGTTAACAAAAGGTCCAGTGTGGTGGCACTAATCCTGCTTCCCTTCTGTTTTGACATTGCTATTTCTGGGGCTGAGAGTGTGTGACCCACCCAAGCTCGCCCAGCGGGTTTCCATGGTCTCCAAAGTTATAATCCAATGATCAGGCTAAATTTTGCTGCCTATTATTCTGCCTGAGCCTCCATTTATAGTGGAAGTCTATCTGTAAATATCACTTTCTGGAGAAGCGACACGAGGAAGGGGTTACTCCAGCAGGGCCTCCTTGTGTGCACAATTTCAGGGAGGAACACGGCATTGTGGTACAACGGTGGTACTGCTGGCATAGGACCTGGGAGATTTTCAATGTGTTCCTTGTGACCGTTAAATACGCCCAGAGTGGCTTTGTACCAGTCCATCGCTTCCTTCCTCGGCACGGTCCACCCCACAGGGTTGCCGTGAGGGTAACGGCAGCGGCAGGAAAGCCACCTCGAACGTGGCTAATAGCTAAACCAACATCCCCAGAGGAGAGCTATCCAAGGTCGGTCCAACACGGCAAATCTCTTGGCCCGGCACAAAGGCCGCCCCACATGCGGGGACTCGCCCCCGGCCGGCCTGGACTCTGCTCGGGGTCGCCACTGAGCTCTTTCCAAAGAGCTGATCCAAAGGGCAGCGGCGACGTGGCAAGAGAGAAAGGGACTTTACTCCACCGAGAAGTGCAGCGAGGAGAGCCAAATCCACCCCCCTGGGCGATCTATGGGTTTGGGGGAAAGACCAATGAAGGATTTAGTGGGGGGGGGCACAGATCCGAACTCAGGAGAGAAGAACGAGGGCTTCCCATCCCTTCCTGCTAACCTCAGATCTGGCTTGAGTTAGCCCGGGGGCTGCCGGGAGGAGAGCGGAGAAGAAAGGAGGAGGGCGAAGGAGAGTGTAAACATGAACTTTCCCCCAATTTCTCTCCCCCTGAGCATGAGCGCCGCATGAGCCATGCGCCAGACGGCTTGCATCACTCCACGCCGACGTGACTCCTTCCACGGATTATCCAAAAAGCGTTTCTCTTTCTACATCCTTACAGAGAAAGACCACGTTTCTTAAAATTAATAAATTACCTAACCCCAGCATGCAGGAACCTGTGTGGCGTTGTGACTGGGTGTGTCGGACTAGGACCCCTCGGGGGGACCAAGGTTCAAATCCCCAGTCAGAACCGTGGGCACACTCTCTCAGCCTCAGAGGAAGGGACGGTGGCAGATCTCCCCGGAAGAAAGGTGGCTGATAAAATGGAGAAGGCAGGGTGGTGCAGCAGCTTGACGGCCAGTCTAGGACTCAGAGAGACCAGGGTTCGAGTCCCCCCACCTATCTCCAGAAACCCACTGAGTTCTGCGGAAACTGTGGCCGGCCAAAAAGACCAGGAAATTGGTCTGGGGGCAAACCAAAAAAGCAACAAAGACCGGCCAAAGACACAGGGTGGTTTGAGCGCTGAACCAAGACCTTGGGGAGCAGGGTTCGATTCCCTTCTCGACCATGGAAACCCACCGGGTGGCCTTGGGCTCGTCACACTCTCTCAGCCCCCAGAAAACCCCATGACTGGTTCACCTTAGGATCACCAGAAGTTGGAAAAGGGAGAAGAGGGTTGCCATGAGCTGAAGCTGACTTGGGATCACAATTGACAACAAGGAACTATAGACTTGATTTTTAAGAAACTAGAAAAACTATACCTGACTTTTCCTTGCCTGGGAAAATCCTAGAAAATCCAGGAGTCAAACGGAGACGTGAAAGTACACAAATCAAGAATGAGCCCTTCTCCGCCCCTGGGTCTCGTCCGTTCCCCCAGCTCCATCCCACCTTGTCCAAAACTCACATTCCTGCCGTGATAAACCAGATCTTCTCCTTATCTCTCTCTCTCTCGCACACAAACAGGACCCCTTTCAGTGCATTCTCACATTCCTCCCTCCCCCTCGCAACCCTGGCCACGGTTGCAACGGAAGCCGCCTCTCAAGTTACCCGTCCACTTTGCCGAGTGCTGAGCCACCGCATTTCAAGGGCAGCAGCTGCCCCAAAGCCGCAGAAGAGACCCTTCCCCTCGCCCCCTGGCTAGCAGGCCTCCGTATAACTTTGGGGGATTTGGGGCACAACTCAGAGAGGGATTCCTGTCCCAAAAAATGTGCAGCAGCCCTTATTCCTTTCCCACCATGGTGCAGAGGTTGGCGTTGCCGTCTGAGGCAGGGCGGGCAATTTTAAAAGGCAAAAACTGAATCATGGAGAGCCTATAGAAGCTTTTGTTGGTGTGTGCCTTCAAGCAACCATAAGGTGACTCTATCACTGGGATTTCTGGGGCTGAGAGTGTGCGACATGCCCAAGGTGAGCGGGAATCGAAACCCAGTCTCCAGGGTTGTCAAACCACTACACTACGCTACCCTGCCTCTCCTAAAGGATGTCATATAAAGGATGGGGCAAGCTGGTTTTCTGCTGCTCTCGAGACAAGGACACAGAGCAATGGATTCAAATGACAGGGAAAGAGATTTCAGCTAAACATTAGGAAAAACTTCCTGGTGGTGGGGCCCTTTAGAAATGGTGGGGGATGATGGGAGCTGCAGTACTGGAAATTCCAGAGAGTCACCTGGCCCCAACTCCCCCTCGCCCCCAGCTTCAAGGCTTCTCGTGGAAAAAGATGCCAGTCACTCTTAGAAAAACAGAAAAACCCACTCTTGTTCCAAGGCTCGGCTCTTTCCTGCTGAATGGGAGCTGGAATTTTGCTACGCCAGACAAAATTATTTTGGAATCCCAGCCTCGCCGCCCCACTGCTGTCCCGCCCCGCAGGGGGAGCGCTGCCTTTCCCCTACTTGGAGCGGCGCCAGGACGGATTTTCTTCCCCCTCTTGGCTGGCGAGCCATTAACCCTCTCCTCCCCAAAAGGGAAGGGATGCCGGCTGTGCACATCACCTCTTTGGCCCAGGAGGACGATGCTTTCTCCACGCGCACCATAGAAAGGAGTGCCAATAGCGCCACTTAATGCAATTCCATCCTCATCATCAATTTGTGATGCACGTGGCTGTATCCAATTAACACAACCCAAAACACTGGGTCCTGCCAAAGGCTTACCAGCAAAAATATATATATGTACATACGCACAGAGGGAAGGAAGGAAGGAAGGAAGGATAAAACCGTATCAGTTGTAAAACACCACATCAATTGTAAAACAAATTATCCAGCTAGAATGCAAAAAAATTCAACAGTGTATAAAGCGAACGGATAAAGATATGCAACCAAAATATACGCGATCCTAAAACAACATTGAACTAAAATCCCCAAAGCTTGGGAACAACAGAAAAGAAGTTTTTAACTGAGATTTTTAACGAGGGAAGGAGTCGTCCCCAAATGTTCAGGGAATTATGGAAGGGAATCGTGCCCTCCAATGTTTTGCAGATGAACGTGTCCGGCCAAGCAGCCTCGGAGAGCGGCCAAGACGGCAAAAGTTATTAAGGAGGAAGAAAAGAACAGGCTAAGGAAGGCTGACTGCAAACTTCTTTTGCGCTGTGTGTTCAGCCAGGGCGGTGGGGTGGGGTTTGAGCCCTGGGCCGCAACCCCTGGAGACCTGAGTTCGATTCCCTGCTCGGCCATGGAAACTCACTGGGTGACCTTGGGCACGAGTCACAGACTCCCAGCCCCCAGAAAACCCCATGATAGGGTCACCATAAACCAAGTCAGGTGATGGCAGCAGTCGTGGCTATGTATGTGCGTGTGTGTGAATCCACTCCGGATTTTAGTCTGAATTTTAAAGTCACTAAATTTCCAAAACTATTCTGATAAAATCTGGAACAGTTCCGCCACGCACAAACACAAGCAGCCACATCACCGTCTCTTTATTTATACCCCACCTTTTCCCCAAAGCCAAGACTCGGGGGGGGGGCTTCCCAAATCTACTCACCGGAAGCTTCCGAGACTTCGGCCGTGGCACTTTGGCTGCGGTTTGCAGGGGGCTCTGGACCCCGCTGGGCACTCCCTTTCCACCGGGAGCTCTCCATGTCGTTTCCTTTGACGTGCAAAGGGAGCAGCATGTTGACCTGGCAAGGAGACGGAAGAAGAAAATCTTATGGATTCTGCAGCATGGAAGCAGAGAGCCTGGGAGAGGAGACAGGGGTTTTTTTTCCCCTTTGTGGGTTTGCCTGTTGCATACCCTCCAACTGTCCTAATTTTTGGGCAGTGACAATTGGAGGGTATTCCATAGGATGTTGCAAGTGGAATAATAGTGCTATAACAGCCCAGTGCGGAAATGTCCTAAGTGCAAAAGTACAGTCGGCCTTCCACATTTGCAGGTTTGACTTTCCCAGATTTAATTATTTGGAAGTTTCTCCAACCCCTGCCGCCCCCCCCCCCATCTCAGATGCTTCTTCTGCGTGGGAAAGAAAGCATAGGACCACCACGCCAACCCACCTCTCTCCTTCCCTTCCGTGACCCGATTTGGACTCCGGGTGTCCCTTCTCCCCACGGCGCCTCGGCCTCGACACTCTCACATTTTGATATTTCCAAAGCTTCCACTTTTTCGGATTGCTATTTGCATTCAACTAACTCTAGCTGGGGTCAGAGAAAGTAGAGGAAGCAGCCAAATTATGAGCTTCCCCGTAGGCTCAGGCAAAAGCAAACTACCGCAGCCTCTCCTAGCTTATCAGTCCTTCCCCACGTGAGCTTGGCCTCACACATCCCCAGTTTCATTTATGGAAAGCCGGAGGGGGTGATACCTTGCCCTTTCCCAGGGAGCAAATGGCTTCAGTTCGGGCTCCCCGAAATGTGCACCCCGTCACCCTCGCCTGCAAAAAAGGGCCAAGTTCACCCAGGACGCTTATGTAAGAGCACTTTGTTTACAACCGCGGCCGATCAAAAATCCTGCCGGTCGGGTTTCCACCGCTTCCGGAGAAGCCAAACCCTCCGGTTGGTAGAGGATTTATTTTTTCCTCCCTTCCCACACTCCTCATCCCCTCCACCAAAACAAAGCCCTGGCCAAGGTTAGGAGAAAGAGCCGCCCACGGTGTTCATGCGTGATCAGCGGTGGAAACCCAAACCCCGTTCACGTGTCCTTTTCCCCCTCCGGTCCCCGTGCAAATCTTTCTTTTAAGAACAGCCATGGGGAGGAGGAGTTTTGATCTCTCTCTTTCTCAGTCCACTCTAAGAAGGCTACGTTTTATCAAAAGAGGCACCAGGAATCAACAGGTTAGGGGCTCAAGGCAGGAGTGGGGGGACCTTCGGCCCTTTAGATGCTGTTGGACTCCGATTCCCATCATTCCTGTCCTTGCTGGGCAAGGCCAGGGAGAGGAGAACGGCAACATCCCATTGGGAGGGAAGGTTCCTTTGGAAAAGAAGTGCACGAGGCAGGGAAGCAGGGGTTGGAGAATCTCGCAAATGATCAAATCTGCGAAAGTCAAACCTGCAAATGCGGAGTGTCATAGAATCCTAGAATTGGAAGAGACCCCAGGGGTCATCTAGTCCAACCCCCTTCTGCCACGCAGGAACCCACATCAAAACCCTCCTGACAGAGGGCCATCCAGCCTCTGCTGAAAAACCTCCAAAGAAGGAGGAGACTCCACCACACTCCATGGAGGCAGCAGCGGATTCCACTGCCGGACAGCTCTGACCATCAGGAAGTTCTTCCTGGGGTTCAGGTGGAATCTCATTTCCTATAGCTGGAATCCATGGCTCCTTGTCCTAGTCTCTGGAGCGGCAGAAAACAAGCTTGCTCCGTCTTCAACATGACATCCCTTCAAATATTTAAACATGGCTATCATGTCCCCTCTCAACCTTCTCCTCTGAAGACTAAACATCCCCTGCTCCCTAAGACTTCATGGCTTCCTCCCTTGATCTAGACACCATACTCCTAGTGAGGCAACCAAGAATCACACTGGCTGTCTTGGCTGCTGCATCACATTGCTGGCTCATGTTCAGCTTGTGGTCCACCAAGACTGTATTAACTAACTGGGCGGGAGGGAGAAAGAAAGAGCGCTTTTGAGCATACCCGAAGTGTCTCTCCAATTAAAGGAACCTAGGTCATACCTTGCTTTGGAGGCTTTTGATCTGCAAGTTCTGCTTATCCATCCGGTACTGCTGTTGTTTGATCTTCTGGAAAAGTTCCTCGATCTTCAAGTTCTGGCGACTCATCAGGTTCTGAAATGACCCAAGGATTTACCCATTGAAAAAAGGTCTGCGTGGCATACTGGGTGCCTTGGATGGAACTAGCAAAACCATCGCTGACTATTTCCTGCTTAGGAAAACCCCTTTGAAGAGATACACACACACAACATGCAACCCACATTTGCTGCTCAGGCTTCCCCAGCCAGTCCGAAACAGCGAGCGCTGCAAACAAAAGACTCAGGTCCCTCTGGTAGGGGAGGATGGGCACTGTGATCCAACATTCGTGGAGTCCTTGACCCCACCACCTCTCCAAGGAACACTCCACCAAACAGCAAACGCCCTCCCCTTGTTCTCTTCTCCAGCACAGACAAAACGCCCTGTTCTCTCCTAAGGCTGCGCGGATGCATTTCAAAGCGCCTCTCTTTTTGTTGTGGTTCTATGTGCCCAGCTTCCCATAATTTAAGGTGCAAAATGGACGACTTATTCCGCCCCTCTCTGTGCGCAGACAAACCTAACCAGGTATAACAAAGCCCTGACACACCCAGTTTGGAGACGGCAAACCCTTGTTGTTTGTTTGTTTGGATCAGTGGCTCTCCAAACTTTTCTTTCCTGTGGAAAGAAAACAATTTGTGGCCAGGGACCTCCAAGCCTCTACTCAAGATTTGCATGTTCAACTCCTGATTTAAATATTCAAATATTTATCTATTAATAGCTTCTGGTGGCTAGGATTCAAATCTCTGCTCAGACACGGGGTGATGAAACCGCTCTATCCGTTAAATGCGTTTCTAAAAAATACTCTGAAGAGAATAAACTTTAACAAAATAAACTTCTAAAGAAGATTTTCCAGATCTGAGGCCCCAAAGCCATTTTGCCAGGTACTAAGTGCCCAGATCTGTCCAATGTTGGAAACCTCTGCTAATCGACTTGCCCGGCTGCAGTTTTCCCAGCAAGGGCAGCTCTCCCAGTCTTGCCAGACCGCAACTCCCATCACTCCCCAGCCCTGCTGGCTCAGGGGGACGATGGGTGTTGCAGTGCGATGGGGAGGGAAACAGTTTTACTCCACCCTCCCTCTTCCACAAAGGGCAGAGCTTGGGAAAAATTCCTTTTGGGATGGGCAGGGAGGGCAATCCACAGACCTCCTCGGGGGGGGGCGGAATTCTGGGAACTGTTTTGGTCCAAAAGTGGGAGGTGGTAAGTTCTTGCTAAGCATTTAATCTCACTTTCATCACCTCCATCCCATCGTCCCCACACATGAATTCTGCAAACTCCATTTACAAGGCAGTCATTTATTTATTACAGTCGATCAAATGAAGACTTTGGTGGGAAGCATCCTAAGCTCTAAGGGCGCCTCTGACCATAAGTGCTTTCCGTGCTCCAACCCGCACTGAAAACCAAGGCACTTCTGAGCATGTGCAGAGCGCTCTGCGACCCCAGTTCCCGCTCCCCATTCCCAGGGATCCCCCTAGGAAGGCGCAGGGTGGCTTCGGCGCCCCACCGACCGTCCCTGGCTGCCAACAAGCCCTCCCTCCACGCCTGACCAGCCGGAGGGTTTGGGCACCCCCGGAGACCTCTGAGCACGTGCAGAGTGCTTCTGCCCGCTCCCTCCGAAGCTCTCCCCGGGCGCGTCCCCCGCACCTGCAAGGCGCTCAGCTCCGCCGCCTGGCCGCCCCCTCGGGCTCCCGCGCCGCCGCCTCCGCCGCCTCCGCCGCTGGCGTTCTCGGCTCCCACCCGGCGCAGCGCCGCCTGGCCGTCGAGGAGGAGGAGGCGCGGCTGGGACCGGGATCGGGGCTGCTCCGTCCCGCCGCCGCCGCCGCCGCCTTCCTCCTCCTCCTGGGCCGCCCCGACCCGGGCGGCCAGGCTCCGGAGGCGCGCGGCCATCTCGGCCAGGCGCCCGTCGAGGAGGCGCTGGGCGCGGCCGAGCTGGAGACGCTGCTCGCCGGCCGAGCGCTCCAGGCGGGCCAGCGAGGCGTTGTGGGCGCCCAGGCGGGCCGCCAGCTCCCGCAGCTGCCCCCGCGTCCGCTCGACGTGCTCCTTCAGGCCGTGGCCCAGCTGGAGCAGCCCGTGCGCCAGGACGTTCACCTCGTCCCACGACGCCCCCGGCCCCGCCGCCGCCCCGGCCCCCTTGGACGCCGAGGAGAAGGAGGGCGGCGAAGAGGACGCCAGGGAGGCGGCCAGCACCGCCAGCAGCCCCGCCGCCCAGCCCCGCATGGCTCCGGCCGGAGACAATGAAAGAACCCGGCGCGCAAAAGAGGAGCGCTCTCCAAAGGCGCGCCCGGCCTCGCCAAGAGCGCACGGCTTGGAGAGGCGGCGGAGAGCGCGCCCCCTTTATAGACGCCGCCCCCCTCCCGGCCAGCCCGGGGACTGCCTCTCCGGCCTCCTCCCGGAGGGGACCGCCCCTCCCCGCCCCCCTCCCGCCCCCCTTTTCGCCTCGGCCGCCCCGACCGCCTTCCCTCCGAGGCGAGACGAGGGGCGAGGGGCTCCGCGCGCGCCCTCGGGGACCCCTCCTCTCGCCGGGCGGCCTCTCCCGCTGCGCCAAAGGCCCCGATCCCGGGAGTTTTTATAGCAGGGGGGGCTCCAAGGCGAGCAGGCGGGTCAGGGCGAGTTTTACTCACGGGCAGGCACCCAAAAAGCAGCGGGAAGGAATGGTTCGTGCCGCCTTCCAGGCATTCCTCTGTCGCAGGGTTCTCTCGCCAAGATTTGTTCAGAGGGAGGTTGCCTTCAGGGGCTGAGAGAGGGTGACCTGCCCCGGGGCTCCCCGTGGGTCTCCAGTGCTGGGCGGAATCTGAACCCGGGTCTTAATCCAGCACTCAAGCCACTGGGCCCCTTGGGTTCCCTGGCGGAGACGCATTGAATCCCCTGGATTTACCCAAGTGTGGGACTCACCTTAACAGGTGGTTCAAGGGTTTTGCTCCAGCTGGAATGAACAAGTAACAAGTTCAGGCAGGTGTCCATTGGGTTGTTGAAGGCGTGGCCCCCAAATCTCTTTTCCTCCAGGGAGTTGGGGAATGTTTAGCCTGGAGAAGAGAAGGTTAAGAAGCAACACGATAGCCATGTTTAACTATTTCAAGGGCTGTCATAGGGAGAATGGAGACAGCCTGATTTCTGCTGCTCCAGAGACTAGAACATGGAGCACTGGCTTCACACTTCAGGAGAAGTGATTCCAACTAAACCTTAGGAAGAACTTCCTGAGGGTCAAAGTAGTCTGACAGTGGAATCCACTGCTGCCTCAATGAATTGTGATGGAGCCACCTTCTTTGGAGGTTTTTAAGCAGAGGCTGGATGGCCATCTGTCGGGAGTGCTTTGAGGGTGTTCCTGCATGGCAGGGGGTTGGACTGCATGGCCCCTGGGGTCTCCTCCAACTCTACATTTCTATGTTCTATGGTCATCTGTCCAAGGGAGGGCTTCAGTGGGGTCTTCACACATGGCACAATGGGGTTGGACTGGATGGCCCTTGGAGTCTCTTCCACCCGCTGTTCCACCTGTGCATTTCACAGCTCTTCAACCTTACCCTCTGACCCCTCTGTACAAACACAACCACACACTCTGTGTCCAACTCAGCACAGCTAAAAAATGGGAAAACGCTGGCTCTCTTATTTTGGAGTCTCATCCGTCCAAGTTTAAACACAGACCTCTGCCACGGCCAACAGCGAGCCCAGAAGAAACCAAATATTCTCCCCTCCTTCATTTGCTGAACCCTCTAGTCTGATAAAAAGTTTTGCAGAATGGGACAAGTTTGGGTGCTTTTGGGGAACAATCGCTGATCCTAGCCAAGGTATTACCAGATTGTGGATCTGGTATTTTGTTTCATTCTTTCTGGATGGAAAGATGGGGGAGATTTACTTTTGCTCCTGGAGAGATGCTGCTGGAGAGGGGAAGAGCGCAGAACTGGGTGGAAGGAAGAGGAAGGTCTGGTACTCTCGTTCCTAGCAGTGTTGTTGTGACCGGTTGTTCTTTTCTTGGAGTTCTTGCTCTGTTCCTGCTCCCACGTGTGGCCCTGAAGGTCACTGTGGAAAAGTTCAGCACAGCGCAAACCTGAATGGATTGTGAGGAGGAGGCGGCGGTGAGAGAAAGCAAGCCAGAACTGGGGGGAGATGGTCACGTCACTCAGGAGGAAAGCTAAGCCTGCTCCTTTCAAGGGGGGTGGATGCGTTCTCTCCAAACAGTCTCACCGGGGGCCCTTTCATGATGCCAAATTCTATCATTACGAATGGCGCATCACTAATCCAAAAATCCAAAGTTGGAAAAATCCAAGTTAGAAACTATTTGAAAGCACACAACAACATGGGCAATCCAAAGATCTCAGGAGGGGGTACAGGAAAACCAATTTAAAAGGCTAAAAGCACACTAAACAATTAACAAATTAAAAGACAGACTGAAAGAGCTGGAATGGCTTGAAACAGTTTAAGGTGAACGGAAACCATGTGCATGTGAGGGCATTTGTAAAACCTTCCTAGGCCCCAAAAGCTTTCATAAACAACTATTTTGTGCCCAAATGGCAGCAATGTTAAGTGCCAATCGGGACACCCAGGGGAGGGTATTCCATGACTGGGGTGCCACTGCAGGTAAGGTCTTCTCCCAAGCTTGCATACCCAAAGTCCTGGAGTAACAAGCAATTAAGAGCCATTAGCTTTACAAAAGACCTGTTCTAAGCAGTGAAGAAAACAACAGGAAGAGGCTTGTTAATACAGATCTACCCATGGGGAAGAATGCTGCTGGGGAGCAACAGGTTTTGTCTTGAGGATCATCCACACAGCAAAATTGCCATCCAGGGCTAGCGTTGGAAGGGAGGTTGCTTGGCCTGGGTACGGAGGCCCTGCCTTTGCCTGAGCATGCCACGTGCGGAGGCTCCTTCTCCCTTGTTGACTCAGTGGCCATCCATCCCAGCCATCTGGCTTTCCTCATGCTGTGACTCACCACACTGTGTCTCAAGCTAGAGATGCTGGGAAACCACTCCTGGGCAAATCCAGCCGGTCTCCCCCACCTCTCCCAGACAGCGGCTTCTCAGCAGAAACCCTGCAAGGCAGCCTTTCCAAGTGCAAAGACAGGTTCACAGAATCAAAAAGCTGGACGGTACCCTAGGGGTCATCTATCCCAACTCCCTGCTAGAGGGAGAATCCACAGCTAAAGGCACCAATAGCCCACTTCTTTTTTTCATTCCGTTGCTGGCTCCTTGGCTTCACCCACCAACCCTGCAGCTGAGTGTCCCAAGCCAGGTCCAACCTACCTCACAGGGCTAGCGTGAAGCTTGAAAGACAGGACTGACTTGAATGGATGGGAGGCAAAGTCTCCAACATTTTGCAGATAAAAATCAGGGCACGAGAGCCAGCATGGTGTAGTGATTTGAACCCATGACTGTGAGCCTGGAGACCAGGCTTTAATTCCACATTTGGCCATGGAAACCCCCTGGGTGACATCACACACTCTCAGCCCCAGAAAACCCCGGATAGGTTCACCTCCAGGTTGCCACAAGTTGGAAACAACCTGAAGGCACACAACAAGGGCCAAAGGACACCAGAGGGTGGTCGAGATGGCCAAAGTTAGGAGCGAGGAAGAAAAGACAAGCGCAAAGAGGTTGTTGCAGAAGTTTGTTTCGGCCTGACCTGACTGGGGAGGGCAAGATTCCTTCCTCCGTCCCTCCTCTCCTCGCTGAGCTAGTAAAATGCAAACTGCTTTTGCACTTTGAACCAAGTTTGTATCCAAAGAAGCAAGCGGAGGATGGAGGCAGCAAAAGGAGAAGTGAGAAACCGGGATATTTAAAAAGTGGCTGAAAAGTGCGACAACAGAGGACTAATAGGGACCGTCCCTGACAAATTGGGACAGCTGGAAGGGGCCTGAGATGCCAGATCCCCTGCGTAATACAGCTGGAAGCAAAAAAGCAGTAATTGGATGAACAGGATGAGGGGTACATTGAGAACTGTGCCAAAGCTTGGGAAAGTCCCCCTTTTGGACTGCAGCTCACAGAATCCCCTGGAAAAGAGGGAAAGAACAAAAAAAACCACCCAGCATCTCTGCTTTCTTGTTGGGGAAGGCAGGCCTACTTCCCCCTGGTAATAGACCTTCCTTTGTTCGCCGGGAAGGGATGTTGCACAAGCTTTGCATCTTCTCCTCCTCCTCCTCCTTCCATCCGAGGTTACTGTGTGAAAGGTTGCTGCCGCCCCAAGCTGGGAAATTCGAGGTCTTTAACTGGCAGGGGAGACCTGGGTGTGCCCACGCAGGGGGGGAAGAGAAAGAATAGAAGCCTCTCTGTGAAGGGGAGGGAAATATTAATACAGCTCCTTTTGCAATTGGAACCACATGTGGGCCCTCCGTTCCTCGCAGGGGGGCAGCGGCTTCCTGTACGCCAGTGACATGTTATTCACATTTACTGTCCCTCCATCACGTGCAAGGCCAGGGGGTGAAGGGGCGCTCCCTGCGGATCGGGCCCGGGCCTTGGGTGAGGTTGCTGAAAGGAAGCAATTGTCCTGGACACCACACACACACAAACACACTTGGAGCCAACGAGCCTGCTCGGCAGCCTTCCTGGCCTTGGGCTCTCTCGGCATCACCGCCGTCACATCTGGAACGGCTGCACGGGATTTGGCCGGGCCCCAAGTGGGGCAAAGGGGAAAGGCTCACGCAGCGGGCTGGGTGGGTGCGTGCGCACACTCACGCACGCGCCAACCTTTGCTTCCCATTTTGCTTCCAGATTTTAAACGCGGCATCCCAGGCATGCATTCTGAATTAAAAACAAATGAAAGAGAGATGATCAAACGGTCTCCAAACCAAGATGCTTCGGGGGACCGGCTCAGGGAGTTGGGGATGCTGAGTTTGGCAAAGAGAAGAAAGGAAAGTGACGTGATTTCTTCTTCTGTGCTTTCAAGTGGCTTCTGACTAGACCATGTTTTCCCCATAAGCCTGCCTGGACCCTGAGAGCCTCACAAAGCCCCCCCATTTCACTCCCACCACCTTTACAGGTATGGTTGGTGGGAACACGGGAGACAGGGCCTCCTTTGTGGTCCCCCCAAGTTTCAGGAACTCTCTGGCCCTGCCGAGGCCACGATGGTCCCCTTGCAGCCCTTCCGTTGGCCGGCGAAGGCTTTATTTAGTGCTGTGCCTTCCCGCATAGCAGAAAGCATAATGGATCTCTCCTCCCTCCTTGGCACTGACAGAACCCTGATCCGGGTGGCACAGCACGCTCTCTCCTTGGCAGGGACACTGGACAAATGACCAGTCAACATGCCCAGTCATTGACCCAGGTCAAATCTAGCCAAATGATCCCACCCCCAATGTGCCCGGCTAGTTTTTGCATCCCCCCTCCCGGGATGCCTATCTGTCTTGCTGCAGTCCTATAGGAATTTATCCGGTCTTATTCAAGTTTCAGAGGAAGACCGAAGGCAAAACCCCCTTGCCAAGAAATCCCTAAAATAGGGTCGCCACAATTTGCTGCAAGACACACGACAACAACAAAAACGGAGAGCCGGTGAGGTCTAGACGTTTGAGCACCCGGAGATGAGGGTCTGAATCCATGGAAACTCGTGGGTGGCCTTGGGCGAGTCAAAGACAACCAGCCTGCGAGGAACGCAAGGCCAAACCTCTCGAGAATAAATGCTAAGAACCAGCATCCTGGAGTGATTTGAGTGCCGGGCTGGGATGCTGAAACACTCGGCTGTAAATACCCATTCGGCCATGAAACCCCACTGGGTGACCTTGGGCCACACTCTCTCCATCGCGGAGGAAATCAGCAGCAAATCCCTGGAGAAGCCTTGCCAACAAAAGCCAGGGCGGTGTAGTGCTTTGACTCTGGGAGGCCAGGGTTCGAATCCTGCTCCACCCGGGACACCCACTGGGTGGATTTGGGGCAAGTCCCTCTCTCTCAGCCTCGGAGGCAGAGCACAGCCAGACTCCTGTGAAGAAATTCAGCCAAGGAAAGAGGGTCTCTGTAAGTCAGAGTCAACGTGAAGGCGCAGGACAAAAACAAGAAAGATTTAGCTGCCATGAGAGCTCCCTAAGGTGCTTTGTGGTCTCCAGACTTTTTACTACTTTAGGAGGGCAAACAAAATGGCCATAAGCCTGGAAACCGGGCAATCCTCTGCAGAGGGAGATGGGTATGTTTAGCCTGGGCGAGAGAAAGTTCAGAGGGGACACCATAGCCGTGTTTAAATATTTGAAAGGATGTCACACGGAGGATGGAGCAAGGCTGTTTTCTGCTGCTCCGGAGACAAGGACAAGGAGCGATGGCTTCAGACTTCAGGAAAAGAAATTCCATCTGAATCTCGGGAAGAACTTCCTGACAGTCAGGACTGCTCGGCAGTGGAATATGTTGCCTCCATGGAGTGTGAAGGAGTCTCTCCCTTCTTTGGAGGTTTTTAAGCAGAGGCCATCTGTCAAAAGGAGAGCTTGGAGTGTGCATTTCTGCATGGCAGAAGGGGGTTGGACTAGATGGCCCCTGGGGTCTCCCTTCCAACTCTGGGATTCAAAGATTCTATGAACAATAAGAAAGGCTTCGTTACCCCAAAGATTTTTGACGCACGTTTACCTTATGAGGCTCTTTCCCCAGAGAAACCGAATGCACACACACAGCAGAGGCTCTCCCACTGAACTTTTGCACATCTGGAAGGGAGGCTGTCCTTGGCAGCTGGCAGAAACAGGACGGAGCTTCCAGCAGCACTTGCCTCATCTTGGCCTTCCTCCTCTTCCTCCTCCTCTTTGCAACCCCAAAGCGCCACTTCTCCAGGAAAACCATGTCCGGAGCATCCGAGAAGGCAACTCCCCTTTCCCGGGAAATGCTCCCCGTTGGATCCCCAAGAGAGGGGGAGAACTTGGGGACTGGGTCACCCTGACACTGGAAAAGCTGTTTATCCGGGTCGGTGTTTCAAAACCGACTGCTTCGGCCATGCTGACCCTGGCGGGGGGGGGTGACATTTTTCCACACCAAACTAGAAAAATAAAAGCCAAGCTGAAGGCGGGCAGCAGGGAAGGAGGAAGAAAATTAGAACACAGATGTTTATTTCTTTTTTTAGTTCGGACCCACCCTGTGTCAGAAGAGCTCAGACCAGAAACAACAAAAGCGAAAGCGAATTCTTGCAAAGCAGAAAATGGAGGTGCAAACTGAGCACAGGGTGCCTCAAACTGTGATGGCGTCTCTTCCTTTGCGCACGAACAACCTCTGCCATCTTGAGCCCACCTGGACGGGGCTTGGCCACAGGTTTTCATCCCTGAAATGTTGGAAAGCACGAAGCTGTCCTGTTAAAACCAAGCAGCAAAATGGAAACATAACAAAGAAAAGCGGGGAGAGGAAAGGGGGGACGGATGAGTACCCCAGTTTTGCCAGATTTTCCCCAGCAGGAAAAGCCTTCTCCGAAAAGTGCCAGCTGGGTTAGAGAAAAAGGTGAGCTGAAGGACAGGAGGGGATTCATACCGTTCCGGAGGGGGGGAACATGTTTCCTGAGCTCAATCAATAAATCCAGGCACCAAAACCATTCCAGTTTTTAACCTAAAGTCAATAAGAATAAAAGGCACAGAGGTGAAGAAGGAATCCAAGAGAAAAGGCCGGGAAGGGGATTGCAAAGAGTGGGCGAAGGGCGAACGGGGAGAAGTAGGTCACTAGGCATTCGCGGCCTGTCAGAGGGAATCGACTGCCGAAGACGGAGATGGAAGCCAACATCCTCAGCGCCCGCACCCTTTAAACGAGCGGCTGGGGCTGGGGTGGATGCAAACCCACACGTCCCCTTTCCAAGCCCCACAGGAATTAATTTTAAAAAAGGACGCACCTTATTTCCCCAACCTGTCATCCCCCAGATACGCCGGACAAGGGCAACATCGTCCGGGATAACGAGAGTCCAGAGAACCGACAAGTTGGGAAAAGGAGAGATTTAGCAAAATGGAGAGGCCCAGGTTCATATCTCCTACATGGCCAAAAGTGCTCACGTTGTCCCGTTAGCTAGTCTCGTTTCCTTTCCCCCAAGCCTACCTTATCAGAGTGTTGTGGAAAATATATGGCACAGAAGGTGATTTCCGTTTCAGGACCGTCCCAAGACCTACGGTTTCCGGGCCCAAACCTGCAACCTTGGGGAGGTTCACTAGGTGTCCGGTCTTCAGCACCAACAACAGTCGCTTGCAGCTTGTCGTTCCGACGTCTGTGTCGATCGAGAAAGGGGGTGTATTTTCCCGTTTGGAAATTAAGACGGGAATCTTAGCCAAAGGCGCCGTTCCCAGATCAAGATGAAGTGAGCGGATTATTGCTTCTCACCTGGTTGAGGAGATGGGATGCGGCTCACTTAATTTGGCCAATTTCGTTCAAAAGGTGGGTTTAAAGCAGAGCGGAGGGTGAGCGCTGGCCCCACAACAAACAGGAGGTAAGGAAGAAGCTAATTAAGCATAGGATCACAGAGCTGGAAGAGACCCCAAAGGCCATCCAGTCCAACCCCCTTCTGCCATGCAGGGAGATACAATCAAAGCACTCGGTTTGACAGGCCCTGTTTAAAAACCTCCAAAGAAGGAGACCCCCAACCACATTCCCGGACGGCATAGTCCGGAGCCAAACTGCTTTTACCCTCAAGAAGTTTTTCCTACGGTTTAGGTTGGGCTCTCCTCCTAAATGCATATCCTTCCCCTGGAGAATCTTTGCAAGTAGAAAACTGCTCCTCTAGCAGCCGAGCTGGACATTTGCACCCAGCGGAGTATCCCAAAACTGGAAAAAGTGTACCCTCATCTCTCACCATGAAAACTGGAGCCTCACCTCCAGAAACAGAAACCTGGCAAACAGAAAAAGACACAGAGAGACCCCTCAATTGCCTTGCAAGACCACTGCAGCCAAAAATCATTATTGCATCGCTTTAATTCATCAATTTTTTGAGCATAACGAGCCCACCGGACTAGGTCCTCCCAGTGGAGAGCCAGCGGCCAAATCCACCATCCGGATGTCCTACTTGTGAACATTGCCGGAGAAAAGCGTGACCTCGAAGAGGAAGAGGAAGGGCAGAAAGGGCGAAGGGCGGGGGAGAAAGAAGACCGTCTCTCATTTATATTAACACGTCTCTTGATCAACCCGCTAATGAACGTCAGCGCTGTCATCCCCAGGCCACAAGACGAGAGCAGCCCCGTCAGCCCGGATGATTTTTAAACTTGGGATTAATTAATGCAACCGAACGGGAACAGGCCTTGGGACAGGTATGGCCTTGATCCGCCCCGACAGCTGCCAACCCTTGCAAACCGGCACGCGGGCTGAGAGGGAGGAAGAGGAGACCCAGGCCCGGAGGAGGGATTCGCAGCTGGTCCCTCGACCCGAGAACTTCCTTCCGCGCCCGCCAGACCTGGATCGTCCCTCGTCGAGCTCAGTCGGCCTGACTTTGAGCTGCCAGCCAGGCTCCACTTTTCCAGTATGAACAAAGAAACTCCTTTCTCCTTGTCCTCTGTCTAGCTGGGAGCTTTTTAGCAGCATCAGCTTGGGGGAAACATTGAAGGGGGGCTGCCGAAATAATACCTTTTGGTGTCAGGTTGAAGCCATGGTGTCTACAGCAGATAATGCAATGGGAACAGAAGAGAAGGTCCTTTTAAGGCTCCCATACCTGGAGGATTAAATTATTTGATATGGCAAATTAAAAAGAAAGTTCGCTTACTGATTATAAATAACAGTGGGAGAGACATACATTTCAACGGTGGGGAAACAAACTGTAAGGCGTCTTAATTAATACGAAAGCTTAGGAATGTGATATTCTTAGTAAGATAGATAAATGTTTTATGTCAATAACAAGTAATGTAATGTAATTCTGACTTCCTTCTTTAGTACAATTAACCCTGTTTACTGTTTACTGTTAAATCAGGTTAAGATATGACCTTCTACCAGCCATTTTATTTTTATCCTCCGCTTAACATTTTCTACATACGGGGGATGTACATGATAAGCTTTTTAGTGTCAAGCCCATAGCAAGATAACTTTGTTTTTGAAATAACGTTAATTGTAGCCTCATAATCTAGCATTTAGTCTGTTTGCAGAGTTGTTCTTTCTTCTTTTTCCAAGTATTGTGCTATTTATAAGAAAAGATTCACCCAAAAGATTGCACCCTTGGATCTCAAACCCCAGACCGACCTGCCTCCTTTCCTATTCAAGGAGTGCTTGGATGCTTAATAGAGCCAGTGCCAAGGTCTTGTTTAACTTGCAGCCTCTCTCCTTCCTCCGGGAAGCCGGCCCGCCACCTAGTCCGAACTTTCCCCCTTCCCTCCCGGTCCCATCCAGGCTCCCATGACTTGCGGCCTGGCACCCCAGTTGGGGGAGAGGGAAAGAAGACCATGCCTCATTTAAAAAAAAATAAGATTAAATGCAGTGCCTCTCTCTTTTTACCCAAATGGACAGCAGAAACTGGAACGTGCGCTTGGGAATTAACTACGTTGTGTGTTTTGGCTTCTTTAACGGAGAGTTTAAGCCCAAAGGGAAGGCCGTGGTTGGTGGGGGACGCCTCCGTTTCCGGCTTACGGCCACCCTGTTAATGGGGCCGAGAGAGTGTGACTTGCCCAAGACCACCCGGGGGGTCTCTGTGGCCAAGGGAGGAATTGAACGTCCGGGTCCGATGCTCAAAACTGCAACCACGCTTGTAGGTCCTTTTGCTCTAAAGGAAGGTCGGGGTGATTTAGGGACCTGGGGAAACGACGGAGGGGTCTCTGGCTAATTTGGGGGCAGTTTTGGGGGAAACGAGTGGGGCCGCCACAGGGAAGCAAGGGCGGTCGGGAAATTTGGGAGCCCCCCCAAAGGTCAGCAAGGGAGGAGTGCTTTTGGGGGGGAATTTTCTGCCCCTTTGCCTCCCAATCATTTGGCCGGCTTTGCTTTCTGGGAGCTGCAGAGAGAAAACATCCAAGGTCACCCAACAACAACGGAGGTAAAGCAAAACACGCCGGCTATAATTACGCTTGAGGCCAAAATTAGCACAAAAAACAAATTTCAACCTTGAGCTCGGCTGTTATTAACTCACACAATGCATTATTTTAGAGTCTTGCGGAGGCGTTTTCTGCACTATATTTTGCATTCTGCATATTTAGGGCCGGTGTGTATTTCTTACCCTCTTGGATCTGTATTTAAGCATCATACGTTCGGGGACAGAGTTGCTTTTTCTGACCCAGTCCTTTGGGTGGGGCACAAAATCCTTCCTTTCCTCCCCCCCCCATATTCTTAAGCCTTTCCAGGTTTTTAGGCAAAGGGTCTTTCCTGCCTCTTTAGGCAGAAAGCAGGGGTTAAATTTAGGACGTCTCTGGGTGCCAAGCAAGGTGTCTGAGCGAGATTTTAGTCTTTAGTCTGAAGAAAGCGCTGCTTTTAAAAGGAACACGGGGGCTGGCTTGGATTGCATCAGACACATTAGTTCAGCATTGCTTACTATGTCATAGAATCATATTGCTGGATGAGACCCCCAGGGGCCATCCAGTCCAACCCCCTTCTGCCACGCAGGAAGACATAATCAAAGTTTGGTCCTCCAGCCTCTGTTTATAAAACCTCCAAAGAAGGAGACTCCACCCCACTCCATGGAGGCACCAATGTATTCCACGGTCAGACTACTCTTACCTTCAGAAAGTTCTCCTTCATGGTCAGGGGGAATCTCTTTTCCTGTAGCCATTGCTCCATGCCCCAGTCTCCAGAGCAGCAGGAAACAGGCTTGCTCCACCTTCCATTATGACCTCCTTTCAAACAGGTAAACATGACCAGCAATCTAAGCTGTTCCTCCTGGCAAGGGAAGCCAAGCCAAACTTTTGGGGTACTTTTGGCCTTGCTGGGCTTAACACTTCCAGTACAGACCGTCTACAAATCCAGTGTGGCGTTGTGGGCTGTGTTCTGGACCAGGACTCTGGGAGGCCAGGGTTCGAATCCCTGCTCCGCCTTGGAAACCATGCTGAACCCCTTCCGTGACCTAACTTGGACCCAGAGTTTCTGGTCTCCCCACCACACCACAGCCTCCTTCCTCGACACATGCACACATTTTGATAGTTGCGGGTTTTCCACTTTTGCAAGGGTCCTGCACCCCAACCCTAGCAAATAGGGAGAGCTGACTGTCGGTGGTTGCTCCTCTCCCACAACCTCTGAGCATGCAAAGAGTGCCTTCCCCATTCCCTCAACCACTGCTCTCTTTGCTGAGTTTAACGCCAGCCGGACAGTTCACCCTCATCCACCACCAGATGCACACATGCTCTCCCCATCTCTGCCGGGGTCCTGATCGAATCCTGCCGCACCCCCCAGAATATCCACCGGTGCATTAGTGACACCCCCAGCTTTGCCGCCCCAGCGTGATGAATATTGCAAAGGCTCTTTTAATCTCTGCTTCGCTTCCCGGAGAGGCACGATTCAGCCCTGAATTATTCACCACTCGCTACTCCAAAACAGGGCCAGCTTTCCATTACCGTCTGGGATTGAACGCTTGGCGCTCGAACAAGCCCCCCGCGCTTTTATCGAACGGAGGGAGCGAAAGAGAATCCGCTCCAAGGAGAAGCGGCGCTGGAGGAAACTACTACAGATACCTCCAAACAGTCAAAGAGACAAACGGAGGGGCCCAAAGCCCAAATCAGGCCCAAACTCTCCCTAAAAGTCAAGAGAACTAAAGGGAGGCTGTTGCGCTTCGGAAGACAAAACACATTAGAAGAAGCAATAATGTTTGGGAAGGCAGAAGGATGTGGGAAACTAGGAAGACCACATTCAAGGTGGACCCGAGTTCCGGTCCTCCCAGATTCCAGTTTTGTTGTCCTGGTTTTGGGGTGTTTTTTTTCCCTCGGCTCAATTTGTCCCCAATTGTGGCTTCAACAAGAAGTCCTAAGAATTAAATCCCAGCACTGGCCCATGCAATGTTTTGCTCCATCCCTCACAGAACCAACCTTAAGAGATGGAAAGGAACTTTTGAGGTCCTCTAGTCCAACCTTCTTGACTCAGGTTGCCCAGCTGTGACCAGAACAAACGGCCATTAAGTTCTGATGTTGTCGTGTGTGTGTGTGTGCAAGCCTATTCTGCTCCATGGCAAACCTCTCCTGGGGCATTTCTTGGCAAAGCTGTCTTCGGAGGGTTGCCATCCTCCTTGAGGCTGAGAGAGTGTGACCCACCCAAGCCCAGCTTCCACGACAGAGCAGAGATTTGAATTCCGGTTGAGCCTGGGTACCTGTTTGTCCCCAACATGCCTTGGCCACCCTCCCCCAAACACACGCATTATTTTGATATTTGCATTTCCCCCCCTTTTGTGAGGGCCCGGCACCCCCAAGAATGTGGAGGACTGACTGTAAATAACCAGCAAGCCGAGATAACATTATTTCCGCTCCACTTTTCCTTGTGTCTTGCTAAACACACCAGAAGCAAAACACCTTCTCATTCCAACCAATGAGACAAACAAGTACAATCCGTCCACCAAGTGCCACAAAAATCCCTTTTTCCCCCTCTTCCATTTCCCCCCCTATATATTCAGCCCCAGAAACAGATGGACAATTATTTGGGATAGCTTTCTCCCCGATCCGAGTGCCGATTGACCGCTCCCCCTCTCGCCAATCCTTTCCTTCACTCCCACCCCCAAACCAGCTCTTGCCGTATTTAAATTAATAATTAGCAGCACTCTCGCCGAGGCTTTAATTTGGGACTTAAAAGGCACTGCCTGGATGAAAAATTAATCACCCTAAATGATGGATGGGCTTCTGCCTTGGGATGCACGCAGGCCTGGCTCTTGCACGGCTGTGTTGCTCAGCTTGGAGGGACGGGTGGATCGCGACGGGCCTCGGACTGCGCTGCCCAGCATCCCCCAAACCCCAGCCCCTCAATGATAAAATAATTGCTGCCTCAAATGCACACATTGGAAGCCTCTGGGTGTTTGCAACGTCTCTACATGGAATTAAATGTCCTCTCCCCCACTCTCTTCCCATTTCTAGAAAATACATTTTCAGGCCCCGTTTCCAGGGGTGGGCACATGATAGTATTTTTTCCCCTCTAAGTGGTGTGGAGGGCATTTTCCTCCCATTGTTACGGTTCTCTGGGTCACAGAATTCCAGAATTTGAAGAGACCCCAAGGGCCTTCCAATTCAACCCCCTTCACCACGCAGGAAGACAAAAATCAAGGCACCCCCCTTGGAGAGATGGCCCTCCAGCTTCTGTTTAAAACCCCCGAAGGAGGAGGAGACTCAACCATACTCGGATCCCACCGCCAAATTGTTCTTAGCACCAGGAATTTGAAATGGAATCTCTTTTCCTGTAGTGTGAAGCCATTGCTCCGTGTCCTAGTCTCTGGAGCAACAGAAAACAAGCTTGCTCCGTCTTCCCTATAACATCCGTTTGTCTTCTTTGCTGCAGCATCACACCACTGGCTCAGCTTAGGATTAACAATTATTCCAAGGTCCTTTTCACTTCTAGTAAGCCAAGTATCCCCCATCCTACAGCTTTGCTTTTGTTTTTTGTAGACAGAGAGAAACAATATAATGGTTTGAGCGTTGCATTAAGAGTTCAATTCCCTGCTTGGCCATGGAGACTCTCTGGGTGACCTTGGGTGCGTCACACTCTCTCAGCCCCAGAAAGCCCAGGGATGGGATCACCTGAGTTCACAATTGCATTAGCCGGAAGAGAAGCCGTTTAAGGCAGCTACTCCCAGATGCTTCCAGACTAAACCCCATCATCCCCTACCAACTGAGGAGGATGGGCAATGCAAATATCCATACACTGATTTAAGACACCAAAAGTGGAACACTCAACTCCTTCCTGTGCACATATATCCGAAAGAAATCCCCTCCCCATAAAAAAAAAAATCATTTTCCAGATTTGACCAGTGGAGGAAAACTCTTCCTCTAAAGTAGTTCCAGGACTGGATGGAGTTGCAGAGAAAATGTCTCAGCACCACCACCTAGTGACCCATCTGAGTCTCACCCTTTCTTAAAAAGCACAGGCATTCCTAGATTTTTACCCCATTCCCCCCCCCGTAAATTAAGAATTTGCAATTTAAGTTCCTCCCTCTCTGCACCCCCAAAATAACAGCAAAGGTGCAGGCAATGCCCACCAAGACACCATCGCCAGCCGATCAGAACCACCATGTTCGGGGGGGGGGGAAAAACCCTAAAGTCTTTTATTAAAAGTTTTATTCAAATTTCTTAACAAAAAGGAGATTTTATATATATAAAAAAGGATCACTCCCTCCCCCAAAAGAACAAAAAAAAAGATTACCCCCCCCGCAAAAAAAACCAGGACTAGTTTAAACCAAACTCATGCCTGACTTTTCAAACTAGGACTAAATGTATAAAACTCGAACACGGTGCATCACAAGTGAGAGGTAGAGGGGACGATATTGGC
Organism: Ctenosaura bakeri; assembly: GCA_948474755.1. Lineage (NCBI taxonomy): Eukaryota > Metazoa > Chordata > Lepidosauria > Squamata > Iguanidae > Ctenosaura > Ctenosaura bakeri. The sequence goes on along the minus strand of CAOLHI010001636.1, from coordinate 230,016 downwards.
AAGGGGGGGGATTTTTTAATAAAACCAAACAAATCAAACCCACCGCTTTCTATTTGCATTCGAGCTTTTGCAAAACTTCTGCCCGCTCTGGAGTTTGCAGGAACCACCAAAAAGTAAAAACGAAATGAGGAGAGCCTCGCTTTCCTACAGCCAAGGTCTTGGAGACAATCCAACTCTTCCCCTCGCCTCCGATCTCCCTCTGCTTTTAAAAATGCACCCATTTCTCCTTAAATCACCCCCTGGCTGCTCAAGGCGCACCCCAAATTTGCACCAGATTCGTTGAGAGACTTGTCCTTCCTCGCCTGCGGAAGCCGTCACATAAATTGGCAACCTCTTGGAAACACTTTGCAATTCAAAGCTGGGCTGCAGGGAGGGCTTCTCTGATTCCCATCATCCCCTTACCAAGAGTGGGAGTGGTAGTGAATCATCATCAGGGTGGGAGGGTTTAAAAAAAATGGGATGGGAGGCAAGTATGGCGAGCCCACCTCTTACTAGGCAACGCTGATGGACTCCAAACTCCATCAGCCACAACCCATGCTCAAGGTTGACAGAAGCTGAAGCCCAAAACCTCCAGAAAGAAAAGCACCAGCCTGAAAATAACTAGCAATTTCCTTCCCATACTCCAACATCCATCATCCCCAGCCAGGCCATGCATTGATGGGTAATCAGATGATATTTCTCCTTTCCAGACTGTTCCCTCTCCTCCCCACACCCCGATCTCAAGCACATCTGAAACAAGTCAAAAGTTTAGTCCCTGCTGGACATGGCTAGGCTGCAACTCCCATCATCTAATGGAAAAAGCAGGAAGGATGGGAGCTCCAGTCCAGCAACATCTAGAGGGTTCCTGGTTGGTTTATGCAGATGGAGGGCATGCCAGGTCCAAGGAAGCCGAACCAAGCAGGCAGGGTCTTACAACTGGTGGCTCCCAAAAGTCAAAACAGAATAAAACCAACAGAGGAAAATAATTGAAATGTCCACAATAACGAATCCAGTTTTTTCCAAAAAAACAAACAAAACAAAACCCAAAAGATGAGACCGGGGACTCCCAAACGAGGCAGAATCCGCGTGCAAGAGGAAAATCCCACACGCACCGGAGACAGGATTTTCGCCCAGAAGCCATTGTGGGAAGCTTGCCACCCAAAGGTAGATTCGGCGGCAAGAGAGATTCGGAGGTTACCCGTCCCCCCACCCCAATTCTCCATGGCGGAGAAAACGGGACTGATTTAGTACAACTCAGAAAAAAAAGGAGCACAATTGAGGTGCAAAAGAGGGGAGGAAAATTATCCGCAGGGACGGGAAGGAAGGTCACCATCAACTCAAAGGAGACCTTTTGGTCACCAAAATACTCCAAACTGGTGGCAGCAGCGGGGGAACGTAAAATATGGCCATTCGTGGTAGGTGGGCAGGAAAAGGGGGAAACTCTCCAAACGCCTACCTTAATCCTACATCTTAAAAAAATATACTGTGAGTGTCGCAACCGTAGAAAGGGGCGGACGGGGGGCAGGTAGGTTGGAAAGCAACCGGGAGTGGGTCTGGGGGTGTCGGTTGAGGAAGGGGGCAGCTTTTTTCCAAGAGTCTCGTGTGGAGAGGGGGGCAAAAAGAGGGCGGGGGGAGGCAACAGTGGAAAAGTCCCAGTCCGTACAAACAGATTGACGGCAAGGAAGAGGGGAAGGCCGGAGCGGGGCCGCTTCAGTCGTCTTCCTCCTCCTCGTCCTCGTCTTCCTCCGGGTCGTCCTCCCCCTCGTCTTCTAGTTCTCGTTTCCGCTTCTCGCCTTGCTGGAGGTCTGGGTGGGGAAAAGACATGTTAATCATCCCAGCAAACAAACGAACAAAGTGTGCTTGCAGGGGCCGGGGGTGCCAAAACTCTCCAAACAGGACCTCTTCAAAACTCTCCAAGCAGGTCCTCTCCAAAACTCTCCAAAAAGGACCTCTCCAAAACTCTCCAAACAGGACCTCTCCAAGCAGGTCCTCTCCAAAACTAGATTTTACCCATGCAGAAGGCAAGGGCTTTCCAAACAATGTGCCCCAACATGGCCTGAAGTGTGTAGGTATGTCGCCTACAATCTTGGAAATGCACATTATTATCTATAAATCATATATTCTTAAAATATATGAAAGGTTTCCATGCAATACGTTGCTCCCCCATACATTTTGTTATTACAATTTATGTCTGTGTGTCTTACAAGGGCTTAGTTTAACCTCCGGTTTGCTAGCAAAACTGAATGACTGCGTTGCATGCCTAAATGCATGCCTAAAAAAGAGTGTCACCACCGTGAAAAGTTTGGAAAGCTCTGCAATAGACGGGGTCAGTGGGGGAAGCACACACCAGCCGCCCCGATTCCGGCCTTCAAGGCAGAAGGGTCCCTTCACAAGGCAGAAACGGGCAGCCAGTGGAGCGTACGCCATTTTTAATAGGAATTTCCAAGCCCTGTCTCGGGTTCAGATCCAGCTCACAAGGCTTTGCAGAGAGACTGCAAACACGAGGCAAGACTGAATGAACAAATACGGGATCTCCGAGGCCACGCACTTCACATAACATGCCTGGAAATTAGGATTAGGAATCATTAACAAAAGTTAGTAATGCAGGACAACCCACCTTCTTCGCCTTCCTCGTCATCGTCATCCTCTCCTTCTTCTTCATCCTCTTCGTCCTGAAAAAAAATAACCTTTTAAATGACAGAAGACTCCCCTCTTTTTAAAGCAAAAGGCTTTCAGAGGAATCTGTACTGGCTTTGAATTCCTTTGCCTACACCTTTTAAGTGTATATTTTAAGCTGATTTAATATTGTTTTTAAGACACTTTGAATCCTAGCCTTCCAAAAAAAAAAAGAAGAAGAGGCAAAGTATAAATAAACTTGATAATAATAATAATAGTAGTAATAATCAATAAAACATAATGCCTTTCCTTTCCCAGTTTCTGTAAACTTTCTCAGTATCTCCGTCCTTTTCAGTGGGTGGGCAATGAATCTGCTCCAGGTTTTAGTCTGAATATTAAAACAGCGGCCCAAGATAGCAAACCCTACCACCACTGCTTGAAAAAATAGAATTTTTTGCCAAGTTTTTGGTGGTGGACCCAAAGGAAAATGGAGGGGGTCTCACCTCATCGTCCACTCCATCTTCATCCTCTTCACCGTCCAGGTCCTCGTCATCCTCATCTTCGTCTACAACGTCCTCGTCCAGCTCTTCTTCATCTTCTTCCTCCTCCTCCTCCCCTTCTGCAGAGCCAGGAGAAAACCAGGGAAAATCGTATACGCCTACGTTGCTGCTGCGTCCCCAACTGAAGGCACACAGTAATGTTTGGTGCATTTCCCAATCTAACAGGGCACGGCACGCCAGGCCATTCCTGGCATGGCAGGCCGATAAACGGGGGGCAATTCACGATATCTCAGGGTGCAAAGGGGGAGAGGCCGACGGCCACCCGTCGCTTCATCTCACCCTCTCCGTTTTCGTCGTACTCGTCATCCAGCCCATCGGCCTCCGGGTCCGAGTCGGGAGCCTCTTTGTCGTTGGTGTCAAAGCCGTCCAAATACGTGAGCTGCGGTAAGAGGGCGAAGATGCTTTCCCGGTAATTGATGAGCGTCGTGACTTCACAGTTGAAGAGGTCCAAACTCCGTAAGTGGGGCAGCTTTTTCTGGAGAGGGAGAGAGAGACCCCGAAGATAAAATGAGGCAAAGTCCCTTCCTCCCCAAAAAACACCTCCTCACGAGTCCTAAGAGTCCTGTATAATATTACACGGACACCTTCCTCTTTTACCAATACCTTTCCACAAATACCTTCCATGTTGCATCAAAACCACTCCCTTTCGTTATTCCCTTTTGGACTTTAATTCCACATGTTAACTTATCATTAATCGCAATTTTCTGCACTTCGTTATGCCAATCCTCCTTCCCAATTTTCCCACAAACTCTGCAACCATGAGGACCAGCGACTTGGCTGGAAACTCTCAGGCCCGGCAGAGGACAAATCAGGGCAGGAGGTCCTTCTTGAAAGCAGCTTAGCAACGGGGAGGCTGAAGGACTTTTAAGGCAAGACGGCGGGGGAAAACCCTGGCCTTCTCAAGCACCCCGTTTTCTGTACGCCTCTCCTTTCCAGGGTTTGGGGCTTCTACTCACCAGAGGTTCCAGTGTGTTGATGTCTTTGATTTTATTCCCGCTCAGGTTCAAGTGTGTCAAGTTGGGGGTCTTCTCCACCAGGACTTCCAACCCGCCTGAGATGCGATTGTCGCTCAGCTCCAACTACAAGGGTGGCAGACAGTTCAGAACAGATACCGGCACGGTCTCCTCCTTCCCGGCCCCACATTCTGAACATCCCTCTCCCAGGAAACCTACATATTCCAACTGTTCAGTGTTTTGGTGGCGTTCCAAAAGCTTCAGGAAAACCTCCAAAGAAACCTTTGCAACAAGGCTGGGCCAAGTTTGATTTCCCCCAACCCGAGAAACCCAAACGGCCCTTTCTCTGGCCAAGGAAAAAGGCAAATTGCTGCCCCAGGGAGCGCTCATTTAAAATGAGCTGAAGCCACTGTTCAATATTTCTGAAAAATACCAGTAAAATTGGCAATAAAATTTAGCAAAGAACAAGGAGTGGGGGCAATGAGGGACATCATTTTGTAAAATCAAAAGCTTTCCTGGCCAAAATCCATAGGTTGTTGTGGGTTTTCCGGGTTTTGAGGCCGTGTTCAATTAGTATTTTCTCCTGACGTTTCGCCTGCATCTGTGGCTGGCATCTTCAGAGGATATGAAGATGCCAGGAATGGAATGTATATATTCTTTCCAACCTACTGTAAATTGCCCAGGAAAATCCAAATCAATCTGGCACAAGGCTCAAAATCTGTTTTCCGCACACTGGTTTTATAGGGAAAGGTCCAGCAAACCACATTAAGATCCTCCAACCCGGCCGCAGCCTCACCTTTCGGAGTTTGTTCAGCTTGGGGAGGTTAGAGACCGAGAGGAGGTTGACGTTGATCATACTGAGGAATTCGAGGTTTTCGAAGTCGGAGGAGAGGCCGACGATCTTGCCATCGTCCGAGCGACAGTTGTCCAAAACCAGCTCCTTTACCTGCGGAAAGGAACAGAAGGTAACCATAAATCCTCTTTTAAAAAAAGATAACTGGGTGCATGCCCTTAGACACCGCCCATTGCCTGCAGGGTGCAGATCTCCTACATTTGTGGACGGTGGGGAATCTGCTCCTGGTTTTGCTCAGAACTTTAAAAGACCCCTCCAAGACGCCTAGACAGCAGCAGCAACTAATGCCCAAAACGCAGCCAGGTAGAAAAAGGGAACCCCGGCTTGTTCCAATTGCATCTTGCTGGAATGATGCACCAACTTCTCTAGTCTTATTTTCATTTCGGGCACCACCACTGAGAAGTCCAAGCTGCTGAAGAAAAACCTGCGGATTCACCATCAGAGAGGCCTTTTTAAATACTTTTTAAGTAGTGGGAAGTCTTTCCCTTGTTGCAAATAATAATTTAAAAAGGCTTCCATTTTTCCCAAAAAGAAAGTTTGCACAGGTACAAAGTCTGCAAAGTCCACCTATGCGCTTGAATGCTCTTTGGTGAAGCTAAAAAAAGCACATATTAGCAAGGGTCTATTGCCTCCAGCCCCCCAAACATACAACCCCTTCCCTTTAGGTCCAATCGGCACCAACATGGGTTTCGTTCTGGTTCCAAGTTAAAATATGGCTTTTTATTCACCCCGTTGGTAACTCATGTATCTCAAGCCTACAGGGAAAGGTTTTGAATTTTTTTTCCAAGTGGTTTTAACTGTTACTGTGGTTAACCTGTTTTTTCCATTCAGACTGAAAACATAAATAATCTGGAAACGGTTTAAATTGTTTGCAACTGTATGCGGCCCCTGAGAGACTGTTGCAAAGGTGGAAACAGAAATACTTCAACAACTAAATAACTAAATATTGGTTACACTCTGGTAGTCACCCGAGAATGCTTTAATAATAAATAAATAAGCAAAAGTTACAGGCTGGTTTTAACTTCTGAAGTGACTCAAGTTGAAACCTCCTAAGAAGGCCTGAAGTTAAAATCCAAGGGGACTTTTCGGGGAGCTGTAGTCCCTCAAAGTAATTTCCCCAAGCTCTCCATTTCCCCATCAGGCTATTGCAGCCTCTGAAACGTATGCCACTGACAAAATAAAATAAATACCTCTCCCTCCCAAGCCACAGCTAAGTGACCCTTGGAAAATTAAAGTTCCTCCGCAGCCCGTTGGGGTCTCCTTTCATAACGTTTTTCTCCGCACCCCCCCAAAAGCACAACCGTCATTTTGCAAAGGTGGCTTCCGGCTGTCCTTGAGCTGGGGGGCAGCCGGTGCGAGAGGAGCAAGACGGAAGGAGAAAGCCGCCACCCAACCGGTAAAGCTCCAATGAAAACTAGAGGTGCCAACCCCCCAAACTGCTAGACCTTCCCCGCCAAAAAACTCTGTTCCCCAGAATTCCTTGCCAGGAGGGAAGTCACGATAGCTCCAAAAGGGTCTCTGTTGTGGTGTGACTCCTGGCACAATTTAAGGGGGGAGGTATCACTAGGGGCTTCGTCCTGCTTGTGCCACCCCCAGACCTGACCCAAACACCTCCGTCCTCCGCACCCACACCAAGGCCTGTGTCCAGAAATACAGCTTGGACACCCCACGTTCCTGCAGAGCGGCACCTTTCCCTTCCTGCGCACACACTGGGATACAGACACACACGCGTGTATGCATTTTCCCACCTTTGCTGGAAGAGCCCAACCTTTCCTGCCATGTTCAAAGGAACCCCCTTCCTCCAGGAAAGGGAGGGCCAACATGCTTTCCTTTTAAAAAGGGGGGTATTCCCCCCCAACCCAGACTTGCAAAGTTTCCCACCAGCAGACACGCTCCACCTCCCCGGAGTTGTGAGTCATGAGGACCCCTCCCTCTCCACGGGCCCACCAGGGGGCTGATTGGGGGGATCCCTCCCTCCCTCCCTCCCGCGACCCTCGGGGCCTCCAGCCCTTCCCAAGCCACGCCGCCCCCCTGCTGCTCCAGCCCCTCCTGGCTGACCCTTTCAAAAGGGAAAGAAAGGCCCCACCGGGGAGACCCCCCTCCCCACCGCCAAGGGGCCTCTCCGCCGCCACCGCCTCCATCTTTGCCCTCCCCTCCCTCCCCCAAAAAGAGCCCCCTCCCCACGTGGAGGCGGGAGGGCGCCCCGATGCAGCAGCAGCAGCCCTCGTCGTCCTTTTGGCGCCCCCGGAACCCCCCGGCACCCCCGAGTTTGAAAAATGGGGGGGTTAAAAAGAAAAGTCTCACGTCCACCCCCGCCCCGAGGCCCCGCTCGGCCTCCTCAGCCCCGGACTTTCACCAGGCCTCCCCAAAACTCCAACAAGAAAGAAAAAAACCAGGCGAGGATTTTTAAAAAAGAAGGGGATTCTCTCTGTCCCCGCGGAGCGACCTCCGCCCCCCCCAGGCGATAAAGCGGCGGCAGCCCCTTTGCAACCAGGGTCCCCTTTCCACGTGCGCGGGTCCCGGGGGCGCAAAAGAGAGAGAATTACCGCTGGGGGGGGAGTTGGAGGAAGCAACGAAGCCCTTTCCAAGGGGGAGGGCGCCATGCCTCCCGGAGGGACCCCTTTTAAGCCGGGGAGGGGAAAGCCCCAGCCCCGCCATGCCTCTCTTTGGCGGCGGCGGCATCCAAAGGTCCACCATGTGCGCCTCCGTCACGCGCCCTTTGGGGGAGGGGGGATCGGGGCCCGCAGCCCCACTTTCGAAGCCGGGCGGGGCGAGCCAGAGAGCCGGGCCCCAGATGGGCCATCCGGGCCTCCTACATTTGGGGAGGGGGCTGGGAAAGCACGCGACCCACTTTCCCGACTTGGGATGCCGACGCCTTTTCCTCTGGGCGGGGTCTTCTCTTCTCCTCCGACAGAAAAATAAGCCCCCCCCCCAAGAAACAAGGGGGCCTTCTTCCCAAAGCCACCGATCCAGCGGAAGGCGCGGGCAGGGCCTCCTGGGCTCGACCCCCCTCCCCGAAGAAGACGAGGCGAGGCCAAATCGCCCCCCGTGTTTTTCAGGGATGCCAAACCCAGGGAGGGGGGAGGGAGGGGGAGGGGGAGGCCAAGCCCCCCTCCCCGCACGACCCCCTCGCCGATTTTCTTTCAACCCCCGCCAGCCCGCCTTCAACCCATTGGCTACCCACGTTCTCCCCGCAGCCGGTGCGTAAAAGCGCATTTGGGGAGGGGAGGAGGACGGGCGGCGCACGGCGGCGCTAGGCCGGATCGGGGGCCGGGGAGGGGGAGGGAAAACTTTACAAGGGAGGAGGGGGAGCCCCCCTTTCTCTCCCGGGGCCGGGGGGAGGGGGACCCCGGGGGGCCCCCGCAGAGCCTCTCCAAACGCTCCCCGCGCGCCCCGGAGCCCGACGCGCCTCTCGCCAACATGTCGGCCGGGGACACGTGTGGGCTCGCCGGGCGGGGCGGGGGGGCCAGGCCGGGCCCGGGAGGGGGCGCCTGGCCCCCGCCTCCCTCCCTCCCCCTCCCCGGGGGCTCACCTCCCCGGGCTTCTTGTTCCGCAGCTCCAGCGTGAGCCGCTTCTTCATCTCCATGGCGCACGGGAGCCACGCAGCCGCCAACCGCTCCGGGAGGCCTCGCCGCCTTCTTGCGCCGCCGGGGCTTATATAGGGCCGGAGGCGACAAAGGGGGGGAGGGAGGGGAGGGGGGAGGTTCCCAAATACGGAGCTCGGTATGGAAGCGGGGCGGGGAGGAGGAGAGGAGCGCCGAGGAAAAAGATTCGGCCGCCGGCAGCGCCCCTGGCGGCCGAGAAGCGCCACTGCGCCGCGCCCGCCTCCGCCGACTTGCCGGACAGCGACCCCTGCTGGCCGGCCGGGGCTGACCTTGGAAATACGATTTTTCAGACAGAAGAGGAATCTTTTCCTTCTGACATTCTGGGCGGTTGGGGAGCAGCAAGGGGCACCCCCGTCCCCAAGAGCCGCATATGGTTTTTAAGTTTTTGTGGCCTACATTGTTCCGGCTCTTCTGTTTTGAACTGATACTGCAAGACAGAGGACCTTGAGGGAGCCCCTTTGGAAGAAAAGTCCGACATCAAGTAATTAAAAAAATAAATATATTGCATGGCCCCTCCACATTTGAGGGTTCAGCCTTCATGGATTCGATGGTTTGTGAGTTTCTCCAACCCCTATATTCTTTCTCACTTATGGCGACCCAAAGGGGTTGTCTGGAGCTGAGAGAGTGTGCCCTGCCCAAGGCCACCCAGTGGGTTTCCATCACTGAGTCAGGATTCGAATGCTGGTCTCAGACCCCTACCTGATGCTGGTTCATTATACACTCACGTCCCTCCCCAAGTCCCATGCTTCTCTCACCCCATCCCCTGAGACTTGAGCTTGGAGAATTTACTTTGTTTTTCTGGACCGCAACTCAAATTGCTTTCCGGTCAAGTCTAGGATATTTGTTGGCCGCGGGCCTGTTGTGGGAGCACATTCTACCCTCTGGAGTTAGGCGGCTGTCCGAGACCCATCAACAGAATTGGCACAACACGGACACGGCGCAGTTTCTGAAAAGTAGCTGCCCGGAATTCGATCTCAGAGCCCAGGTGAGGTCGGGCTGCCTCTCTCCTGACAGCCGTGTTCATTTTGCAAGAGGAAGCAGAAGCTGGTTGTTGTGTGTCTTCAGGTTGTTTCAGACTTACTCCAACCCTGAGACAAAAGCATTTGCTTGGCAAGATGCTCCAGAAAATTAGCAGAGCTAATTCCTGCTTGCAATACCAGCCAGATGAGCAGCAGAGGGCAACACCGGCAAAGGAATGGAGAAGAGGCAGGGCGTTCATCTATCCATCTGAAATCTGAATCTATGGAAAGCCAGGAGGGCTGCGCTTGGTCATAAATCCGTGGGCCGCCTTTTATAGATATTTGCAAAAGGAAAAAAAAAATGACCTGGCAACTTTTTGTCCTCATGATTAGAAAGGCAACTGAAAGAAGGAAGTTTGTGGGTAATATTGGAGAGAGAGATATAAATAACTATATGCATATGTCCATATTTGCAGGTCTGACTTTTTGTTATCTGTGAGCTTCTCCAACCCCTGGCCCCCCACCTCAGAGTCTTCTTCTTTTCGGGGGGGGGGAAAGGGTCCCTCTTGGCAACTCCGATGCACATTTGTGGGCTTGACTTCCAGGGATTTGATTATTTGAGTGTTTCTCCAAGCTTCGCCCCACACCTCTGATGCTTCTTTTCTGGGGAATCTTCTTTTTCAGTGGCTCCGTCGGGCCGTGCAGCCCTTTAAAAATGCATCTCCGGTCCTTCTCCTCCACCAGCCGCTGCCTAGACAGCTAAGGAAGGCCTGCAGCCCAATTTCTGAGCCTGTCCCGATGCCCCCCAAACACCAAGGGAAAGAGATGGGCAGGAGAGAGCACGCATGCCCACCCATCTCCTTTCCCTGACCTACGTTCCCCACCGTGCCTTGGCTCCCTTCCCACAGGCACACACACGCTTTGAAATTTCCAATTTTTCCCCATTTCTATATTTGCTATTTTTCTACTTTTCTGTGGGGGGCCCGTGCCCCTAACCCCGGCAAACGTGAAGGAATCGATCCATTGGGGCTGCCGTTGGGTGACCGGCACGGATGAAAAGCAGTCTCGCCTTCGGGTGCCCGCGAGTCCTCTCCGACTTTAGCGACCCTCTGGTGGGGCTGAGATTCATTCAGATGGGGTTTGCCTTCCTCAGAGGCTGAGAGAGTGTCGCCCACTCAGGGTCACCGAGGGGCTTTCCATGGTCAAGCAGTGATTCAAACCCTGGTCCCTAGAGTTGTAGCCCGGTGCTCAAAACCACCACGGCACACAGGGCGTCCTTTGGTTGGAGACTTTCACATCAGGTGTGAGCACTGGACGACGGCCCCAGAGACGAGGATTCGACTCCCCACTCAGCCACAGGGCGACCCCAGACAAGTCACACACTCTCAGCCCCAGAAAACCCCAGGATAGCTTTACCTTGGGGTCGCCATAAGTTGGAAAGGAAGGCGCACGACAACCACAATATCGGAGGCGGGAAGCCAGGGCAAATCCGAAAGTTGCTTTTCCACACCTGCGACTCCTCTGGGAGCTTCACAGACGGCCAAAAATCCTAGAAAACCACTTCTGGTTTTCAAAATAGAATAAAATTAAAGTTAAGCAGTGAATGGAGCCCCTGCAAGATGCTTAGAATCTGAATCTTAAATGGTGAAATTCTTGCTGGAAATGCAATTCATCTTCCCTGTGTAGGAGGCTGGGAATCAATTTGGATTCAACTCATTAAAATTAATTGTTTGTTCCCTTTCATGTGTTGTCTGCAGCCTCTTGTAATATTTAGCGATAGTTTTAAAGGCTGCTGCTTTAAACCTTTTTAAAAAATCTGTTGCCTTGCTGATTTTTGATTAAAGATTAGCATTTTGCATTTCTTTTCATTTATTCATGGGACCAGGAGCTGATTATTTTTAGTTATTTTTAGTCATTTTATCTGATTTTTCTTTTCTGGGCTGGAAAACATTAACACTCAACTGTTGACAATGACTAACCCAACAAGTTTAATTTCGTCATGTTGCAAACTTGCAAGGGAATTAACTTCCAAATTAATTCAGCACATGAGATTTTAAAGAAGTTGAATTCCCAAATGAATTTGTGCGGCTAAATGGGAGGAGGAATTAAAAACAAATGAAGCATGTTCCCGCATGAAGCGTGGAGTCAGCCTATGGAACTCCCTGCCACAGGTTGTAGCGACTGGCAATTCAGGGTGCCTTGAACAGGGGGGTAGGCCCACCCACAAAGAGAGGGTGGCCCAAGAGGTTTTGCTGCCTGAGGCAAAGGATATTAAATTCATTAAAAGACTATAAACATGATCAGCAATTAACAATTTGACTGTAGCTCTCCGGACCAGCTGGTGTTTGCTTTATGGTGCTCTCTCTCAGCTTCATGTCAAATTCTCAGCTCCCACCTGCAACGCCGTGAGGTTTGAGGGCTAGAGAAAGAGGCGCCACCCGGGACGTGGGGACTGCTGACTCCTAGTCTGTCGGTGTCTCCAAATCCTCAATTAAAAGCAAGTGTGGGAATTCACACGCTTAGCATTTCTAAGCAGAGCTCAAATCCGGGGTTGCACAGCATCCCGGCTTGCGGACTCGGTATCCGACTGTGCTGTGCGATGCTTTTTTCTCGCCTTCCCACGCCTCTGTCTGGCAGCTCACACACGTCTCCGCCTGCAAACCCAATAAAGGCTTTCCCAGTTTCGGAGGGTCTCAACCGATTCTCCGCCACCCGGCTTTTCCAGCCGCGTTTAAAATGTCCCATGTTCTCACTCCTCCTCCTACTTTCCCCTGTTGTCCTTCAAGTTGCTGCAATCTGGGCTTAATGTGCAAAAGTTGTGTTGCGCCCCATTGATTCAGCCGGGAGAAGAGGGGCAAAATCTCACCCTTCCCTGTTGGCTCGGGCGAAAAGAAACTGCGGCAGCCTTCCCCGAGCTTGTCCGGCCTTCCGTATTCATAACCGTTGCCATTTTGGCCACGCACCGATGCCACTTGGCTCCTCACATTCCGGTCTCCATCTGTGGAACATCAGAGTCTGCGTAAAGACATTCCACCGCCGAACCGAAGTCCGAACCTGCCACCATTCACATAAAAGCACGTCCGAGGCTGCAATAGGATTTCAACAACAGGGAAAGTCAGTGCAGGTTCCCAGTCCCTCTTTGCTTTGCGGCGTTGGAATAATTCCTTTTTTTTTTTTTTTTGGATCGAACTCACACACAAACCCTCACAGCCAGCCAGCTTGTTCCTGGGGTACCTTTCCAACGCTCTGATCCAAAGCCAATGCTTCTATTTTCTGCCCAAAATAGAAATCCTCCCTTTCTATTTTTCCCAGCCTTGAGGCTCGTGTCTTGCAACAGCGGCCTGCCCCGGCAATTTCTTACAGGTTCCACCTGTTTTCCAGTCCGTGCCCCACCGGCCCTGCCGGTTTTTGGCATACGAGATGGGCCAAATATATTGCCTCCTCTGTCCCAGGGCCACCTCGCTCCAACAGGGGGAACCTTCCTCCGCTTTGCAGAAATTGCAAAACCAGGCGAGGCAGTTTAACACATTGGGAGAGAGAAACAGCCTTCCAAAGGACTTCGAGAAACTCGCAAATTGGGCTGAAGTGGACACAGAAAAATTCAGCAGAGACAAATGCAAAATCTGGGTCATGAAAACCGGACATGTAGGCATAGGACGGGGGATACTTGGCTTGGCAGTAGCACATGTGAAAAGAGTCTTGGGATTATTGTAGGTCCTAAATTCATAGCATCATAGAATTGGAAGAGACCACAAGGGCCATTGAGTCCAACCCCCTTCAGCAGGAATTCACTAAGCACCCCGTCAAATGGCCGTCTAGTTTACAAACCTGCAAGCGGAACCTGAGCCAGCAGGGTGATGCAGCAGCAGAGAAGGCAAATGCTATTTTAGCTTGCATTAGTAGAAGTGTAGTTTCCAAGTCAAGGGGAGCAATTTGCCCACTGGGTTCAGGTCACCCCTTCCTGTCCTCTCCTTCCTTTTGCGTTCATGGAGTGTAAATGTGAGCTCCAAGTTCAAAAATCCATAGTGTCCCGGTCTCCGGAGCAGCAGATTCTCAAAGCCTTTCTCACAGAGGGAAGAAAACTGTGAAAAAATCACTTAGGGTAATTAACATTTAATGGAACTAACAATTCCGGCATGAAAGGGGATGCAAAGCAGAATAGAGGGTGAGACCTGGCCCCACACAGGAGCCCCATACAGACTCCAGGGAAAGTCTTTCCAACAAATCAATGAAGCCTCACAAATTGTAGCTCAGCTCTCTCCTTGCTGAGTTGGAGATTTCCCCCCAGCGCTTTCCTCTCGACTTGAGCCGAGCCCCCCAAAACTAGGGAATTTGCACGTTCATCTCCCACTTGGAGACGACCCACGAAAACTGGAGACTCAGGACCAGGCCGTGAAATCTGGCAATGCTATCAGTTCTATATATATGTACATATTTACAAACCTTGGAGGGGATGTATTTCGAATCCAGCCCCACGACCCACCCAAGTTGCTAGACTTTAATGGCATCCCTTCTTGTCGCCAGCTTCCAAAGTGCCGATGCCATTGGGCCGCTGACCGACGGCTGCCAAGAAACGTTCGGGTGGAACTGGCCTGGAGGAAGAGGCAAACCGAGTCCTGAGAGGGAGGGATAAGCATCTCCAAATGTGTTGAAATAGATCCTGGAGAGAGTGTGCGTGTGTCGGGGTGCGTGTACTGTGGGCGTGCCCAGTGCCACACCGGGGCTGCGCCCTTTTCACCCACATGCCCAAATGCCGTCCACTCCGACTCTGCGTCTGGACATACAGATTTTATTTAAACGCCTCCAGACAGAGGTGACATTGGGCAGGGCAGAGGCTGGACGGGCTCTCCTTCCAGGGAACACACTTGGCGACACCCTTTCCCGCGTCCCAAGGGAGAAAGAGACAGCCGCGCACCGGCCGCCTGTTGTTAGCAACACCGCCTTCGAAGCTCTCTCTCGACGCCTGGAGTTTTGCACAAGCGGAGCAGAAGGAACAGGTGAGAAGCCAAAGAGAGGTAAGTCTGCCTTAGCAAACCATCCCAAGTGATGATCTCAACCAAACTGTGTTCCGTTCCTTTCCGGTTTTGCTTTTCGGAGAGTCGTCTGGGTTTGGTTTCTCCCAGGATATTTTCTGCCAAGCCCTAGTAGAATCAGAAACTTCTTATACTTTTTGTATGGTTTATTTTAACCCAGAGAAAAACAAGCCAGGAACAAGATCTCAGGCTTTTCCATCAGTCGGGAAAAGTGCGCTCCTGGGCATGAACAGAAAATCTGGAACCAGGGGCAGAAATTACCTGGAAAGAAGAGGCAAGCCCCGTGTGCTTTCAAGTAATTTCCGGCTTATGGCGTCCCCAAGGCAAACCTATCATGGGGTTTTCTGGGGGCTGAGAGTGCGTGACATGCCCAAAGTCACCCAGAAGGTTTCCCAAACGAGGAATCGAACCCTGGTCTCCAGGCTCATAGTCCAACACTCAAAGTACAACCAAGAAAGAAAAGAGTTCCAGCAAACTTTCTATTCAGAACCAACAACAGAATGAATGCAGGGGGGAAAGGAAACAACCAGGTCAGGTAAGAGAGCCGGGGGGCGGGTGTTGTGGTTTGAGTGTTGAACTATGGCTCCAGAGTCCTGAGTTCAAATCCCCGCCCGGCTGTGGAACCGCCCGGGGGTGACTCCAGGCAAATCGCACTGTCTCGGTCTCAGAGGAAGGCAATGGTGACAAAACCTGCCCCGGGAGAATTCCTGCCAGGAAAGCCTCGTCGTCGGTTCACCTTATGCTCGCTGTATGTTGCAAACGACTGGACGGAGTGCAACAAGGCTTTGCAGGAGCAAACACAAACGTTGTGAGTGTTGTAGAGACTACCTGAAGCTTATTTCCAGGGTTACTTCCTCTTTCACCGCCCTCCAATTTTCCTATGATTTCCATTTTGGTGGCCAGACTTGGAGATCTTTGCTATTTTTAATACGCCGGGGTAGGCAGTAAAGCAGGCTTACCCACTCCGCCCTTTTCTCCCTATTCTGCAATTCGTGCATGCTCAGGAAGGGATTCTGGCCTGTCTTACGCAGGGAGACACGTTAAATCCCATTCTTTCCCAGCTCAAACTTTTATTATCCTATCGTCTAGCGCAGCCATGCCCCTGCAGCCCACTGCCAAAAATCTGTCTTTCTCCAGCCTTCCTTCATCATTCGCCCCACGCCGATGCTGCTAAAAAGTTTCTAGCTAGACAGAGGATGGGGAGGGGAAAATGGGACAAGCAGATATCAAAGGACTGCAAAAAGCGACTTCTTTGTCAGGGCTGCAACTGGGTCTTTTTTTTCTATGCTGCAGGTGAACGGCTCTGTGTGACCCAAAAGCTGGCACACTTGGATGCTCACAGGTGTAGTTCTAGGCCAGGGATGGGAATGGTGAAAAAAAAATGCTGGGGAATGCAGTGCAAAAATGTCCACACTGTCTCCAGGACTAGACAATCTGTGCCTCCTTAGTGTCCCATCCATCGGGATGTTCTGTTGTGCGCGGAGTGTGTTTTCCAACAGGTACCCAGTATTTTGGACGCAATAAACATGCAGCAGTTCTCTCCCCGGAGGCAAGGAGTCTGCTTAGGAATATTACTTCTTCTGTGCAAGTCCAAGGCTGCCTCCTCCAAGCAGTCTCCCATTTCTCCTTGGCTCTGAGTTCCGGTACCACCAACCCATTTGTCATTAGAAAGAATCTCCTATTCCGTGCCCTTTTCCAGGGAAGAACAATTGGCAGGCTTTGGAGCAACACAGAACGCTTGGGCAGCCCTGTGGCTTCTTGGGCGCTAATTCACAGCCAGGGGTGCAGTAAAAAAAGAACGAAAAGCGGCTCTAGGGTGTGTGCCGGAAAGCCGTAAAAAGAGAGGTGGGAAAACTGGATCTGTGGGTTTGTTTCCTTTATCGCAGAGACTATAAAACGACTTTGCTTTCTGAACGTATCCCCCTTGTCTCGTTCTTACGAAAGGTTCGGCCAGGATGCCAAGTATCTTTGCCTACCAGAGCGCCGAAGTGGACTGGTGCGAAGGGAACTTTGAGCACTCCAAGTACATCGCCGAATACTACAACACGGTAAAGCCTCGGCCGGACGCCCCAGCCCACCCTCGGTTCTTGCAAAATCAGGGTCTCACATTTACGGGCATTTAGGTGTCAGTAATCTCTGCTCCAAGTTGGGTCTCCTCTCACGACCATGAGGAATAATCACTAGCAAAGCCTTTGCACAGTGTAGTAGAACCCGGAGACCTGGGTTCGAGTCCCTGCTTGACCGTGGAAACCCACAGGGCAACCTTGGGCACATCACACACTCTCAGCCCCCAGAAAACCCCATGACTGGGCCACCATAAGTCAGAAACAACCCGAAGGCACACAACCACAATCTTAGTTCATGAATAGCAACGTGAGGCTCAAAGAGGCTCACAACTTAATTAGGATACAATTAAAAACCTACAAAAAGGTCAACAAATCTAATTGCACCAAGAGCTGTCCTTAAGGTCTAGAAATTTGCTTTGGGCAGAAAATGAAAACACGCCAAGCAAGCGGCCCTTAACATGAGAGTGAGCAATTCAACAGGGAAGTGGTTTTTTCCCCTTAATGGAACTACAAGACCCATCGTCCCCTGCACTTGGATGAGGCTGTTGGGAGCTTGGTGGATGCTGGGCTTCTGAACTCTTGAGCACTCCTCCTCCTCCTGCCCCATCTTCATCCAGCATTCCTGCTGGGTCTGGTTGCTAAATTTTTCGATCCCTGGAGAAACACCCACAAGCAGGTATGCGAAAAACCGCCTTGCCACATCCGCTGCTCTGTTCTGTCACGCAAAAGCGCAGCAGCCGGGGTGAGTCTTCAATTGCTAAAAAAAACTCCACCCCCTCCTAAAAAGAACAAGGATTTCCAGATTTCTAGAATACCTTGGCAGGCAAACACACCTTGGGTTCCTTTGAAGAAGCCGTGACCACTTCGAGGTGCAGCTATTGAGGGGGGGGACAAAACCAGGCCATTGTTCCCCCTATTAAATTCCTCATCATTTCCCAAATTTCTTGCACTGTTGTCCTGTCCAATGCCTCAGTTAATCCTCTGCAGTCCCACTTTTCCAAATGCTTTTAAAAGGTCCCGGTTTCTCTCTCCTCCTCCTCCTCCTGCTTTTTCTACTTGGAAAAACTTCAAAAAAGGATTTGGCACGCGGTTAACTCAGCAGTGGGAAAAGGAGAGCCCGGTCGGCATTTTTCTCTTTTTCAGGCTAAACATGGCACAGAACCTCCACGGTTCCTCTGTTTAAAGCAGGAGTTTTGTGCCGATAATTTTTGCTTTCTCGTTCCCTGGCCGCAACCTCTTGGTTGCACTCGGATGCTCTTCGGACACACATGTCCTGGTGGTCATCTGTGAAATGTGTGAGGGTACGCAGAAACTAGAGAGCCGGGCTTGAGTGCTAGGCGGAGAACAGAGTTCGAATCCCCCGACAGCCACGGAAACCCCCTGGCTGACCTTGGCCAAGTCCCCCTCTCTCAGCCTTAGAAAGACAAACACAAATTTTCTTGGAATAAATCTTGCCAAGAAAACCCAGTGGTAGGTTTGCCTCGGGGTCAAGTTGGAAACAACCGGAAGGCACAAAATGACGACAACACTAAGAGTTCCCGCAAGGTTACTTTCCCTTGGTTCGTGTCCAACCTTTGCACAAATCTGGGCTCTGAGTTCGGGAACTCCTGCCTGTGTGTATCTAAGCCTGGGGCGGAGAGAGATAAAGGGAAATAGGGCACACAGGGCCGATGTGGTTATCTTCCCGCTCTGGGCAAACAGGCAGGGCCCCACCCGTGCCCCTTCGCCTGGATCGGCCCACAAACCCCGACCGGCTCGCCCGGCCCCACCGAGTGCCTTGGGAGCCGGCCAAATAAAATCAAACAAGCGGAGGAACCGTCCACGACCGATGCCCCAAGGCACGCCCTCGCACTTTGCCCTCCTGCAAGTATAGGGCCAACGTAGGTTTCCGCGGACACGGTGCTTCCTGGGCGTCTGGGACTACAAGTCCGAGTGTGACTCCAGAGGCCAGGGTTCCAGTCTCCGCTCAGCCCCGGGCGGCCTCAGGCACGCCACACTCTCTCAGCCTCAGGGGAAGGCCGAGGCACCTCGCCTCTGAAGAAATCGGGCTGGGAAAACCGAGCCGGCCGGTGGTCATGGTGTGAATGTGGGATGGGGAGTTTTGTTCTCGTTATGATCACCCGTGACGATGCCGCGGGTGGGCTGAGCCCTTCTCTCCTGCCTCTGCTCTCTTCCAGATCAGCAACGTCTCCTTCTTCATTTTTGCACCTCTCCTTTGCTGGCTGAATCCCACCTACGCCCGTTTCCGGCCCCTTCCCCTCCGTGGAGTTTTTGTCATGCTGACGTGCATCGGTATGGGATGAGCAGGATTTCCCCCTCCTTCTCAGCTTCCTCTCAGAAAAACAAAAATAAAAATCCCGTTTCCCCCCTTTCCATGATGGGGTGTACAAAGAGAACCAGAAATTCACCATTCATCCAGAAAGCGGGGAAACTACAGAGCTCCGCTTCCTCCAGATTAACTTTCCTCCAACCCGGTACCCTGGGGATGAGCTAGCTAGGGATGTTGGGAACTCTAGTCCTCATCCCTGGGAGGTCTACCCTAGAGCATGTGCAGAGAGCTGCCGAACTGAGGATCCTATCACACCACCCAATCTTAGCGCCGTGACCCCACTTGAGTTGCCATGGTGCTGCTGGGGGGATTCTGGGACTTGCAATCCACTTCCCAGCCAGAGAGTTCTAGGGCCTCGCCAGACTACAAATCCCGGGAGAACCCAGAAATCGGAGCCTGGCATATCTGCCTCGGAGACAGAGTTGGCCATTTTAGCCATTAAGGTGGTGATTTAATTATTATTGTTCCTATGAGCAGAGGAAGCGGACACAGACACGTCCAGCTAAAATTCGATTTTTAGTTTCCCGCTGCAGCCAAATCAGCAAGACTGGGGTTTATTTAAGAAATGGATCTATGCATCCCACTGGGTAAGTGTGTGTGTGAGAGAGAGGGAGCGCAGCCATGCTAAAAACCCTCTGCACGTGCTCAGAGGCCACACGGCTTGCCAAAGGGGGAATAACGGCCCGCCGCTTTCTGCCCCGGCCAGGCATCTTCTCCATGTATTTCCACGCGACGCTCAGCTACGCCGGGCAGCTGCTGGACGAGCTCTCCATCTTGTGGACGGTCTCCATCTGCTACGGCTTCTGGTACCCCACCCGGCACTTCCCCAGATTCATCAAAAACAGGTGAGGCACGAGGGCCGGGCCGTCCCTTTTGGAGGGGCCCTCCTTCAGCACCCCCAACTGAAGCAACCAAAGAACCACAGCGGACAACGGACGGATTTGGGGGCATTACAGCCCCAAATGGGTGCGGGTTGGGGATATTTTTCCTGGGTTTTATTCTTAGGCAAGGCACTGGCAGAGGTGGTTCCGCCCCTTCCTTCCTCTCCAACAGACCCTCCAGTGCCTCCTATTCATTGCAAGGTATTTATTCTTTTCCTTTCCCGCTACCGGGATCCGAGGCAGCTTATAAAAGTCAACCCAACTAAAAACAGTTGCAAAAAGGAGTGGTTAAAAAACATATAAAACCTTATTATCACAGAGTAAATCAAACCAGCCCGAGAGTTATACCCCTTTGAAAAGGCAAGAGACCCATTATCCACAGCGCACGCCATCCATGGTGCATCCTTACAAGGCTCTTTTTTTTAACCTCTCCAAAAAAGTAATCAATTACACACCCACCGCCAAAGTAGTTAGCCTTTGCAGCTACTTTTTTTAAGCAAAGCACTTCCACATTCCTTGGCATCGTTAAAAAGATATTCCAACAAAGTCCTGCTTCTGATATCCAGGCCTTCACCTTAGGGAACGGGTTGCTTCAGGCAGCACAATATCTTGGGACTGCTGTGCCCCCCCCAACTATGAAAGTAATTAAAATAGGTTCTAATTCCCACTGGCAGGGGCTGGAAACTCATGAGAAGTAACTCACTATTTTGCACCGTCTTGCGCAGCGGCGAACGAATCCTCTGAGAAGAGGTGGATTGGAAAGATGAGGCTGGAAAAGTCCATTTTGAGGGGCGAGCATTCCCACAAGCCTCCGTGTGGATTCTGGGAGCCGCAGTCCAATTTTCTTAATTTGTCCCCCCACATTTCCCCCCCAATGCTGTGCACTTCTGGGAGGAAAGGTTGTTGGCTGTGCGTGTGAAAAGACAAGTCTGGAAAAGTTAATTTTTGGGGAGGGGCGTTCCCACAAGCCTCTGTGTGGATTCTGGGAGCCGCAGTCCAATTTTCTTAATTCCCCCCCAGGCCTTTGGGGAAGCCATGCACTCTGGGGAGGAAGGGTTGTTGGGCGCGTCCGTTGTGCCGTCTCACCTTCACGTATCTTTCCGTACGTTTCCGCCTCTTCTTCCCCCCGACGGCGCGCAGAGACCAGTTCCTACGGATGGTGGTGGCCCTGACCGTCGCGAGCACCTTCCTCTCCTTCGTGAGGCCGACGTTGAACGCCTACGCCCTCAATTGCATCGCCTTCCACATCTTCTACCTGCTGGCCCGAGAACTCAGAGAGTACGGAGAGGGACGGGACCCCCCAGCGGTTGGGTACCCCACAAATGCCACCGGCAGCCCCCCAGATTTCCATTTTGGACCAACGACGGGCTATATCCTCCCGCCCCCGAGTCCACCTCCCACCCCACAACGTCAGGGCCGTACCCCTTTTCGGATCGCCCCCTCCCCACGGCGTCGCGAAGGGCTCTAACCCTCCCCGATCTCGCCCCCCTTCTCAGCTGCAAGAACCCCCACGTCCCCCGGCTGGCTGGGCTCATCATCGTCTGGTGGCTCCTCTCCATCAGCTGCTGGCTGGTCGACAAGTTCCTCTGCGGCTTCTGCCAGAAAATCAACTTTTGCTACCTGCACAGCCTCTGGTAAGCGAGACAAGAATAGAAATCCGGTTTTAAAAGATTAGAAGCTCTTAAAAGCAGTTAAATGAGTACAGCACACCTTAGCCACTTCTTTAAAACTAGAGCCAGCGTGGCAGAGGGGTGTGAGCATTGGAGACCCGGGTTCAATTGCCCACCCGGTCATGGGAACCCACAGTGTCACACACTCTCAGCCCCGAGAAAGCCTGGGGACAGGGTTGCAGAAGCCAGAGAAGACTTTAAGGGGCTCAACATCTGCAAAGAAAGGTTCAAAAGCGAAACGGGCCATCAAAAGTCGTTAGCCTTACAAAAGATCCGCCTCGGACGGAGACAAAAATGGGTAGGACGTGTTGGTGGATGTGAACCAACAACTCTCTCTGCACAACAAAATTCGCCACTAGGCTGCTGGGGTGTGTCTGTGCCCAAATCAGCAAGAAATTAACCCTGCACACGTCTCTTTTTGTCTCCCCCTCGCAGGCACGTCTTTATCAACCCGACCCTTTTCTACACCTTCACGTTAATCACGTACTTTGACGTTTTGTTCGACCTACCCGAGAGCGAGCCGGACTTCGCCTACTGGCCCAGCGAGAACAGCTTCGTCGCCCTGCCGTATGTCATCCTCCGCCAGCCCCAGAAATGGTGCTAGGGGGGCCCCGCCAACGGGGAAGGTGCACCTCGCCCGCGCTTCCGCGTCTTATGCTTTGAACCGTCGCCTGGTTCGACGGCTGCGATGGAGGAACAGAGCGCCGTGGCCGCAGATAAACCTGTTTCTCTTTTGCTCAGGTTATTTCTCACGGGTGGTGCTTCTCCGCAAGGCCATGCCATCTTGCTATGCTCTCGCTGCCAAAACCTATTTATTTATTTATTTTTCTACAAAGAAATCCAGGTTTGAAGAATACCTTATCTTCCCTGCAACTTATTTCCCCCTTAAAATGTCATTTCCCCCCCCTTATGCAGCAAGATTCAAGCTCAGATGCGGGTCTCTGTGATCACAGGAAGTTATTTTGGAAATGAGCTGCGATTGTCTTTATGTACCGGTGATAAAAAGACTATTTGCCTGTTTCATTTTCTCGAGGAGAAAAGTGGGTCCCAGCCGTTAGGAAACCCCACTTTAAAAAACAAACAGGGCAGCTGTGAAATTTTCCATGCTTTAGGATGTCTTTTGGGAAAATTCATTAAAAAAAAAAAAGACAAGTTTTTCTGCACAGAAAATCTTTTTTGTATTCATGGGAGAAAAAAAAAATGTGTGTGTGGTTTCCTTCATAGAAAAACACTCTTTTGTGCACAAATGTATTTCTTCCATGAGAAAAAACATGTGCAAAATGGCAACAGAATCACAGAATCCTACCGTCGGAAGCTTTTCCTCATGTTTAAGTGGCATCGCTTTTCCATTGCTCCGTGTCCTGATCTCCGGAGCAGCAGAAAACAAGCTTGCTCCGTCTTCTCCATGACATCCCTTTAAGGCATTTAAAGACCCCTCTCTATCTTTGCTTCTCCCTGCTTAAAAGAAAGAAAAAAGAAAGGTCTTTGTGATCTTGCACAGAAGGGAGAAAACAATGGAAATTCTTTAATTTTGCTTGCGAGGATGAAATAAACCTTCTCGGTTCCGTATGGCCAAACTGATTGTCGTTTGCAGGAGATGCAATTATTAAAATTCCCCGCTACCATGTAAAGGGCTGGGGGGGGGAGTTTATGGCTTGAGACTGTATTTATTGCTCCAAAAATTGCCCACTATTTTTCAAAAAAAATAAAAATAAGAAGGTCTCCTCTCTCTCTTGTCTGGGAAGCTTCCAAACATTAAATTCAGGCCGAAATCCAACTGGGATAGAGGAAGCAAGGTTGTCTCATGACTTGCTAGAAACTTCCTAGAATAATTCATTTTTTAAAAATGCACTTTTCACTGGGGGCCAGAAGGAATACCAAATCTCTGGGCAGGGATGCTCTGCAAAAACCCACCTGAAATTCAAGCTTGGATTTGTCCTGCCGATGCCGATAAGAACCCACCCTGGTGGACCGGTCCCCAAATTGAGAGCAACGGGTAGGGTTCAGGCTTCCCAGGTCTTACGGACCCCTTACGGACCCCATGAGTTGCGGCATCTGTTGCTATAATTAAAACAAATAAAGTTTTTGGGTTATTTTCCGGCCATCCCCAGCACCAGCCTAGACATGTTATTCCTGCCGGGACGTTCCAGAACAATATTTTTCCTTCTCTTGCCATCTCTTGCTTGCTTTTTTAAAATTCTATTTTGGATTAGCATGGCAACCGTGGGGCGGCGAAATAGCCCTTTTGCACTAACTAAATGCTAAACTTGGCCATAAATGCAAAGAGGAGAAAATGCACCCTTCCAACTGGGGGAGTAAAACCTGGTATATCAGAGGGTATATCAGAGTTTCAGGATTGGGCTACAACTCCGGGGGAGTGGAGCAGAGTCACACTGTCTCGGCCTCAGAAGAAGGCAAAGGTAAAGCCCCCCTGAACACATCTGGCCAGGAAAACTCCAGATGTTTTCCCCTCCCGGGGAACGGATAAATGCGGAAGGCGTTTCACAGCTGGAAACCCCTTCCAGGTGCTTTGGAGAAGGAAAAGCCAGGGTTCCTCTCAACGTGGGCTGGGCCCACATATCGCAATGGACTTTGCCCCCCAGGACCCACACCACACCCCTGGATGGGTGCAGCGTTCCTGCTCCAGCAATCTCAAGGCGTGGCCAGGGGCCATTTGGAAAGCCTGCGCCGCAAAGCTTTAAATCAGGCGTGGGAACGGTGCAACTCCCTAGAAGCCTGTTTTAAAATAATAATTTGCATCAAGAATTTAAAAAAAAAACATACAGTAAGAACTGCAGAGGTCTTTCTTTGAAAGGAAAGACAGAAAACTGGAATGCCATAAAAAAATTGAAGCATGCAGCACAAAAACAAAGAAAAAAATAAGAAGATAAAACTGTGACTTCCTATCTTCTCTTCGGCTGTTACCCATCGTTATTCTTCAAAATTACAGCATATTCTCCTTTTTAAAAAAATCACCAAAACAAAATTTACCATTTTCTCCTTTTTCCCCCGTACAAAAAAGTCTGTAAGGGGTTCCCAGTATCACTAATGGCCTTTCTCTAATCAAACTGGATAATTTGCCCACTTCTGCTAAATCTATCAGGTGCAACAAACCATTCCACTCCAGATGTTGCTGGACTGCAACTCCCAGCATTCCTCAGCACCGGTTGCGGGGCTGATGGGTGCGGCAGTCCAGCAACCTCAGGTTTCCCACCGCCCCTGATCCTACTCAGAAGCATGCCGTTGGCACCCTTTCTGGAAGCCGAACACGTTTTTTAAAAGTTAAATAGCTCCCCTTACCTCTCACAGCCAGGTTGAGCCCCGGGGTGCAAGTGGGTTTGGAGGTTCGTGGAAGGCAGGCAGAAATCCGACATTCCCATTTCCTGGAATGCTCTTCTCGGACGAGCATCGAGGCGCACCTACGCAAAACAAGAAGCCACGCTTTCTATATCAATGGGGAGGCGCGCGATTGCGTTCTCTCAGCCAGACCGGCAACCAGAGGGACTCCTTTGGGGGATAAACGTCCCTGATGGCACTCCTGGTCCTGAATCTACAGTTTTCTGGGCCTCATTTTGAATCTCAAAGGGGAAAAAAGGCACAAAGCCATGCGCTGGAGGGACGACAAAGGACCGACAGAGGCTCACTGGGGACCGATTGCACAGGTGCTGCTTGCAAAGTCTCTCAGCCGGCTTGGTGCCTTTTCCCCCCTCCCTCAACCATTCTTGCAAGTGGCACAGGCGGATGCAAGCAGTTCCAAGCAAAGCAGGAAGAACTGATGGGAGAGCGGGACCCCCATCCGATGAATGAAGCTTGTCCCTCATTTGGAAGCATCAAAAGAGTCATCAGGTACAAGTGGGGGCTTCCTGTATGGGGTCCGAATCCCCGCTCGGCCATAGAAATCCGCTAGGACGGGCCTCACTCTCTCAGCCTCAGAGGAAGGGAGCAGCATTGAAGAAATCTAGCCAAGAAAACTCCAGGGGACCCCAGAAAAAGTTAGAGCAAAGGGAGAGGCCGAGACGCTTCGTAACCCTCTCCGCTCAAACCATTTCCCGGTGCTCCCTTTTCTCCGACCCTCCCAACCGTTTCCTCCCCGGCCCAGAACAGCCTGAGAACGTTGAAATGTCGGCCTCTGGAACCTTTTCCCGAGTAACCATCCAAACAGAACTTTTCCTCCCTCTCGCCTGGCAACAGCCTCCAGGACACATTCTGGGCGATGTCCGCGCTCCCTCGGCAAAGGTTGCCCAGATGGGAAGCTCGCCCCCGGGCTCCCCAAAGAGACCATGCAGCAATCCAAAATCTTTTACCCCCAGCATGAATCCTACGCCCCCCTGCCGGCAGACCGGCCCGACGCCCAGCTGAGCCAGCCCTTCCCTGCGGTGGTCCTCTCGGAAAACCTGGCTTCCGTAGGTAAGAGGACGTTTTAGGAGCTGCCGTGTTATTGCCCATGGTTTTCGGCCAACAATATTCAGTTTTGGGCAACCGGCCCAAACCGAGTGCCTCTGATCTGGAAGGAGAACACGCCAGAGCTTGGAAAAATTTCTGGGTTTAGACTACGGTTCCCAGAATCAGCCCAAAACCATGCAGGCCAGGGGATGCTGGCAGTTATAGTTCAGAGGAAAAATAACACTTCTATGTTTGGAAAATATCCAGGGAAGTGGGGTCACCATTTATGGGCAAACCACGGTGTTGAAAAGTTGCACCCATGTGCCACGGTTCTCCCAGCCTGAGATGTGTGGGTCCCTCAATGGGACACAGATGTGGCTCCAAGCACACAATGTCTGGGTGCACGGAGGGATTAGCACATCTCTCCAAGGAAATCTCTTCTTGCATGGAATTCATTTTTCAAAGAGGGCGAGATTGCATATGCAATATATCCCGTTCCTCCATCGGGGGTATGATTTAATTTACCAACCGATAATATGATTCACCAACCACTCCTGCTTGAAAACGGTTTGGAAAACGGCGCACAAACACACATAGATTCTGAGAGATTTACAGACCTCTGCAAAGGGAATTGCCAAATAGAGAGAGACACACACACTAAACTAGGCAAACCTCGGTTACCAAAAGCTCCGACACGGAAGCTCTTTTCCACAAGGCCTCCTTGTCCTCTGTCTAGCGGGGTTTTTTAAAGCATCTTTGGCATGGGGAGGGAGAAAGGGATAAACAAAGGCTGCACAAAGGCTTTTGGGGTTGAGTTGAACACAGTAAACAAGGAAATCAGGCTTGAGGTCATATCGGTCCCTGTCGTGTGTGTGTGTATAGGAATACCTATTAAAAGGGGAAAAGCCCAAAAGTGACAGGAGGTATCCTTTGCAACACGCATTTGCACATGGAAACAGGATGAGATTGTTAGGGGTGGAGAAATGAGCTTGTTCTGAAGGACGGGAGAGCACCATTCGTCCATTCTCTCAGCTAGGAGGAGATCTTGCTTTAGAAAGCTATGCATTTCCAAGGAAGATGCTGCCCAAAGGCCATGCAACCACGCATGGAAAAAGTGTGCATGGTAAGAACACATATGCAAAATAAAGATAGCTTAAATCAACATATATTTTGGGGACGGGGGGTGAAGCTAAGTCAAAATTCCCAGGTGGGGAGATGGAAAAGAGCAAGTGGATGCAGAACAAGAAAGCTGGTGGGATTTGGAGTTGTGGTGAGGAACGATGGGCGTTGTAGTTGAGCTACATCTGGACAGACCCCTTCTCCCCACCACCGAGCGAAGGGCGCCGAGCTCGGAAGGCAGTCCGAAGACAAGCAACTGGCTGGCCCAGGCCTCGATCTGGAGAAAGCGGGTGAACGTTCTTCTCTTCGTGTTACAGGGGCGCCCAACCCGTACCAGCCCCCCAACCAAGAGAAAGAGCTTTTTGCAACGCCCCCGGCAGGTAACGCTCACGCGGTGCGTAGAAAAGAGAGGCTACGGGGGAAAGGGGTGGGCGGAGGGCTGGAAGGGCACGGACAGAGCATCCGAACTTGGAACGGCAAGAAAGGGCAGCTGATGTTGGGCTGAGTCACCCACGGTGGTTAAAGTACAAAAAGGCACGGGAGAGGAGCAGCAGGAAAGCAGAAGGGTTGCCAGAACAAGGCTTTTTCTAAAAAGATGAAGCCTCTCCCTCTCCTTCTGACATCCGTCGCATCTCCATTGATCCAGTTCCCAATCTCTTGTCTCCCTGCCTTATCCACCCGTCCTTATCTGATTATCTTGTCATTCTATCCATATCTGCATCTTGCCTGTCCGTCATCTAATCTACCTGTCCATCCATCTATTTATCAAGCTACCTACCTACTTATCCATCCATTCATCCACCTACGATGGGTAACAAATAAAAATGATCATCGTTATTTTGACTACAACTGGTTATAATTCAGCAAAGTAAATGGAGTTGTGTGTTTTTTTAAGAGAGAGAGATGCATTTAAATATCACCCTTCCACTTCATGCTCAAAACGGCTGCCGGGTTGGACCGCCTTACCTGTGGGGCCGTATCTATCAGACAACCGCTTCCGCGGAAGGGGGCAGCGAGACGGACAGACTTCCCACGGGCGGCACTGGGGTCCTCGTTGCCCTGAGGGAAGTCTCATCCGCTCTGTCTAAAAGCGAAAACAGAACAGGGAAACCTTATTGCTGGCGTCATGCGCCGTCACGCCACTTCCACCCGATGGCGATCTCCTCAAGGGGGTCTTCTTGGGCAGATTCATTTGCAGGAGCTTTGCCAGCTCTGAGGTTGAGAGAGTGTGACTTTCCCAAGGCCACCCAGTGGCGATTCCAGGAAAGCCTCGCTATGGAAACCCCCTGGGTGACCTTGGGTATGTCACACACTCTCAGCCCCAGAAAACCCCAGGGTTGTCACAAGGTGACCCTGCTTGGCTTCCAAGATCAGGCCGGATCCGGTGCCTTTAGCGTATTTGCTACAGTTTTATACATAGAGAAGCCCCTCCAGCCCTGAGAATACCTGCTGAACCCCGTCTTCCTTCTCCTCCGCCCTCCCTTCCAGGCTTCCACATGGCTCCCTGCGGGTGCTTTTTCGACCCCGGATCTACCGCATCGAGTGGGCGACGGCCAACTTCCTCCAGCCCTCTGTCTACAAAGTCTCCGGCGGACCGGTCCCCCCGAACACCTACCTCCTGGACAGCCAGAAATACGTCCCGTACCACGCCGCGTACCAACCCGCGGCCGCCAGTCACTCCCCCTACGTCCTGCCTTTCTTCAAACCCGAAGGCTCCCCGGTCACCACCGCCCCGAACGCGACGGACCCCGTGGGCGGCCTCCTCAGGGCTCCCCCCACCTCCCCGCGTTTGTGGACTCCCCTCACCTCCCCCAGGCCGAGGGTCTCGGGCCAAG
Organism: Ctenosaura bakeri; assembly: GCA_948474755.1. Taxonomy (NCBI): domain Eukaryota; kingdom Metazoa; phylum Chordata; class Lepidosauria; order Squamata; family Iguanidae; genus Ctenosaura; species Ctenosaura bakeri. The sequence goes on along the minus strand of CAOLHI010001636.1, from coordinate 201,175 downwards.
CGGAGGCCCCAAACTCCCCGGGCCAAACCCAATCCAGGCCACGGGGGCCTATGAACCTCTGGGGGCCTGTCAGGACTTGGCCTTCCAGGTGTTCCAAGGCTTCCTGGCAGAGGAGGAGGCGGAGGAGGAGAACAGGGAGCTCAAGGACAACCCCACAGCCCCGGACTTTGCCGAGAGGAGCCCCCCGATCCCAAGCGCCCACCCGGAAGAGAGGAGGGTGCTCGGCCCCTCCAGCGATGAGGCCACGAGAGAGGCTAAGATCGGTCTGGATTTGGGCAGGACGGTCACGGAGGACGATGCTCTGCTGGAGGAACTGGACGAGTCCCCCGACCTGCCCGATAAGGTCCTCTTGGAGGTGGCCATGAAGCTCTTCGACTGCTCTCCGGCCAACTCGGATGCGGAGCTGTCCCTCGACGGCTTCGGCACCGGGGGCCACGGCTGGGCCCTGGAAGACCGCGGTCTGTCGGGTGAAGACTCGGCGAGCGACATCCGTTCCCTCAACCTGCCCGACGAGCTCTTATCCTTCGACTACAGCGTGCCGGAAATCCTCAGCGCCATCACGAGCCTGGATTACCTGTACAACGTGAACGCTTTTGGGGAGGAATCGCCGTGGGACAGCCGTCCCTCCTCCGCCCAGCCTTTGCTCAAGCATCCGGACTCCCCGCTGGAGCCTGAAGAAAAAGCAAACGGCAAAGCTCCAGCTGGCATACCGAAACCGGCACTCGTGCAGAGTGGCAACGGGGAGTGCCCGGAGCCGGAATTGGCCACGCCGGCCGTCTGACAGGTGGACCGGCTAGCAGGACGTGGAGCTGTGGTCACTCGGTCAGAGGGCAGGGGCTGGTTGGACGCTGCCGTTTTGTGTATTCAAAACCCAAACAACACGCGTGCTTTTTAAAAATCTGAATTGTCCTTCTGTCTATTAGGGATGGGCTCACCGTCACCGTAAAGTTTCCAGTTGCTACAGAAAATAAGTTTTACTGCTCTTACCTCTGCATTTCCTCCAGGATCCATGGGAGTTGTAGTCCTGAAAGAAACCCAGGAAAATTGGGAAGTGGGGCAGAGGGATACTGAGGGTAGAGTCCTGCAGCTGTCCAGATGTGGCTGCTGGATTACAATACCCATCAGCCCCCTGGACAAGCTTAGAGCCAAGGGTGTCCCTCCCCTCCTGCCACTGACTCATGCAGAGAGGTAACAGGGGAGTGTTTTTGGGGTGCTGGAATAATTTCACGAGCACCGGGGGCAAATCATGGCCAGAGAACCAGAGCTCACCCTCTGTAGGTTGTTTCACTACAAGTCCCATCAGCTTAAAATTTTTGCAAGTGCCTCTAGCCCAAAGCAGGGACTCTTCTGGGTTTGACATGCTCTGGAAGGGCCAGCAGAGGGAGCTGACAGCTCACGGTTTGGAACGAAGGGACATTTCCAAAAACTCAGAAGTGAAAAAACAGAATTGCATTTCAATTACAAGGACATTAAGCAGCCCTTAGGTCCTAAGACTCAAGAAGGTGACTCCAAATTATAGGGGCTGGGGGGAATCCATGCATCCACTTATCAGCCAGCATTTTACTAAGCTGGGACTTCAGGCAGCTTACAAAAGAAAGAAAAATAAGAACACAACCTCTCCAAAAGACGCAGCACTATCAAACTGCTCTAACCATCAGGAAGCCCTTCCTAAAGTTTAAATGGAATTTCTTCTCCTCCCGTTTGGATCTATCGCGCCTTGTCCTCACCTCTAGAGCGACAGAAAACAAGCTTGCTCCATTTTCCATGTGAAATCCTTCCAAATATTAAACCCTGGCTAGCATGTTGCCTCTTAACCTTCCCTTCTCCAGGCTAAATATACCCGACCCCCTAAGCCGCTCCTCAGAGACGCTGGGCACCATGTTTAAAGTCTTCCTTAGTCCTTTTTTCTCTCTGCCGCTGGCTGTTTTATCACCAGGCGAGCAGAAATTTCTGTGCCTCTCCTTGATTTACTCCAAGCCCAACCGATCAGGAGTTCTGACACTTACCTTTCCAACAGTGTGCAAAGAGGATGGCTTTCTGTGTCCCTTCTGCAGCCATTTTTCAAAGCTTGTCACCCAAGTAGCACCTGCTAAAATACCCCTTTTATAGGAATAAATTAAAGGGCCAGGAGCAATTAAAGGGGTGGTGGGGAAAGGACATGCATCCAATCCACCCAGAGATTGAGGTGGGGGACAACACGGGGGCACTGCCCTCCCCAAAAGAATTCTGCAAATGAATTAATCTTTCCATCTCCAAATTTCTAGCATTGCAGACATTTAGAAATTCAACGTGCAGCATTTAGAAATAGAGTTTAGGCCCCCCGAGGAAAGGAGCGGGGGAGACACCCAGGGAAGGCGGGCACAGCAAATAGAAGAGCTCGGGGTGTGAAGGATTGCCATCGTCTCCTAGAGACCCCCAGGGCCACGCAGGAAGACCCCATCCAAGCCCTCCCTTTGACAGACAGCCACCCAGCCTCTGACGGCCACCCACGACAGAACTGCTCTTACCATCAGGAATTGTTTCCTCGTGCTTAAGTGGAATCTCTTTTCCTTAACGTTGAATCCATTGCTCCATGTCCTGGTCTCTGGAGCAGGAGAAATCGAGCTTGCTCCATCCATCCTCCATATGGCATTCCTTTAAATATTTAAGTATGGTGGCTAGCATGTCTCCTCTTAACCTTCTCTTTTCCAGGCTAAACGCCCCCAACTTGCTAAGCCTTTCCTCACAGGGCTTTATAGTTTCCAGGCCTTTGGCCGTTTTGGGTGCCCTCCTCTGGACACAATCCAGCTTGTTAATGCTTTTTCTGAATTGTGGTGCCAGAACTGACACAGGATTCTGACCAAAGCAGAACAGAGTGGTACTTTCCCTTCCCTTGACCTGGACACTAGGCTCCCATTAATGCAGCCTGGAATTGCATCGGCCTTTTTAGCTGCTTCATCACACCACTGACTCTGTGCAAAGTTAGGAGTTTAGGGATTGGGAAAAAAAAATAATTTAGGGGCACAATGCTTTCATTCTGCCTCTGCAACGTTGGTCCCCGCCCTCTCCTCCAATAAGCCTCGGTTGGTGTTTGTGATTCTATCCTAACAGCCTTGCAAGGTAGGCCAGGCTGGAAAAGAGTCAGAGACAAGCCTTCATGGCTCAGTGGGGATTTGAACCCAGATTTTTTCCCCAATGCTGTCACCATTAAAGCAGACTGGATTCCTACATAGAAAAAAAAAACACCTTTGCTTCGGACGGCATGCTTGAATCTGGCTGCTCTAGATAAAAAGACACTCTACGCATGCTCTGGGGCACTCTTATTGGAGTTCGCTGCTTATCCTCCCGGCACCCTGACTGATGGAAACTAAAACAGGAGGGTGGGAGCCGTCCTTTATTGGTGATGTGCGCCTTCGAGTCATTTCCAGGGTTTTCTTGGCAAGATTTTTATTAGCAGGGTTTTATTTTGGTCACAGCTGGAGATGAAGGGACCCCTTGTGGTCATGTAGCCAAACCCCTTTGTGTATGGCAAGAAATCTATAGTGAAAACACCCCAGAGGCAAACAGGCTCAGCTTTGCCTCAAAACCTTCCAACAGCGCCCATTCCACTGAAATTTCTTCTTCACATTTAGCCGGAATCTCTCTTTTCAAAACCCGAATCCATCCGTTGTGTTTTTGCACGCCTTGACCACACACACTTCCCAGTTTGCTTTGCATTATATTTGTATTACTGTTATTTTCTCTGGATAACTTGCTTTACAAATGTCTGGTATAGTTTTATTCTTCCTTCCCTTTGGGGTTTGGGTGTAGCCAGCCCTCCACGTTTGCGGGTTTGACTGTCATGGATTTATTTGCAAATTTCTCCAACCGCTGCCCCCTGCGGCCCTTCTCTTCTGGGGAAATCTGGAGAAATCTTCCTCTCCATGGGTCCAATCAGCTCACAAGAGCCCTTTAAAGACCCAGAGGAGACTCTGGGAGGAGACTCTGGTCCTCCTCCTCCTCCACCAGCCGCTGCCTTGCCAGCTAGGGATGGATCCAGCCCCATTTCTCAGCACCACGAACCCTCTCCTAGTGCCCCCCGACACCCGAGGAAGGAGATGGGTGAGAGAGAGGACGTTTAGGGCCACCACGCTGACCCACACCCGTTCCCTGACCTGCTTTGGACCCTGGAGGGGTGACTGCAGTATGAATGATGATCCATTCTGGCCACATCTACCGGAGCAGCAGAAAACAATCTGCCTTCCATGGGGGGGCAGCCCTCCAGATATTTCAAGCGCTGGGCACCTCTCCGCCTTCCCACCCCTAAGCATGCCCACCTCACAGGGCCGTTGGATTCCAGACCTTTTTACCATTTCGTTTTCCCTCCTCAAATGCTCACTCCAGTTTACCAACATCCCTTTTAAACTGACCTCTTTTCCTGGGCTACCCTTTCAATCAGCCCATCATTTCACTTGAGTGGAAAGAATGGTTTCGCTTGCACACACATCAATCCAAATTAGGAAGGTCAGACAGGAGGATGGGAGGTGGACCCCTGCCATAGCTAAGGGGCCAACCAGCTTCTCACTGCCTCCCCAGGCCCCCTGGAAGGTAAGAGTGACCACACTGACCGCTCAAACGTTTGCGGATTTGATTATATGGAGATTATTTGCTGCTGCCTTGTGAAGGAACCCCACCGCCTCGAAGGCAGCACCGGGCAGCTGGCGTGCTCCTCACCGCGGATTCAAATCTATTTTGCACAGTGGATTTGAATCTGCAGCCGGATCATTCTTTCCGTGAGGGTCAAATACGGCTCAGGGGAACAGAGAGAGATGTGCAGATTTCCCACTTTTGCAGGGGTTCTGTGCCTCTAACTCCTGCAAATGTGGACGACCGACTGGCATTTGCTTGCCCGTACGTGCTCCAACGTCGAAACTGAGGGAAAGGAAGCACCGGTCAGGTTTTGCCACAGTGTAGATTTATTTGGCAAGTTGGGGGGCAGAGAAAGGGGCCAGGCACCCCCTCCCCACGTCTCCCCACACACACAGGCGCGAGAACTCCAGAGGATTAGGTCTACAGGGAAACAAGGGGGGCTGCGTCACAGTGGTGCCCAAGGAAACCTGGAAGAAGGGCCTGATTGGGACGGGATGCGTGGGAAGGACTGGAGGAAGCCCCCTTCCCACCACCATCTCACCGCACCGCCCACCCCATTTTCAAACAGTCCATTCCACCCACTGGTTAAGGCTGAGGGCGAAAGAGGGGGTGGCAGAACCGCACGCAAGAGTCTGTCGGCTGCCTCCCAGCGTCGACCGATCCACCAGCGCGGCTCCCTCCGGCCGCTTCGGCAGGACGCGTGAGTGCCGAGAGGAAGCAAAGAGCCGCTCACTTCGCAGGCACTTGCCGGCATGCCGGAATAAGCTTTGGAAATTGTTTTTGTTGGGTTTCAGGGCAAAGAATGGCACCTCCTGCTCCTAGATCTCCTGCAACGAGGGCCCCGGATCGCTGCGTTCGCGCTTCACGAGGGGCTCGCCAGTGGCACACCGGAGATCGCCGTCCCCTCACTCCCTGGGTCGCTGATGTCGTCTGTGGGGACGGGGAGGAAGAAATGAACTAGCCAGCCCTAAATGGCTACAAAGAAAAGGCCTCTCTGGCCTAAGCATCTAGTCCTGACTTGAGTTACACTAAGAATCCATCATCTGCATATTCAGTCCGCCCACAGGAAAAGTGAAGTTCCCTTTTATATAAAGGCTGCCCAGCTCCTCTGCTCCCCTTTTTCTCCTCATCCTCTGTCTAGCTAGAAGTTTTTTTTAGCAGCATCAGCTTTGGGAAGATGGCCTGGAAGAACACATGGCCTCTGAATGTGGGGTTGGTTGCAGAAATGTATGTGTAGTAAACCATGCAACAGACAAAGAGCATCTCTCTGCTCAGTTGTGCGATAGAGATGTGCCACCTGTGTACAACAGGCAGAATCCAAATTGAGGGATCTCCCCACCATCCCCTCTCTCCCCCAAAAAGAGATAAGATGTGAGATGAATAACATACCTTTCTCCAGCAGAGAGGGAGACATAGAGGCAAGATCGCTGAACTGGAAGGAAAAAAAGAAAAATGTTTTAGGCCTTTTTTCCCCCTATTCTTTTCGCCTTTCCTTTCTCTGAATTTGTATTTCTTTGGGAATTAGATGGCTTGTATTTGTGTTAAAACTAATGTGACTGCTTCCTGTTTTGTTTTGGAGAAGAGAGTGGTATGTGGCTTTCAGACGGTCCCAGGCAACAAAAAAGTGGGTGGCTTAATCCGTTTAACCTGCAGAGTTTGTCCGTCCCCCAGCCGGTCTCTTGTGGAGACCCTTGGTGCTGAGCCTCACCGTCCCTCTGCAGCAGCCAGACAGACCCTGACCCTCTTTCCGGGGGGAAGTTCCTCGTTCCTCACCTCTCCCATCACGGCAATGGGGGTCTCTCCCGTCGCCCGGGCCACGCGATGCTCCACCAGGTAGAACATGTACTCGTCGTACAGCAGGCGGATGAGGTGGAAGGAGCCAAAGCTGGCGGCGCTCCGGAGGGTCAGGTCACGGATCACCATGGAGCTGCCAGGAGGGGAAGACGGGGGCGAAAAAATTGGAGAGGTGTGGGATTTAAGTTGCAGAATTTGCTGCCTCGGCAGATGACAAGGGGGCTTTGGAAAGAAACATACAGCGCTGGGGTGGGCAGCCCTTAGAATGATTTTTCAAACTGGTACCACCATTGGTTGCTCTAATTCAGAGGTTAGGCTGGCAAGGATGTTGCAGTCAATGGGGGAAAACAAATGCCAAATATTTGGGGGTTGTCTCACTGAATGCAATCATTATATACCCTGTTGTTGGTGCTACTCTTGTGGCTTCAAGTCAACTGACTTTTGCCCATCCTCCACTGGATTTTTCCTGACCAAAAGTTACTATTCGGATGAGGTTTTTCCCTCTGCCTTCCCTTGAGGCTGAGAGAGGGTGACCTGCCCAGGGTTTTGGGGGCTGAAGCTGGTCAGCTTCGAGTTCACCGGGTTCCAAGACGAAAGAGAGGTTCCCACAGCAAGGACAGTTACCTGTAGAAGGACCACTTCAGCAGGAACTGCCGGGCGGCCTTGGGGAAGCCTCCCCGCCTTCGTGGTGCTTCAGGACCTGGGTCACGACGCTGTCCAGCCAGCCGGCCCACTGGTCCAGGGAGCTCTCCTGCTGCAGGGTCAGCTTGAAATCCTGCTCCAGCTTCTGCACCAGGCCCTCCTCACACTGGCACACCCATGAGGCTTGCTCCTGTCCGGCAGCAGGGGGACAGACGGAGGAATGATGGGGCTGCCGCTCTCTTTCCCACCACCCCTCCTCCCTGCAGCTTATCCCCTGGGCCTGGCTTTTGTTGCAAACTCACCTGGACATTGGCAAAATCCACGCGGTTGAGGTCAGTCAGCATCTGGTTGATCTGCGAGGTGTTTTGGAGGACGGCCCGCGCCGCCTGAGCCAGGTGGTTGAGCGAGGTGTACCGGCGCAGCGTCTGGGCAAAGGCGCCCACCACCCCCACCTGGCGAGGAGGCAGAGGAAAACGGGAAGGTGCGGACGGGCCCTTCCTGAACCTGCTTCCACCCAGACCCCTTCCCTTCAGTCCCTCTTTCCTCTGACAAACCCGCCTGTGCTTGGAGATCTTCCACTAAGGTCCTTCTCTACGCCCCCCCAACCCTCACAGGTACATCTGGTGGGACAAGGGGAGACAGGATCCCCTCGGTGGCTGCCCCCAACTCCCTCCCTAGACAGGTGAGGCTGCCCTCCTTGCTCCGGGCACGTGAAGACAGAAGAGGCCTTGAAAAATGCCTGTGTTTGTTCTTTTCCTTTGCAATGAACACACTTGTAACTGCTTTTTACAGATATTAAATTATGCTTCCAACTTTGGGATGCTGTTTTTTGCTGTTAACGGTTGCCATTAACTGCCCTGAGTCCCAAACTGGGGGAAAGGCCAGGAAATTAATAATACTGTTGCCCCTCCAAGGTTTAGGGATGCAGAACCCCTAAGAAAATACCCCCCCCCAAAAAAAAAGAGACAGAAGGATTTCTTTACAGGTTAAAAGAGGGCTTCCGTGTCTTACTTTCGCCTGGACGATCTGCTGGGGGAAGTTGCTCATGGCATTCACCAGCCAGCTTTCCAAACTCTTGGCAAAGTTGCGGATGGCTTGCGTGAGCGTACCTGCAAGGACGGAAGAGCAAAGGCCTCATGCCCAAAGGGAGCTGATAAGAAAAAGGAGGAGGGGGACGCAGGTGTGCGTCGAAGGGTTTGAAACCATTAGCCAGCCCCACTGAAGAAAGCCAGCCCCACATCCTCTCCAACTGCCCCAACCTGGCAAGCTTGGTCCAGATTAATCCTGCATCTTTGCACTTTCAAAACGTCCCAGCTGCTCTCTCCACCTCCCTCTCCAGCCCTGAGTCTGCAAGACCTGAGCAGGGCGGTTGTGGGCAGGGTGATTTGGGGGTCTCATCCAGAGGGTCGTCACAGGTTGAAGTCAATTTGACGGCAGTTAACAATAGCAAAGCATTTTTGGCTCTAGAGACATTTTTGTTTTCCCAGCAAGAAGTCAACTTCCCCCTGGGAAAAAAAGTCCTTCCTTGAGCCTGAACTGACACAGGGAGGGCTGGAACAGGGCAAAATCGACCCCCATGTCTTGGTGGCTACTGGTGGGGGGAATTCGAGTGAAAAAAAATTATCAAAATTTGGGGAAGTGTGCAGCCATTGTCCATCTCCTCTGGAAGAAGGAACCAGAAGACACCCACAGGCAAAGAAACCTATGAGGATATTGATGCTATCTGTTAAGCGTTGGGAGTCTGAAGCAGGGCTAAGCACAGCCTTTCGAGGAAAGGTAAAGGTGTTTCCTTTTTGGTGAGGGGGATGAGAGAGAAAAGAAAAAGATTTAGCCATTCCCTGTTGCCTTTGGGGACTCACCAGGAACGGGCCGCAAAACATCCGGGATCAGCACCTCCACCAGCGTCTGGTACAAGATGTGGTCGCAGCTCCGCATCCAGGACATGATGGGGTCGGTCTTGCACAAGGAGACCAGCTTGTGCCGTGGGAGGACCGCCTGGCAGGACTCGTCGCTGTGGGGAGGGAGGCGGAGAGGGAAGAAGCAAAGGCAGCATCAACTTTAGGCTGACTTTGAAGCGGTACCCCCAAGTGCCGGATCTATTTTGGGGTTGGGGTGGTGGAGATAGCGTTTAACACCTTTCAACTCTGGACTAAAAACCCACCACAGATTCACAACCTCGTGGAAGCAGCTGTCACCAGTCCCTGCCAATGGGTAGCTATATTCCTCAAAGTTTGTTTCTTGCTAGCAATACTCAGCAATGAATTATTTGAAAAAGCTTCCGTTCTGCTTGTTTACCTGGAGGTATCGCTGGAGAGGGACTCCGAACCCCAAAAAGACTGCCAGAGCTTCTCCACGTAGGCAAACTGCAGGCTCATGACAATGTCCACATTGGCCTAAGAGGAAAAATGGGAGACCTAGTAAACCACATGCAAGTCTCCCATCCAAGTACTAACCAGGTCTGGCCTTGCCTAGCTTCCAAGATCGGGTACGTTCAGGGTGGTATGGCCATAGGCCAAAAAATCCAGCTCTCGTGTTGGTGGCCCCTTAGGCTCATCACACACTCTCAGCCCCAGAAAACCCCATGATAAGTTCGCCTTAGGGTCGTCATGAGTCGGAAACAACTTGAAGGCAACAAAAGCCTTATGTGACTTGCATCCAGGTTGTCTGACAGACCGTATCCCCTCGTGTGAGCCTGCCTGGACCCCAAGACCCTCCAGAGAGGGAACAGTTGCCCCTCCTCTCCTCTCTGAGAGTGATGATAATAAAAATGGCGAGATGACTGCAGTTGCTATGAGCCAAGACGGTCTCCTCTTGGCCTCCATGGGCCACACAACTCACCTCGCAGTGCCTCCGGTAGAGGAGCTGCAGGGCTTCGACATCGCTGGGCTCGATCCCGTCTGGCAGCACAAGGCTGTCCAGGTTGAGGGCTGGAAATTCAGGGAGGACGCGGGTGATGTCTGCAAGGGAAGGGACAGAGGAGAGAGGAAGCCAGTTAAAAACTGGTTGGAGGGGTGGATTCGGGTATGGGGAGACCCAAGCTTGGATCTGATATCAGAGGGGACCGGCTGCAAGTTCTCTGCCTGACCTACTTCACAAGGTTGTTGTAAAGACAAAGCAGGAAAGAACAAAGCTGCACACACAACTGAACAGCAGAGGCTGGATATGAAAGTGACTATTAAACAAATGATGAGCACGTTAAAATAATAATTTGCCATATAGCGAAACCAGCAACCTGACCCTCAGGAAGCCGGAGAGGAGGGACTCTGGCTGGAACACCTGCACCACGCACCACAATGCTCGGCTGCAGCATCATTTCACGTGCAAGAATATTACATTGTGTTGCTCGCGGTTTCTCACCTATGAACTGTTGGTGATGTTGGCTTTGGGCTGCCACTGACTGCTCTGGCGTCGCCTGGAGGCTGCTGTTGGAAGCCCCTTCCGTTCCTCCCTCCAACTTCTGGGAAGGCCGGTATCTGAGGAACAGAAAAAAGTAACCTCTGAAGCACAGCTCCTTTCACCTTTGGGAAAACCGTATCCCCCTGGGAAGTTTAAGAAGGGGAAGAGAGGTAGTGGCAACTTGCGGTGAGACGGTGCTGTCCCAGCCCAGCACTTCTGAGAGTGATCGGGCCAAACGGCACACTCTGACTGGCGACTCTGACTGATAAATATGGATAAGGAAAATCTGAACAACCTAAGTTTTCCCTTTCTGCACGGATTTAGGATGTTACAGCTTCACTACAGCTGCCCAACCTTGGCTCAGGGGCTTGTTGCAAGGACGAAACCGCACTGAGGAGGGAGAGGGTGGTCTGGCATTTTGGACGGTGCCTACCTTTGCTTCTGGTGGACGGGCTGCTGCCTCATGGCCAGGTACTGGGCGTCCTCCTGCAAGCGGTTGAGCGGGGAGTCCGGCTTCAGGCGGATGCCGTAATAATGGTACTTGGAATTTCCCCTGGGAGTTTAAAAGCAAAGAGGTTTTTTTTTAAATTGCAAGTCTAGATCACTCCTCCGATTGTTGCTCTACATGGGAAATCTCCAGGCACAAGAAAGGCACTTTTGCTCTGCTCAGGCCATGTTTGTTCACCTCTTTTCCCATCCCACCATCTTAATGGTGCATCTGGTGGAAACAGAGGAGGACGGGGCCCTTTCGGTGGCTGCTTCCAGGCATTGGAGCTTCCTTCGTAAAGAGGCCAGACCGTGGCACTCGTCTGGTGGCAGACCAGACTTCTTTCTTCTGAGAGGACTCCGGGACACCGACTTCTTCGGGGCTTTTCAATCACATGCTGCCCTGTCTGTATTTCCTTAGGTTTTTCAAAAAGGTTTATACTCTTAAATGGCTTTTCATTCTATTGGTAGTTTACCTTATTTGCTGGCATATGAGACTCCCTCCCCCCCCAAGAAATACTGTTTAAAACGGGGTGCATCTTATACACCAGCAAATACGTCTTAGCTTTTTAAAAGTTTTAATGACGTTAGCTTTTATTTGTAACTCTTTAGAGTCTCTATAAGCTGCCTCTAAATCCCCCAGTTTAGGAAAGGGCAAGCAGTCTCTTCCTTGCTTTCTCTTCCTAACAATAATTCCTGTCGCGATTTTGGGCCAGAAAGGGGCGATACTCAGCCAACTGTGGAGGGATGTGTGTGTGTGTGTGTGTGTGGGAGAAAAAATGCCACACACCGACCTGGTGCCAAGGCGGCGTGTCCTCAGCCCCATGAAGACAGAGCGGATGAGCTTGCCGAATGAGGCGGCGTTGACCGGGTCCAGCTTGTGCTCCTGGCAGTGGCGGAGGTAGTGGTTGTAGAGGGAGCTCCGGGGCAGGCTGACCCCCTCGGCTGTTTCGTAATTGTCCAGCAGCCACTGAAGCTGGAGAAGAGGAGAAACAAAAATTAAACATTAGAAGGAGAGGAGGAGCAAGCGGGAGGGACAGAGACCAAGGAGGGCCAGTCAAACTTTGGGAAAGGCAGGAAGCGTCTCGAACTCGGTGCCGATATTTCGCTGCGGGATGCATTCCAGCCCATCAGGAATTTGGAGGAAGGATCTAGCTTCTAGTAACGTGACTTCAGAGAGTTGTAAGAGAGAACAGTGGGCCCTCAGTACCTGCCAGGATTTGGTTCTGAGACCCTCCTACCGGTGGATACCAAAATCCATGGGTGCTCAGGTCCCACTATCTACAAGTAAAATGCCCTCTCTCATATAAAATGGCAAACAACTCAAAGAGGTGTTGGAAGGAGCCTGAGGATCTATGAAATGGTGGGAGGCTATGCTCATATCAATGTCTGCAGCAAAATTAAGCTTTACTTTTTTGGAATTTTTCTCCCCAAATATTTTCAAGCTGTGGTCGGTTCAATCTGTGGAAGCAGAACCTGTGGACCTGGACGGCCAACTGGTTCTAAATCAATCAGTAAATCTCCAATTGGCTTCTCATTAAGGGGAGAGCGAAGGTACGCCTCTGATAACACATTTTCAGCCTTTCCCTTTTAGCCACGAACGCTCGTTCGAGACTCCGAGAATGAAGTCCAGGCAGACAGGAAAGAAGAGAAGGAAGGAAAATTAAGCTGTGGAATTCCGACAAGATTCAAGACGCAGATCCAGGAAAGCAATTCTGGAAGGGGAAGCGAAGTCTGGAAAAAAAGCCAAGCTTCCTGCCAGCGGGACTCACAAGCTCTACCATGCAGCATGCGACTTCAGCGGTCACGTGGGAAGTCAGGAATGAGGGGACGAAGCCCACGACGGACAGAACCGGCAAGGCGGGGAACTTACATGGCTGTTCAGCAAGCTGCTTTTGTGCGACGTGATGCCTTCGTTTTTTTGGAGGTTTTCAATTGCAATTTCCAACTGGGAAGGACAGCAGGCCAAAGAAAGAGAGAGAAAGAGAGAAAACAGAAGAGGGAATGGAAAAATCAGACATTCTGCAAAAGCTAAAGGAGAGACCCATTGGTGTTGTTAACCGGCCAGCCTGGACTCACAGTTAAAAGCTCTGCCCACCAGAAGAGGCGAAATTAAACTTTGGCACAGCAGGGAGAAACAGGAAAGCAGAAAAGTTACACCAGGGCCAGGGACTTGGAGTGGGGAAGGCATGCAAAAGTTGACCATCCGGTGTGGTGTCAAAAGAAAAAGAAAGAGAGAGAGCATAAACAACCCCTTGTGCTGTAAGGGCCAAGTTTCCATCCCTCACTCATCTGACCACAACTTTTAAATGGGGAAGGTGGTTAATTTACTAGGGTATCGGCATCTCTGAGTAAACCATCATGTGGGGGTCGTGCCAGTCAACTTCTCCCCAAATCATCGACCATCTGAGAGGGAGCACCTTTGTGTCCTCAAGGCTTTAACATTTTGTTGTTGGTGTGTGCCTTCAAGTCATTTCTGACTTACGGTGACCTGAAGGCAAACCTGTTGTGGGGGTTTCTGGGGCTGAGAGTGTGTAGCACACCTGTGCTCATGCCACGGATTCCATGGCCGAGCAGGGAATTCAACCCTGGTTCCTAAGATCGGAGTCCAATACTCAAACCACGGCACCACTCTGGCTCTTTACCTACCACCATTTCATAAAAAGAAAGTGTCTCCACCAAATGTGGCTCCCCCAACCCTGGAGCCGTGCCCCCCCAACCCCAGGGGGACGTACCGTGGCCGGAGAGGAGCGCGAGGTGTGCGAGAGGGCGGGCCGTGTGTTCTCCATCCGGCTGTGGATGAGATAAGCGCCCGAACTGGAGACAATCTGGTTTCCCCGATGTCCACCGCCAGGCCCACCATGCCGTGGGAGGACGGGAGGGACGGGGGGGATGGCGCACCCCCGGGGCTCACCTGGGAGGAGCCGCCCCCGCCACCTCCCTGAGGCTCAAAGTAGGAGGGGGCGCTGCCGCCCCCGGGGGTGTAGATCTGGGCTTCGGCATTGTACGAGTAGGCGGCACGTCTGTCGGAAGGAGGAGGACAAATAAATGAGTTTGGGGGTGACCGGGTGTTCCTTTAAGCTGTCCGAGGCCTCCCCAAAGTCCCTGTACCTCTCAAAATTAAGGGGGCTAAAATAACCCGGACCCCTGGATAGTGAATGGGAGGGTGGTGTAGGCAGGTCTTGGGCCCAATCCAGGATGACTCTCAGGACCCGTGGCTCACCCAGGGAGAAGAGGAAGCCTCGGAGGAGGAGACAGAGAGAAAGACAGGGGCTTACATTGTCCCGTTGGTGTAGACGGCTGCCTCTCCTCCCTCCGCGTACTGGACTTGAGCCGGGTAGATGTGCTGCACCGTCTGCACCTGGAAAATGGAAAACGTGCTCGGATTCAACCTCAAACCGAAAAAAAGGAGGAAGAGGAAATACCACACCGTCCCTCTCCCCAAATCACTATGCATTTTACACGTCTCCGTTTGGCTGCTTTTCAATGGATGTGGGGTTGTTGTTTTTTAAATGATTTTAATTCTATTTGATAGTCAAGTTATGGCCTGTCCTTTTTCGTAAGCTTTTAGGATCCGCATCTGTTTTAACTCCAGGAGCCCCAAAGGTGAGGAAAAAGCAGGATATGAATCAATAAAAAGAACAAAAAACAATGTAATAATTACTGAGTTTCACGAAAGGTTTTTAAAGTAACGCTTCTGTGTGTCTGATGCGTTAAATAAGATTTTTTACTGAGGACAGGAGAAACGTACAAGTCTGCTTAAGTCTGGTAGGTTTGAAATCAGAAGTCATGAACCGTTAACGTTTTGGAACAGTAGTTTCCTCACTAAATTTCCAAAAGCACAAACAACCAATCGTCAAGAAAATTCCCAATCCCTTTGCCTTCTGTTTGGTCCGAGTCTTCGGACAAAATGAAAAATTACCTGCTGGTGAACCTGTTGGATTCTGGGCAGGGCCAGCGCCTGCATTTGGACGCCTTTGGGAGCAGAACCGGCTGCGTGGGCCAAAACTCTCTGAAACAGCAGGAAGGAAAAAACAAAGCATGAACAGCATGTATACATTTGCAACCCTGGCTGTCCCTCCAAACCCCCCTGAACCCCAGAAAAATATTTTTTTGAGACGTTATATTCGTTAATTTTAGCAGAGACTACAAACAGATTAATCCACAACTGCCGGGGAAAAAGGAGCAAGAGGAAAGAAACACACTAACTATGCACGTTTAACTAAAACCGAAACTAAGTTAATCTAAGCTTAAACAGAATAACAAAAGCTGATACTAAAGGACTCATTTCTTACACTAAACACATCCTACCAAGGCTAAATAAAACACAAGAGAACTCTGACCTCTCTCAATACCAACTGCAATGAGAAAGAAAAATCGATTAATATCTCATGCCTTATTCTACCATTGCAGACCTACGTACTTCCAACTTCCTAGAGTAAACACAGTAACAGTAAACACAGATTACAACATAATTGGGTCTCTTACTGCTAAAAAAAACCCATAAATGGCTTCCAGACCTTTTTTTAAAAAAATCAATTAATCTATCTTTTAAAATCCACATCATTTTTTGTTCTTTTTGCAACTGGAAATATTCCAAAGCATAAAGGTTGGTCCCATTTTGTGCACCCAAAAGCCACTCTGCCTCAAAGAAGCCAATTTAGTTTTCCCGTCCCCACGGTCGTTTTCTGTGGTGGTGCATTCCCTCTCCGCCCCACAAAAGCTGCCCCCTTGGGTTAGGAGAGGAGGCGGCCCGGATCGGGTCCGGACTTTACCTGTTGGGAGGCCGGCACCGGCTGAACCACGGGAGCCTGGATGGACGCGGACGAGCGCAGGGCCACGGGGGTCGCGGGATCCGAGCTGCCCTCGGAGGCCTGCATCCTCACCTCTGGGGAAAACAAGGATGGAGGAGGGGGACACCGCTCTTAATTAATGGCGGACGCTAATTCCCTCATCACCCCGGTGGATTTTTGCCAAATTGTCTCCAAGCAAAGCAAAGAAGCCAGATCAACCCTGGGCAAATTGGTGCCCTGTCTGGAAAAGGGAAAGAAATGGAGGATATTATCACGGTTGTGGAAGTTTGTTGCTTGTCTTCAAGTTGCTCTTGACTTAACAGGGACTCTGTGGCAAAACTATCTGCTGGGCAAGGTCTATTCCAAGGAGGTTTGCCACCATGCCCTGAGGCTGAGGCTGAGAGAATGCGACCTGACTGGGCACACCCAGGGGGTTTCCATGGCCCAGTGGGGATTCGCACCCTGCTCTCCAGAGCCCTTGTCCAACCCTGAGCTTCGTTCATACCCCGTTTTTTCCCCAAGATTGTGGCTCAAGGTGGCTTGGAGCCGAAAAGGTACAAAAGGCCGCACTGGAACAGAGCTGAACTTTCCACTGTAGTAAAGCAATTTAAAACACACGCTTAAAAAGCATAAAAAGCAGCAAGAGCACTCTTGCCAGGTGTGTACTTTCAAAACCCTTTTGTCACTGGACCTCTGTTGACTGCGCTGGATTCCGACCTGCTTCCAGATCTGGTTGCGACCCACAAAAGCTCAAAGCAGATTTGGGGACCAGGATTTTAAAAAGATCACCTCCCCCTGGAATTTGGAGAGGGGGCAGCCATGAGATTCGGGGATCTGCACCCCTCGCCAAAAAGAATTTCCCCCAGCACTGCTCTTGTCCGCTGAAGCCCTCACAGCACATTATTAGGAATATTTGCCAGTTGGAAACCACTTTTATTTTTTCCTCCTGTCCTAGAGGGCAATTAAGGAGCAAACCTTTAAAAAGCAGGCGGCCGGTTGCAAATAGAAGCCGCCTCTTGCGTCAGCAACCTCGGCACGGAGCAAACGGCCGGGCAACTGGCAAACGACCACGGCAGCAGACATTCAGGACAGATGGAGCCCTTGGAAACCGTCTCTGTTTACTCCGAGCTGCCTTGGTATCCAGGCAGAGAGCATGCACGAGGAAGATGAACTATTAAAAAAAAATCATGGAAGTAGAAAAACAATAAAAGGAGAAGGAGAGAAAAGAGGAAGCCCTTTTGGGGTTTGCTTTGGATCTCGCCACATTCTACACCTCCCCTTCCCTGGTTTTTTGCTTCTGAGATGGCCAAGACCCTAAAGCAAACCTATCACAGGGTTTTCTGGGGCTGAGAGTGTGTGAGGCACCCAAGGTCATCCAGTGGGCTTCCATGGCTGAGCAGGGAATCGAACCCCGGCCTCCAGGGCCATAGTCCAATGTTCACCACACTGCCTTTTCCTTTCATATTTGCTGCAAACTAGATCATTTGCAGTCAATTAACTCTGGAGGCAGACGAGGAGAGAAATGGGCAGAATTCTACCCCTCCCAGCAGTCTCAGGCAAGAGCAAACCCCTGCAGCCTCTCCAAACTTGCCCATCTTCCCCTATTAATACCTTTTGCCATCTTCACCACACTCGGATGCTGTTGGGCCCTACACACACCCCTTTCATCTGTGAAACCTTGGGGGATACGTGAGGTGCCTCTTCTCTTTGCAAAACGAACAGGAGTTATTGTCCAACAGGTCGTTACCACTTTCTCTGGGGTGGAAATTATTATTTTTCTAACCCCTTGTTCCTGGGGAAGTTCACCCTGGCGCAAGACACGGGGGCCATGCCGCGTTCATCATCCTGCTTATTGCTACAACCAGTCGGTGCCTTTTCTCTTTGCAAAAACCAGAGAGAGTTGTTTTTCCAAGAAGCCCTCAGTTCTCCACATTTACGACAGAGAGGAAATTGCCGCTTGCCCTCCTCCCGTCTCTTTCTCTCTCTCCCTCCCCAGCCCCAAAATCCACCACTCCATCCACCCTGGAAAGACTGACAAATCAGGCTGACATATGGATCCTGTTTTCTGAGCTTTAATGGGAAGGAAGGGAGCGAAAGAGAGGGATGGCATTGTTTGGTTTGGGTAGCATTCTCCCCGTCGCCGAGCAACCGGGCCCCCTGGAAACAGGAGTGGACCGGCATTGCTGGGGCAACCGTTGTTACTGGATAAACAATGCGGTCCAGCGCAAGCGGCCCTCCCGGTGATTAATGGAACATCTGCAAGATGCGCCGCCTCTTTCGCTCGTCTTCGCCCCCTCCCTGAAGCACGGAACAAAACTGGGGAAAGACAGATATTCATTAAGGTGATTATCTAGGTGAGCCGGCGAGCTGGCTCGAGTCAATAAAATGGAAAGCTCCCGGAATAAAAAAATTTTCATTTCTGGGGGAGGGCGCGGGCATGTCCGTTTTATTTCTGCAGCTGATAATTCCCCAGCAACGCGCCGGCCCATCTTTGGCAGGAGGCTGCCTGGAGGAGATAATAAGGGATTTGGGGCGAAGGAGAAGCTCACTTTCTCTCCGCAGT
Source organism: Ctenosaura bakeri (assembly GCA_948474755.1). Classification (NCBI taxonomy): domain Eukaryota; kingdom Metazoa; phylum Chordata; class Lepidosauria; order Squamata; family Iguanidae; genus Ctenosaura; species Ctenosaura bakeri. Next base: position 182,893 of record CAOLHI010001636.1, on the reverse strand, counting down.
CCCTCGACGGTTTCCACAAAGGAGACTTTTGCGTTGCTTGGGTCTCCCCAAAAAGTTGCTTGGGTTTCCCCAAAATCACGGCCGGGCTCTGAGCCACAGGAAGAGAAACAGACACACAGAAATCCAGACACACAGGTGCCCAAGGGAGAAAATAACTGCAAACATCTTAAATTATTTCTAAACGTCACGTTGCCGAATAGCAACCTAATCAGGGAAAACAAATTTATAAGCCTGCATGAGAATACAAAACCGCCAAAGAGGAGCTCCCGGCTTTGAAAACTTTGCAGGAGAAATTGCAAAGTCGGCAAGAGAATGATTAAGATCTTTCCCAACGCCTTGATGGCGCTTCTTCAGGACAGTGCCTTTTCTTAACTGTTACTGTGTGGTGCTATTGCAAGTTGAAACCATGCCCCTGAGCATGTGCAGAGTGCTTTCTTCCTCCAGAAAGGCATTAACTACAACCCGGACCGAGCGGCTCAAACATGAGCAGAATGTCTACCGCCTTCTCTTCCTTGTCCTCATTGGGTTCAAACCCCTCCTTTTTCAGACAAACACCCAAACCAGAGTCCAAAACTATTTGAGATCGGAATAGACTTCTCATTACGCAGGAAAAGTCTTCTCTGCCTCTCAAGCTGCTTCCTCAAATTGACTAATTTATTTGACTTAAATCCTGGCTTTCTCCCAGTACAGGGCCCAAAGCAACTTACAACGCAAGTTAAAACAAAATATGGTTAAAGCCACAGCCAGCACAAAAGCTAAGGAGCGTTACCATAGAACAGTTTTTAAAAGGCAGTTAAATAATACGCAAAATATCATCACCACCATCATCTTCTTTATTTAGATCCCACCTTCTTCACAGGACTGATGGAGGCTTACACATTAAAAAGACTGAAAGCAAACAAAAAGCCAATAACACCGTACAGGTTTACTTGAAACCCAAAATCCCAATTACGGCAAAATTTGAAACTTTTGAGAAGCTGAACTCCTTCGTCTCCACAAGGGCCATGTCCAGTTCTAGAAAACTTAGCTCAGGGGACATATTTGGGTGACAGGCGGAGCCAAAGGCGCAGCCAAAGAACACCTATCATGGACCCCTTGCTCTCTGTTCATGGGCAGAGGAAGGCCTTTTTTTTTGTTTCGGCAGCTCAGAGTAGCCTTGTGTGCCTTCGAGTCCTTTCCGACTTACGGTGACCCCAAGGCAAACCACATCACAGGTTTTTCTTGGCAAGATTTCTCCAGAGGTTTGCTTTCCCCTTAGGCTGAGAAAGTGTGACCAGCCCACGACCGCTTGGCCAGGTGAGGATTCAAAACCCTGGTCTTCCAGACTAACCATGATACTGGACTGGCTCCAGGGCTAAATCGAGGTGAGGACTCTTCCAGACAGAGAAAAAGAAAGAAAAAGACAGACAGGAGGGAAAGAGGCAGAGACGTAATCCGAAGCTCCCTTCCCCTCTTGGCGCCCGGGGAGACGCAAACGGCCTCCACGCTCCTGTCTCCCGGCCAAAAGCCGTGTTTGAGCGCCCGTTGCCTGGGTGAGGAGAGAGACAACATTGCCACAACCTCTCCTCCTCCGAGGGGACCAAAGAAGAGCGACCAAAAGCAAGGGCTTGCTGCTTCCCGTCTTTGAACAAGGGCACGACCGATCCCCTTCTTCCCCGGAGGGGGTTCTTGCTGTGTGCCCTCCAGTCATTTCCAACTTACGGCGACCCTCTCGCGGGGTTTTCTGGGGCTGAGAGTGTGTGACATGCCCCAAATAGGTTCCTGCAGCTGAGTGGGGGGTCCAATCCCAGTCTCCCAGGCTGTAGTCCAATGCCCAAATCACTACACTACCCTGGCTCACCCGTACAGTCATTTTTGCTTTTAATTTTTCTGCAGGGCTGCACCAATTTGGGGCAGTCCACAAATAAGATGGCAGTTTGCAGGGGGACCAAAGCTTATGCTCAAACAACTACACCATTCCGGCTCTCACTCGGGTGAATGTGCTGGAGAAGATCTCCATGGGATGTCCGAAAAGTCAGATCTCTTACCTTAACAGCTGCCATTTCTAGGCGGACAAATTTTGGGTGACGTTTCCGCACTCCACAGAGGGACACGGAGGTCCCCTGGCTTCACTACCTCCGTAGCCAAAGCAAAAAGCCCAGCTACGTGTGAGTAAGGCACCAGATCCTGTCTGATCACAGAAGCTCAGCAGGGTCAGACCCGGCTGGTGCTAAGAAGGGGGACCGCCAAGGAATATCCAGGTGTGCAAGCTGTATTTCAGAGCAAGAAAATGGCAAAGGATCTTGGAGCACCCCTTGTCTATGAAACATGCAGGTGAATTATGTTTCCGTCAGGTTTGGGGTGGGGGTCCAGGCCAGGAGGGGCTTCTCAGTTGCAAACCTCACTAAGTAGCCGGGAGAGAATATTGACCCTGTTTTCCACATCAAGGGCAGCGCGTGTTGGGTTTTTTTCTGTTTTCTGACAGTAAGTTCCAGCAAGCCAAAGCAACCCAATTCAGCTCCCGGAGGAATGCGAGTGACTTTAACTACTCTGGCATCTGAAGTGTCCACAGGGAGGGGGACTTTTAAAATATATCCTGGCAGATAATAAAATAAATAAAAGTGCACGGCTGAGAAAATGGGAAGGCAAGTTCCCCTGATCCCAACACCCTCGAAGGTTCAGAGACAAGCCGGGGACCAAAACCAGGCAGTTCCAAGCGAAAGGATGGAGCAGCCAAATTTTCACCAGTATCGCTCCTTTGCCCACCTGACTCCGGCTGCCAGAGCAAAAACGAGAGAAGGCTCCCATGCCTTTAGAGGGTGTATGGAAGAGGGAACTACCTGGCTCGGTGGCTGAAATTCCCTCTCACGTTTAGCCACTAAAAAACACAGCAGCCGTCCTCATTTTTCAATTTGGCAACCCTGCAACCAGCACAACAAAACTGTGTTATTTTTAATTTCCTTTTTTAAGAAGTGTCTGCATGCACTCACACTCCTACAGAAGGGAGGTTTATTATTCCTTGATTTACTGTCCTTTTCCCAGTTTGGGCCCAAGGTGCCTCCCAACAGCTAAAACAAGCACGGTCCAAACTTAAGAGCTAACTTAAGCGCTCTTTCCAAGGGGTGACACCTCACCCAAATTCTCCGGTTTCCAGAACTTCCACGGGTGGAACATTTTGGAAGGAACAGCTTCAGACTTGGGCAACTCACAGGTCAGAAATCTCCCATTAAATTCGGCCATAGTATTACAGGGAGCTGGCCAACGGACTCCAAACCCCATCAACCCCCATGATACGCGCAGGGGACGATGGGGACGCAGTCAAGCCCTTCCTTCTCAGGCCTGTATTTATTCCAGGCCGCCTGCTGCCCCTTATCTGCGTTTTGTCTACACATCGCTTTCAAAAAGCCACATTTTTCAACCGCTTGTAACTTTAGAGATACTTTTAATGGCCTTTGTAACTTTTGTGTTTGGGATGCAACAAATAGAACTGTGTTGCTTTAATTTGCAACAAGCTGCCTCGAGTCCCGAACTAGGAAAAGGCCAGGAAATAAATAAATAAAAATCAACAGCAACTTTAGGATAGTTTAACGGTCTCTGTAACTTTTGTTTTTGCAATGCAACTAAATAACTAAATACTAAATTTTGCAATGCAACCAAATAAAACCACACTACGTTAATCTGCAGCAAGCTGCCTCGAGTCCCAAACCAGGAAAAGGCCGGGATATAAATAAATAAAAACCAATAGTAACATTAATAACATGTTGTTGCTAATATTTCAAAAAGTATTCTTTCCAAACCCGGTTAGGAGAAGGGAAGGCGGCCTAAAAAACCCAAAGGCGCCTCACAGAGTCTCACAGACTCACAGCCTGGTAAAGTCCGGCAGTAAATATTTTATTTATTTCATCGATTCCACCCCACGCCTTGGATCCAGAGGATTTCAAAAGATATTTAAGGAGCTGGGAGATCTCTTTCCGTCTAGACGAAGGACAAATGTGGGAGTATTTCACAGCGACGTGAACCCGACCGCCATGGAAAAAGCACCCAGCCTTTCCCAGGTTTGAAAAATATGACATTAAATGGAAATTTTTCTCTTCTTCTCCTTCTCGCCCTGCTTGCCATTAAAGTGGCCGAGTGAGCGCGGTTTGGAGAAAAAGGAGCCTGACCTCGAAGGAATCCGGAACATGTAAACAGTGCAAGTCAGGGAACGCCTGCCTGCCGGGGGACCCGATCCAATCCGGTTTCATCGGCTGCCTGGAACACTTTTAATCCCAATATTTTGCACGATGTTTGGAGCAAGCAGGGAAAGCGCGTCGCCGCGGCCGAAGGGGACGCCGAACTCTGACCCCAAAGGCTGGACACAGGAAGAAGGAAGGTGGTCCGGCCGGGGAGAAGCGAGCCGGGAGGGAAAAGCGGTGTGAGTGGGTGGCGGGAAAGTCAGATTTTGCAGAACTAGAAACCCGTAAGCCCAGATTGATATATTAATACGCATCCCTGTATGCCGGGGGCTGGACTGGATGGCCCTTGGGGGTCTCTTCCCATTCTATAATTTTTCTACAGCTGACTAACCCATGGAAAGTTTTCTGGCGGACAGAGACGTGTGGGCACCAGATTCGAATCCCACCGATCATATGGGAGCCGTGCGTCCGGCCCACAAGGCAAACGGGGGGGGGGTGTGCCTCCAAAACCTCTCCCCGGAGCAAAACAGAGAAAAGGGGGACGCAGATAAGCAGGTTTTTAAAGAGATCAAAGTGAAAAGAAAAGCAGAAGAAAATCACCCTTGGGTGCCTTTTGGGAGAAGCTCATAAGGTTAGGGATGCTTTTGATTAAAAATAATTAAAGATAAAATAAAGGTTTGCTTTTTGGGGGGGGGTGTAAGAGCTACTCTCTGAGCTTCTCATGTCGGGGGCCAAAATTCCGGTTCCAGAAGCACACGTGGCTTCTGTTAACCCCGGTTTTGTGGGGTTTCCTGGGGCTGAGAGAGTGTGGCTGCCCAAGGTCACCTGCCGGCTGAACCGAACCCTGGTCTCCGGGATTGTGGTTTGTGCTCAAACCGCCTCACCCATTATTTTTCTACACAAAAAGGCACCAGTGTAAAGAAGACAACAGTTTGCAAGAGGGCCGAGAATTGCATATTATTGAGAAGTACGGAATAAACGCCACTGATGGAGGAGGGAGCGCCGGCCCACTCGTTCCGAAAGGAGGCCAGTCTTTCCCAGCAACGCCACGTTCCGCAGATCCTCTTAAGAAGCCACTCCGGCCTCCCGAAACTGCAAAGCCCGGGATTCCAGAGGGTGTTGGAAGTGGGATCATCGCGCTATAAGAGCCTAGTGCGGAAATGGCCCCCGAGCGGTGGGGTCTCCCCAGATCAGGGCCGGACACCGGATCCGGGCCCCAGGCCTCCGGACTTGGAGCACTTCTGCTTCCGCTTCCCCCTGGGGAGGCACACGCCAGGTCTCCAAGGGCGGCACTCGTGGCATGCTCAGAGGCCCAGGTTCGGCCCCCCCCTCCTCCTCCTCCCTTGAGTCAACCTGGCGTCACTCCCAGAGCGAACTGGAGTGGCTCCCAGATTTCTTTCCTCCCCCTCCCCCTCTTTCTTCCAAGCTCTCCTCTCCTCCTTCCGCCTGTAGTCACTCCAGTTCTTCCCCTGCTCCCTTTCCCAACTTCGAACCCCTCTTTCCACCAGCTGGGAGTCACTCCGGATTGGCTTCCCCCCTTGGGGACTTCCCTCCTCTGGGCAAAGCGCCTTCCGTGCCTCCCCTCTTCCTCCTCCTCCTCCTTCTCCCCCCCAAAGTCCCCCCTGGCCCCCCAACCCCCCCATCTGGCTTCACTCCGGATCAGTCCCTCCTCGTTCCTTCCTCTCCGAGGCGGCCTCCCGCGCACTTTCCGCCACTTCGGAGGCGAAACTCTTTCCCCCGCCCCCGCAGCCCTTCGTCTCCGCCTCGAGCGCCCCAATCCGGAGCCGCCCCGGATTGCCCGCCGGGGAAGCCACGCCGTTCCTGCTTGACCCTCCTCTCCAGACTCCCTTTTCCCCCCTTTCGTCTTCCCCTCACTCCCACCCCACGGTGCATAGGCGTCCCCCGCTAATCCGGAGTGACTCCGGTTCCCAAAAGAGGAGTTAAGGAGGAGTTACTCCGGGCAGCACCCCCCCCGTTTCCCCAAGTCCAAACTCTTCCTCTTTCCCCCCTCTCCCGAGGGTTTCCCTCTTACTCCAACCCGCACGGGCTCCCTGTTAATCCGGAGTGACTCCGGTTTCGGCAAGGGGAGTGACAGCGGAGGGCGCGGGGTGGGCTTACCTGCCCTGGCCGGTGCCGGCGGCTCCCTTCCTCCGGGGCTCCCCTCCTCCTCCTCGGGGCGCCGTGGGGCTCGGGCGGCCGGGGCGGCGGCGGCGGCGGCGGCGGCTCCCGTTGGCAAGTAACCGTCTCCAGGGCTACGGTCACTATGGCGCCTCCGCGCGCGCGGGTCTCGAGGCAACTGTTGCTATAGGCTCTCGCGTGACGTCGGCGCCTCCGCGCGCCCGCCCGGCCACGCCCCCTCGGCCCAGCCTGCCAGGAGAAGCGGGGAGGGAGGAAAAAGAAAAGAAGAATCCTCTGCCTGGCCCTGATTGGGTCGAAGGAAAAGGGGCGGAGATGAGGGGGAGCGGGGAAGGGGAGGAGCGGCCGAGCGGAGCCGTGGCCAATGGGAAGGGAGGGGGCGTGGCCTCCGCCCCGGCGCGGGCCTTTTGGGCGGGTTGGCGTTCCTGAGCATGTGCAGAGCGCGCGGGAGGGGCGGGGGCGCGCGCGTGCTCCTGGGCATGTGCAGAGCGCGGCATGCGTACAGACCCACACTATTGTATATATTTTTATATATAAATAATGTTATATATATTTACGCACTTTGTATATTTATTTAAATATATAAATATAAATATATATTTTATATATATATATATATATATTGTATATATTTTTATATAACTAAACTATATTATATATTTTATCTATATAAATAGATCTTTCTTATTTTATATTGCACATTATATTTATATTATATTTATTATAAATCGTATTTATGTTTTATATTCTAGTTATACATATTTATTATAAATTATTGTATGCAGAAGCCTGGGCAGGGATGCCAAATTCCTATATATATATATATATATATAGGAATATATATATATATATATATATAAATATATATAAATATATATATATAAAAAACCCATGTGCATTTTCTTAAATAAAATCCTTTATGGCCCCCCAATTTTTCAGGCCTCTTGGATTCATTGGGGTCTCTTTTGCTTTCTCACAATGTCTTTTTTTCAGCCCTGCTGGGTTTCCTCCACATAAAAGCCGCCCCCACCTCTCCGTCTGGCTCCAATACTTCGGACTACGGTTCCCGTCTTCGCGGCCGCTCAGCCACGCTGGCCTGGGGGCGGATGGGACTTGTAGTCCCGCGACGTGGGGATGCTGGGAGTCGGAGTCCTTGAGGACCAAACCCCCCTGATTTCCGGGCAGACCCTCCCCGGACATCTCACTCCGAGGCCCTTCCACGAGGAGGCCGTATTTTAATTCCCCACAATAAGCCACGGAGACCGGGAGCTGTTCAGATCTTTTATTTTTCACCCTCATTCCAACCAAGCAGAATCGAGGCACATTAAATCGTTTGCTTCATATCAAAAAAAATGACTTTTTTTTTCCTCTTTACAATATATTAACAATAAAGACTCCAAGGACCTTTTCTTAGGACTCGTTCCAAGAAAAACAAGCAAACCCCACATCTTTCCAACCTCAAAATTAACCTTTGGGGGCCAAACTCCTGGAAAGTGACCCCCTCCCATGATTCAACACTCACTGTTCACACAATCCCCCCCCATTTTCAGACAGTTTCCCCCATCGATTGCCTCCCCCCACACGTCTCCCCCTAATTCTATTTCCACGCTCCCCCATAACAATCCCCCCCCCAAGTCAAAATCCTCCGTGCAAACCATTTCCCGGCCCAAACGCCGTCTTTTTGCTCCCTTAAAAAGTTGCATCGCTTTGCAACACACCGGCCGGCCCTCGCCGTGGATGCACAAACGGGGAGGGGGGGTGCACGAGGGTGGGATCGGGGAGACCCAGCAGCCGCCCCCCCCCCAGGATTCAAGTCACCCTTTGCAAAAGACAGGCAGTTCCAAAAAAATTATTTCTCGCCAAAACCAAAGGAAGGGACTTTGGAGAGCTGTGGAAGATTCGCACTCGGTTCTCTCCCCACCCGGCTTTGGCTTGCTCTCCGCTGTGCCCCTTTGGGAATTTCCAGAGGCAATGAAGGGGGGGTGTTGAGATGTACAAAGGGATCGGTTAACCCCCCAAAACCATGATCCCCAAATTTTGTGGCACAGGAAGGACCAAAATTGGCCAGAGGTCGGAGAGAAAACCTCCCAACGACGGTTACGCTCACAGCCCCGAGTTCGGCAAAGAGGGGGTCCAAGTGCAACCGTAGAACTGGAAAGAGGGGGTGCATGGATGGGGGTCAGCTGTGGGTGAGTGTGCGTGCGTGCAACGGCTTTAGTGTGACGAGAAAGAGTGCACAAAAATACGGATGTGCGCGCACACCCCCCCCCCCGGAAAGGACGCCCCTTCCCATTTCATCCAGCCTGTGGGGGCATCCATGTTGTGGTGGCCACATCTCCCTCATTTGCTTGCTAAGCAGCCCCCGGTGAGGGTGAAGTGAAGACCCCTAATTTTGTGCACAGATATGTGCAGGCGTGTTTCGGAGCCACGTTCACAGGGAGATGGAAGTGCCAAAAAGAAACCCGAAAACTTTGCTGCGCAGGGGAGGTGGCTTCTCGCAGGGGCCGTCGGCTACCCAAAGCGACGGGGAGACACGAGATCGGTGGCTGCGCCGGTTCTCTCAAACCGCGGAGGCCGGAGAGAGCGACAGAGCGGGCAAGGAAGAGGAAAGTCTTTGCAACCAAAACGCTCACGGGGGGAAAGCCGGGGTGGGGGGAGAGACAGAGAGAAGACTCCGCGGAGCTGCCCTTTATTGAAACCTCGTTTACCACCAGAAGGAGGAAGAAAAGAAAAGAAGGGGCGATGTTTCTCTTTCGGAAGAGAAGAGGATCCGTGCAAAACCAGGGTCCGTGTTTCCAAGGACGGCGAGCGAAAAAGCGGGGCTTCGGATAGGCCGGGGGTGGCGGGGCGGGGCCGCCCTTTGGGCGCCTCATGTCTCCGCGTAGATCTGGTCTATCTGCTGCTTGTACATCTGGACCACCACAGGTCGCTTCAGCTTCATTGTGGGGCCTTGGAGGAGGAAGAAAAAAATAATTAAGACAGGAAATCGGGTCACGAAACAAGGGACGCAAACGGCGGCCGAGCCGACCATTTGGCACGCCGATGGTCCAGCCATCATAAGTCGTAAATGGCTCAAAGCCAGACAAGAACTGCCCCCTTGCTCTCTCCGTCTCTGTCAGAGACGTCTCACCGCCGTAGATTCGGGCGCCGGCTGGAGGCCGAGGAACCGAGGCGGCCGCCTCGCCGCCACTCACCCAGCTCTCCCCCCGCGACGGAGAAGTCCCTGTCCAGGAGGACCCATTTCTGGATCTTCTGGGCGTTGGAGGTGGCCTGTTCGTTGACGGACGCCACCCCCTTCTGGATGGCCGCGAAGATGGCCGCGTCTTTGGTGCCGACGATCTCAGAGACTCTGGTGGCCCGGCTGCCCACCTTGCGGCAGAACTCGACGACTTCGGGGGTGAGGGTGTCCTCGGGCTCGCCCGAATCCGGGTTCACGGTGCACTAGAGAAACCGGAAGGAATCGGGAGGGAGCCGGTCGAAGACATTCCAAACAGGAGAAGCTTTTGCAAATAGCGCCCTCGCACCCAATTGGGCCAGGCAGACCCTAAAAAAACCCCACACCTCTATCCCCTTTCCTCACACATTGGGATACTTGTGGGTTTTCCACTTTTGCAAGTGGAAAAATAAATATATAAATATCGGCAGCTCTTCTGAAAGACCGGAAACCACCTATGGATTTTATTTTTTTGAGCCATAATAAATCTAATGATGTAATAATCTATGGTTATTGTCATTAGTAACTCTGGGAAGCTGAATTCAGCCACAGCTGTAAGGGTAGAATAAGACACTGCCCAATAATGGTTCTTTCTTTTTCATTACCGTGTTGTGTGTGTGTGTGTTGGGGGGTTTCAGAGTCCTTTTGTGCTTGGTTCGGTTAATGCAATTATGTTGAGTTTATGGCCATAGATTAGTGTTTCCATAATATATCTGAGTTTTTATTTAGTTTAAATTCAGATGTACACTGTTGTGCTAAAATTGAATGAATTTCTAAGCGGGCCACTCCAGCCCCAGCCCTTACCTTGAGCGTCATGAGCATGCTGAGGAATTTGGCTTTGTCCCCGACCAGCATCACGTTGCTCAAGATCGGCACGGCCTCCTTCACGGCGTCCTCGATCGGGACGGGAGGGACGTTCTCTCCGCCTGCGGTGATGATGAGCTCTGGAGAAAAAGAAAACGGCAATTACCACCTGCATTCTGTGAGTTTCATCGGGACCCTAGACGGGTGGACAACAGAAAAAATGGAACACACAGGCATAGGATGAGAGACACCTGGTTGGATAGCACTACGTGTGAAAGGGATCTCGGAGTCTTAGTATGAACATGAGCCAGCAGTGTGATGCGGCAGCCAAGAAAGCCAACACGATTCTTGGTTGCATCACTAGGAGTATGGTATCTAGATCAAGTGAGGTAATGGTGCCACTCTATTTTGCATTGGTTAGACCTCAATTGGAATCCTGTGTCCAGTTCTGGCCACCTCAGTTCAAGGAGATGGACAAGCTGGAGCGTGTCCAGAGGAGGGCGACCAAAATGGTGGAGGGTCTGGAAACCATGAAGCCCTATGAGGAGTGGCTTAAGGAGCTGAGTATGTTTAGTCTGCAGAAAAGAAGGTTAAGAGGGGACACAACAGCCATGTTTAAATATTTGAAAGGATGTCCTGTTGAAGATGGAGCAAGCCTGTTTTCTGCTGCTCTAGGACTAGGACAAGGAGCAATGGATTCAAACTACAAGAAAGGAGATTCCACTTGAATCTGAGGAAGAACTTCCTGATGGTCAGAGCTGTGTGGCAGTGGAATAGGCTGCCTCAATGGAGTCTCCTCCTCCTTTGGAGGTTTTTAAGCAGAGGCCGGATGGCCATCTGTTGGGAGAGCTTTGATGTGGGTTCCTGCGTGGCAGAAGGGGGTTGGACTGGATGGCCTTTGGAGTCTCTTCCAATCCTAGGATTCTATGAACAGATGCAGTCCTGTCACATTATTTATACACTTTTCAGCATGGAAACGGAAGCCAATCCTTGTCTGATATCTAAGTGTTCCCGTAACACCTTCTTGTGACTCTGTTGCCTCCCCATCTTTGACGGCCGGTCCCTCCAAGCGGCCGCCTTACAAGCCCACCTATGAAGAAGGGGGCCCGTGGCGAAGAAGGGCCCCTTTTTCACCTTTGATTCTCCCCGTGATGTAGAGGAAGCCGTCCGCGTCGTGCTTGCCGAGGTCCCCCGAATGCAGCCAGCCGTCCTCGTCGATGGCCTCTTTGGTCTTGTCCTCCATGTTCAGGTAGCCCATGAAGACGTGGCGGCCGGCCAGGCAAACCTCTCCGACGCCCTCCTGGTCCGGCTTGAAAAGCATCGTCCTGCAGCCCGTGAGCTCCTTCCCGCAGCTGGGGAGCCGGAGGAGAAGAAGAAGAGGAGGGGATCCATCAACGGAGGAGGAAGGAGAAATAACTCAGGGAGGGAGGACATGAAGAGGAAAACAGGCAAATAAATAGATAAGAAATAAATAAGGAAAGGAAGAGAAGGAGAAGAAAGAAGAGGGTGCAAAGACAGGAAGAACAGGAAAGATGAAGAGCACAAATTTAAAAAAGTTCCATGACTCCAGAGCAAGACAAGAGGGAGGAAGAGGATAAAAAAGATAAATAAAGATTATGGAGAAAAAGAGAAAATATATAAAGAAGAAGAAGAAAATAGCTTAATAAATATAAGAAGGGATAATCCAATAAATAAAGGAGAGAAAGGTGAGGATAAGAACATGGAGAAGAAAATGGATAGAGACGTAGATAAAGAAGAAGAAATGTGGAGGTTGAAGGAATATTTCTTGGGGGGCAGAATTCCTATGTGGGGCCCATGTTTTCTCCACGGCCGCTATGCCTTTGACCCTTCCCAAGTTGCCTCAGTTTTTACCCCCAAAAAGAGCCCATTCCCCGTGGCTTGTGGAAGAGAAAAAGGTGAAGGATGGAGTTGGGGAGAGATCGAGTGCAACCTCCCTCCGAAGGGGGCTCCAGAGCCCGGGAGCCGCCCCCCAAAAGCCCCCGTCCGGTGCCGACGGAGACCCGCCGTTCCCTACCTGGTGAGCCTGAAGGCATCTGGGCAGGAGAGGGTGTGGGGGCCGGAGCTCTCGCTCATGCCGTAGAGCTCGTAGACGGGGATGTCGAGGCTCAGGAAGAACTCCAAGGTGTCCCTGGAGATGGGGGCGGCCCCCGTGTAGCACCGCGTGCAGCACTCCAGGCCCAGGGCTTTCCGCACCTTCTTGTAGACCAGCGTCCGGGCCAGGCGGTAGTTGAGCGGGAGCTCCGTGGAGCTGCACGGAGAGACAGAGTTCGGACGGAGGGAGACCACATGGGCCCCGGGAAGCTCCGGAGGGGGTCTCCGGAGAGGGAAAGGTTTGCAGGTAAGAGGGCCCGCTTGGCACGGGAGAAGTCCCGGGTTCAACACAACTCTGGAAGCTCTGGGTTTGGTTCCCCCTCAGCCACAGAAACCCCCTTTGGGGCACGTCACACACTCTCAGCCTCCAGGAAACCCCACCTGAGGGTCACTGTCAGTTGGAAATGACTTGACGGGCGGCTTTCTGGAAGCCACCATAACTCCCACTTTGGGAGAAGGGTGGCATACAAATGAAATAAATAAGATAAAAATAAGACTCCTGTAAGCCCCCGTTTGTCTCCAAATCCAGCATTACCCCCCCACCACGGTGGCAACCGGGGCCTTTCATATCAGCGGGGCCACAAATCCTCTCCAGGATTTCATCTGAAAGTGCAAAAACTTGAATTTATTTCTCAAAAGGGCTGCACACCCTGGAGTGTTCCTTCAAAGGTGGCAACGAAACGAGGAATGGATTCACCGCCCTGCTGGTACGGAAGGGCCAGCCACCCCTGCCTGCAACCGTCGCAAAGCTGCGTCCCTCCCTCGCAATTCCCTGCATTGTGTGTTTCGAAAGTTGCATTCACACGCGCACACACACGGGGCTTCCTTACCCGCCCATGCGCTTGAGGTTGGTCTCCAGCCCAACCATTTTGGCCCAGGTGGCGATCCGCCGCTTCAGAGCCGAGGACTTGGCCCCGACCGCCTTCATCTTCTCCTGCATTTTCTCCCAAACGCGGGGGACGCCGAGGAAGGCGGTGGGTTTCACTTCCTTGAGAGTCTCCACCAGGCTGCCCTGAAAGATTGGCAGACAGAGGTTGGGATGGCTTTTTTCCCCTTTTCTGTACAGTTATTTGTGAGTTTTTAACACAAAACTCCCCAAATTACATGAACCAACCAACATTTCTAACATAGACAAAACTAACGTTAACACATTAAATAAAACACTAAACAAACTTAAAGGGAAAAAACCCCCATAGCTGACTAACTATATCTAAGCATCTATGCAAGTAAACAGTTGTGTACTAAGACACAAAAGGGGTCTGATCTCCCCTGTAAACTGTAATGAGAAAAGAAGAGTGAAAAGAAGGCAAGATAACTTTATTCTTTCGGCACAGATCCAGCTAAGCAAAACTACTAATAGTCACCATTGGCCGTTTCTGCACTAGACTGTCATAGCGCAATTGTTCCACTTCCAACATCCCGAAACTGCAAACCCCAGGATTCCATAGGATGTTGGAAGTGGAGCAATAGCACTATGACAGTCCAGTGTGGAAATGGCCGTGGTTGTCGTCACGGTCCTCCAAGTCGCTTCTGACTCTGGGAGACCTTACGGCAAACCTATCCTGGGGTTTTTCTAGGGCTGAGAGAGTGTGACACGTGCCCAAGGCCGCCGAGCAGGGATTTGAGTCACACTCAAGCAGCCAAACTGCAATGCCACACCGGCTCGCACGCTCCAAACATTTTAAAAAGGGAACGCCAAACTTACCTTCAGGGCGTCCGGCTGCGCAAAGCACGTTTGCACCCCAAAGGTCAGGGGCAGCCAGATGTCAATCATCTGCGCGGCGACGTGGCTCAGCGGGAGGTAGCTGACCACCACCTCCTGCCGCTCGGTGGCTTTGCTCAGGCCGACGTACTCCCCGCCGGCCCTGGCCGTCCACGTGATCTGGAACACCAAAAAAGAGAGAGGGCGCTTTGCAAAACCACAGACTCACGTTGGACTTAAGTCACCTCTAACTCTCCGTAAGAGCGGAAGGCAAGACTTTCCCCCAAAGCCCTCCTTCTACAGCTTTGGAAGCTTCCCTAATGGGGAGTAAGAAGGATCCTCTCCTCTAGTTCTGAAAAATTCTCCAGCTTTGGAAATGGGAAGTAAGAAGGATCCTATCCCCATTTCCAAAGCTGCAGACTCTTTGGCGCCCATCGGCACAGAAGCCTCCAGCTTTGGGAACGGGGAGTAAGAAGGATCCTGTTCCTCACCCCTGATGTTGCAGGTGGCAAAACTGCAAATGTGGAGGGCCAGCTCTGCTTAAATGGTTAACACTGAGTTTATTTGACCCTGTCCAGAAATTCTGGAATATAGGTTGGGGTATAAAGTCGGCTCCCAGACATTAAGGACTTGAGACTTGGAGTCAAAGACTTAAATACATCCTCAAGGAAGCGGATCGCAGGCTACAAAATGCGCCTCTTCTAACCCATCCGTTGGCTTGGAAGGTGCCAAAATGAAAGCTGCAAAGACGGCCACCCTCGGTTGCCCTTCCACCCAGCCCCGTTCCCTGGGGGGCATCCAACCGAGCCAGTTTGGGGAAACCCACCAAAGCTCCTTTCCCTCTTCTTTCAATAATGCTGTTTTTCTCCCTTGTCCACTTCTGAGCTCATCACAAGACCGGTTTCTCCCGTCCCCCGGGGGAACCGGGCAGGCCGGCCTTCCCACCCAGCGACCTTTTGGAAAGGGGACACGACGGGGCCGGTTTGGGCTTAAGGACCCCGCCCCCGCCGCTGTGGCCGGGGCCTCCACTCACGTTGTCATGGCTGAGCATGACCCCCTTGGGCTGCCCCGTCGTGCCGGAGGTGTAGATCAGGGTGCAGCACTGGTTGGGGCGCTGGGATTCAATGATTTTGTCCAGCAGGTCGTCCGAGACGCGGCGCCCCAGGGCCATGAACTCGTTCCACTGGCGGAGACAAGATGACGGAAGGGGATCAGTGGCTTATTGAGCCCTGGGCTTTTATTGGGGAATAAGGAGAACCCAACTCCCTCCCATCCCTAAATAGGGTTATCTTGGGATGTGCATAAGAGAGGCCACCAAATACGAAGGGGGAAAAGGTCATAAGGGGAGACTCACAGAGTAGAGGTTTGGTCTTTTCTCCTTGATTTTTTCGCCATACTGGATAATAGCTTTCAAAAGGGGCAGCTTGCTTTGAACCTAGAAGGGCACAGCATCATCTTTATTTATGTGTGTGCACCACACACTTCCAGGTCACTTATGGCGACTTATGGCAACCCCATTAATTTTTCCAAGGGTTTTCTTGGGCAGTTTTGCCAGTTCCTTCCTCCGACACACAGCCCACAGCCCCAGGTATTCTCCCATCTAAGCCCAAAAATCATTTTCTCTCTTTGACTAAAGCTAACAGTTCCTCCCACTTTTTATTGTTTTTCGTCTGATCCTAAGAAGGTAGCAAAAAAAAGGTCTTGAACCTTGTAGCTTGGCTTGCAAAAAGAAAGCCATATTTTCTTCCCCCCTTTAAATAAGAAATGCAACTTGTAACCACTCTGGGGCTGAGCCTAAGACACCAAACAGGATAATTTTATGCCAAACAAAAGTCTGTCATTGTATCAGGTGGTGTATAGCGCACACTTCCATGCTCCTAAAGGAACAAAGTGGCTTTAAAGTGGAGCAAATCTTGCCTGGAAAATCCCACAATAAGGGAAGTAAACTTGAAGACACGCAGCAACATATGTGTATACACACACACACACACACCTTTAAGTTGCCTATTGATTTATGCAACCTTTTTGGATTTCACAAACTTTTCTCAGGCAAGGCACCCCCGAGGGGCTTTTGCCAATTCCTTTCTCTGAATATTATGGTCCAAAGCACCATTGGGGGTCTCCCATCCAAAGACTAACCAAGGCTGACCCTCAGACAAGATCTTTAGCCCCTTTTTACACCTTTTCCCCAAAACTGGGACTCGAGGATGCTTAATAAATTAATGACAGTGTTTGGCACCCTCAGGGATGACCGGCGCTACACCCAGTCCCAGAAGAAGACATGGCAGTTTCCAAAAATATATATAAAATTGTACCGATTTGGGGAAAGATTTGGGCCAGACCAAGGGGCTGAGCCTTTTGTAAATGCTGCCAAAACTCAGCCAAGCTTACACCAGAAGTGGGGGGCGTCCGAGACTTTTTGCTCACCTCCAAAACTTTCTGGAGTTGCTTGTCGTTCTCCACCACAAAGATGTTGGCACCACAGTTTTCCGCAATATATTGGCAAGCCTCCGGGTTGTTGGTGGTGTAGACGCCAACGGCAAAGCCCCTGAGAGTTGGGGGAAACAGGATGCAAATAAACCAAGGAGACCCCCCATACCTTCTTGCAAAAACCCATTTAAGCAGGGGTTAACGCTCCTTTTTTTTTGGTATAAATAAGTGTGGAAAATCACAACTAATGATAAGTTAATGTGTGGAATTAAGGCCCAAAAAAGGAATAATGAAAGGGAGTGATTTTGATGCAATATGGAAGATATTTGTGGAAAAGCTGTTTGCAAAAGAAGAAGGTTGTCACACCTCCACGAGTTACAATTTTGGAAAAGTGGAGTATCCACATACGTATAACCACAACAGCCCTGAAGACCAGATTTTGGTTCCCTACTTGGCCATGGAAATCCACGGGTGACCCTGGCTGCGTGTCACCTACTCCCAGCCCCAGAAAACCCCTCCGTGTCCATGCACACAGGGTTGCACCTTTGGCCGTTTTGCTTTGCAAAGGGCTGCCACAAACATCCACGGCAAGAGATTAACAGTCATTGCTACGGTTATGGGTATTGTTTTCTCTCACCCAGCAAAGATGGCTCCGATGTCCGCGATAAACCACTCCGCCGAGTTGAATCCCAGAATGCAAACTCCGTGGAAACGTTCCAGACCCAACTGGGAATCAAAAATTGAGGCCAAGCATTTTAAGAAGGAACCATTTTCTCCCCAGATTGTGCTGTCAGTCCCCAGTTTTCAAATTCCAAAAAAAAAAAAAAAGATTCCAGCTGCAAATCTCTTCCACGATCCAACCAAGAGAGGAAGAATCTGTGGAGTGTGTTTCCATGGCCGAGGGAGGATTTGAACCCTGGGCCCCCCAAAGTTCCAACCCAACCCTCAAAGCTCGGCACCACAATGGATCTAAAAAACGACACACTTTTAAGTCAACGCAGGCTTCCAGTGGCCTCGTCCTAAGACGTCTGTGGCAAGATCCCGCACACAGTCTGTGAAAAGGTATATTTTCTAAGCCTTAAACCAAGCCGTGTCCCACCAGCCCGCCGCCCCCAAAACGCCTCGAACCTTTAGGAAGCTTTTAGCCGCCACCCGGCACTCCTGGTAGTACTGCTTGAAGGTCATCCTGGTCCACCGGCTGTGCTTCTTGGAGGCCAAGGCAAAGTAGTCCCCGTACTGGTTCACGGCGTTCAGGAAGAGTTCGTGCACCGTCACGGGGGGCTCGCACCCAATGCCGCTTTCGTCCATCCGCAGCCTGACCTGGCCATCGCGCTTGGTGGTCCACAAGCCCACCGGAGGCGGGGCTGGATGAGCAGAAGGAGAGGGAAACAAAGGCAAAAGGCATCGCGCCTTAAGAAGTCCGGCCCAAACAGCCAAAGAGGCAGAGCCCAATTGCATTAAACGGCAAGAAAAGAGATTCCACTAAATGCGAGGAGGAACTTTGTGAGCATAAGAGCCCCTTGGCGGTGGGGGGCTCCCCATCGTTGGAGGTCTTTAAACACAGGTTGGGTGTATATCTTTCAGGAGTGCTGGAACTGTGGATTTCTCCATGGCTGCAGGTTGGACTACATTACTCATGGGCCCTTTCCAACTCTTGCTGTCCTTTCTGACTTTTGGCAACCTTAAGGAGAAGGTGTCCTGGGGCTGAGAATGTGTGTCATGCGCCCAAGGGGGTTTCTGTGGCCAAGCGGGGAACCAACCCCGGGTCTCCAGGGTCGCAGGCCAATGCTCAAGCCCCTACGCCTTATACATCTTTTTCTCTCAAACCCATACATATTGGTGTCTTTCGACACAGTGAGAGCTCCAAGTTTAGGCAGCAAAACTATGTTATTATTTGTCTGAATGCCTGGAATTCAAGGAGGTGGGGGGAAACAGAGAGACAGGGAAGAAACTGAGAGATGGAAGACCTTTGAATGTGCCTGAAGATTAAACGTAAGGCCAAGGCAGCAGAGTTTTGAGAGCCTCATGGTTCTGGAAAGCAGATAAAATGGAGCAACAAGGGAAAAACTGCTTCCCCTCCGTTTCCCAAGCTGCAAAGCAAATGGTCCCAAAGACACACGTGGCTCCTTTCCATGCTGCCAGGTCTTGGTCATGATGCCAACAAGGACTCCGAAGCCCATCTCTCTGGCTACAGAGTCCCAAACTGTTACGAGCCATTCAAGCAAGGCGGGCCCCTTACCTTTGCTGGAGGGGAAACATCTCTGGCGCCGGCTTCTCGGTTTCCCCGGCTGCCTCCGGAGGCTTGTTTTCAACGCTGCAAAAAAGAAAAAGGCAGACGGATGAGGTCTTGGCGTCCCCCGGCCCAGATTAAAGGCTTCTCTGCCCATCTGCTGCCCAGAAGAGGAAAAGTCAGCCATGCCCCCTTCCCGCTCTTCTCAGTTACTTTGCTTAATCTTTTCCAAAAGCAGGGTTTGGGACATCCACAGTTAGGGAGGCAGGTGGCAAACCAAGGATTAGGTTTTCTCACGTAACTCACTCATGGGAGGGGGGTCTGATTTGCAAATGTCTTTTGCAAAGCAGGATTAATTTCCTGTTTTTTCAACTCCTTTCACCTGAGCATCCAAATTGTGAGCAGAGACTCCTCTGCTAGATGCAAACAGGGGAAAGGGACACCCAGCCCTAACGTCTTGCATGTTCAAACTGCAAATGTCAGCATTACCGTTATCAAGGGGGGACGGTGGCGACTGTCCGACTCTTTTAGGGGCTCCTCTTCTTTCCACAAAAACGAGGCATCTTTCGGAAGGGGGAGCAGGTTGCGGGAGGGAACCCGTGCCTTGGGGCAGATCGGTTCGGTCTTTGGAAACCTCCTGTCCTTGGGTGTTAAAAGGAGGGCCCCCTCCCCGCTCCCCCTCTGGCCCCTCCAGGAGGGCAGCTCCGGGGCAGGGGTGGTCTTCCTGCGGCTGCCACTCAGAGAGGGTTGGGGGAGACACATTCTAGAACCCCCCCACTTGTGATGTCATCAGGGCCCACCCAGCCCTCCACCAGAGTTCCACCCATGCTCAAGCAGTGGCGTCCAGCGGAGCTTCCCAGGTCGGATGGGCAGGGAATCCATGCCAGATTTTCCTTTGGATTATAAAGGAATTCCCCAAGATTCCTGGGGGTCGCTCCACGGCCCACCGTGGAGTGTGGAGGAGAAATGATGGGGCTACATGACCCTCACTGGAAAGGCCAAAGAAATAAACAATTTAAGAGCGCAAGTAGCCCAATCAGTTCCTTGAGAATTGTTGCTAACTGCTGCTGAGTTGACTTGGACTTACCTCCCATTCACCCGCTCACCCACCGCCCTGCTCAAGTCTCGTAAAACCAAAGCAACCTTTGCCTCCCTGGGGAGTCCGTCCCCCGGTAAGGTGGTCTTCCTCTTTTCCTACCGCCTTCCACTTTATCAAGCATTTGTTCGGAGCAGGGGGTTTGCCTTTGCCTCCCTTGGAGGCTGAGAGAGTGGACCTTGCTAAGGGCCACCCAGTGGGTTTCCATGGCTGAGGGAGGATTCGAATCCTGTACTCCAAAACTGCAGTCCATCTCGCCTGTGTTGGCTCTCTTGATGTGTGAAACGGGATAACACTCATGCCAGGCCATGTTATCCATAACACATTTTATTTTCTTGTAGCATCAAGGTGATTTTCAACCTGTAAGGCATTCTAACACTGCATACTTGTTTTCAATTCTTTTGCCAAAAATGTCTATTTCCTCTCCAAAAAAACCTGGAGAAAGAATCTTGAACAAAAGACTGAACAAACCAGGGGTGTAAAATTTCAGGAAATGCTGAGGTTCTAGTCTCATAGCTTCAACGTTTCCTGAAATTGTACACCTCCGGTTCTTTCAGTCCTTTGTGTCCCTCATCAACCCAGCTTTACATTTGTTCCTTTGTTGTCTTGGGACTGTGTAACGTGGTAACTGCGCAAACACATCCAGCTGCTGGACACACGACGGGGCCCTGTCATGCTTTCTACATGGAGCAAGAAATGAACCTTGCAGCCCGTTCAGAGCAATTTGCTCTTTGCATTGCACAGGTTCCCTCGCGCCAAGAAGCAAACTGCTGCTATTTGCAAGATGCTTTTATTTGCAAGATGCTTTTATTTGCAAGATGCTTTTATTTGCAAGATGCTTTTATTTGCAAGATGCTTTTATTTGCAAGATGCTTTCGCAAGATCTGGATGGGCAATGCAAAGTCTAGCATGCAGCACCTTTTTTTCCGCTGGGTGCCAGTCCATTTCTGGCGCTGGTGATGCCCCATAAAGCCTTATGCAGACCTCTCAGGCCCAGGTTGGTTGAAGGGCCGCGTTCTCCCTTTGAAAACCAGCCTGGCATCGTGGTTTGAGCTTTGGGCTACGACTCTGGCGAGCAGCACCCAGCTTTCTATTCGTGTATGAGGGGAAGGAAGACGTCACCAACCTGGGCATAGCGGTTACGGAGACCTCATCTGGAGAAATCTGGCCCAGTTCCGGGGAGGGAAGTCGAATCGGGGTCTCCGCGGGGGAATCCACCAGCACCGCCGCCATCTTCCGCCTCTTCTCCCTGAAACACCAAGTCAAGGAATTTAGTTTAAGGGAAACCATTGCAAAAAGCGGAACCGGCACACGCCAGCTGCTTTGGGAGGGACAGTCCCAAATAATCCTCCACCGTCCCACTTTCTTGGCTAACTCTAAAATGTCCCACTTCCCTTTCCACTTCCCATTTCCACGCTTTCTCCTCCGCTTACATCCACGGCTGCAAACTAAGTCCCTTCTGTTTTAAAAGCCCGTTGGAATAAAAGGGGGTTGATCCTGTTGTCAGAAGGACAACAAGGAAGGTTAGAGGAGACCCCCAAGGGCCATCCAGTCCAACCCGACTCTGCTATGCAGAAAAATGCAATCCAAGCGTTCCCGAGAGAGGGCCCAGAGGAGGAAGTTTGCCTTGGTCTTCCTATAAGTAGGGCACAACTTGAAGGCCCAGAACAATAACCACTATTTACTAATATTTATATTTATATCAGTCGGATTGAAACTTTTTTTCAAAATCTTGGCTTCTTTGGAGACAGAACTGTATCATCCATTTCTCCGAATATAAATAAGCAATTCTAAGAACTGAAGCAAACAAGCAATATATTAAATCTAAGAATTTAATAAGCAATATCTTTAGGAAAATCCTGCCAAGAAAATCCTGCCATAAGCTGGAAACAACCTGACGGCACAGAAGAACAACACTTTTTGGCTCAAATACGTGAATATAAGAGACAATACGGGCGGTCAGCGTGGGCCGGTGGTTTGAGTTTTGGCCTTCGGACTCTGGGGTTTGAATCCGTGCTCGGCCATGGAAACCCATTGGACGATCTGGGGCAAGACACACTCTCTCAGCCTCAAAGAACAAACCTCCTTGGAAAAAATCTTGGCAAGAAAACCGCCTTTTTGGTTCACCGAAGTCAAAAATAACTTGGAAACATGCAAGAACAGAGAGGATTGTAGCCCCAGCACTCACAAAGACCGAAAGCATGAAGAGATCCTTCCGTCCTAAAGGTGATCAGGGTGTCACTTTGGGGAGGGGGAGACCAAAATAAGGGCATTGCCCCCTTCCCAATAAGAAGTCTACGCACACACACCCCTATGGGTTTTTCCTTCGGTCCCAAGGGAAGGCGAAACCAACAAACATAAGCAGAAATGATTCCCAGCATCTCCCTCGATGCAGTGCAAGAAATTTGAGGACTGAAAGAAAACTTCATGGGGGGCAGAATTTGGGTCCCATGCACTGAAGTGTTCGGCCTCCGCCATGTCCGGTTTTCCCGCGAAATGTTGGGCAGCGTGGATATAAATGTTCCAACGAGCCAATAACCCTTTGCTGATCTGTTCCCAAGGCTCTCTCCATCCCATTTTGAAACTTCTCCCCCTCTCTCATCACATTTGAAAAAGCCACATGAGATGCCCGCGTGCACGCACTCTGAAGCACTTCCTCTGGGTTCTTTTTTTTTAAAAAAAGGCAGGCTGGGGAGAGCATCTTGCATCATGCGCCTCTTCGGCTTTGCCATTGGAGCGATGCGGTCACCCCACATCCTCCTCGGCTTCTGCCGGTCCCGGACACAGATGCACACTCTCTCCACCCCTGGCTATTTTCGGTTTCTTATCTTCCTCTCCCTTTACAGAAATCAATTTCTTTTTCAGCCCTGCGGAGAAGGCAGCTGCCGGAGCGGGAAATTCAGCCCCGCCACAGCCATCTGGCTTCCGGTTTCTCCCTCCTTCACACTGAATGGCTGCTTTAAAGGGTTTTTTAAAATCTTTTTAAACAGCATTTTATTCTTTTCCTGATGAGCAATTGTTTTAATTGCCTTTAATTCTGTTTTAACACTCACCCTTTGTATGTTTTTGATGGCAAGAAAGACATTTAAAGGGGGTCCGTGGTAAAGAAAAGGTTAAGAAGCACTGAGCTAGAAGTCTGAACTGGAATTCTAAAGAAACTGAAGGCTGGAGAAAGAAAAAGTCATCCTTGGAGAAGCCTTTAAGTGGTCTCTAGAAGGTCTCCAATTTTTTTCTTTATTTCTGTTAAAGGTCTTGAGCCGGTTTTATTTCATATGTGCATATTAAGAAACTCTACCATTTGCAGCTAAACTGCTCCTGGACCTGGAGGCTCCATTTTGGCCTTTATGGCCAAGAGCTGTGGATACAGAGAGAGACTTGGATACCCCTAAGCCCACCCCCATCCAAGCAAGCCATAGATCCAGACCGCTCCCAAGCAAGGACAGGCATGCCTGCAGAAACGAACACAGGATGGTAAGAATCCAAGCAACAAATCAATCTAGAAACACAACAAGGGAGTGCAATTCAGTCTCATCTGGTCCTTAACTTTGCTCTTTCTGCCTCCACACAGATAGGCAGAAAACTCCAGATCCTCTTTTGTCCAGGACGTAAAAACACAGCTGGAAAATGCTGGCTTTTTTCCTTTGCATTCAACCACGAAAAAGTGCCGCTGAATCCAATACCTGAATTGCAGGGGGGAAAAGTCTCTGTTTACCAAACCTCTTCCCATCCCTACCATCCCCTGGAGGCCCATGATTTGAAAACAAGACTTTCCTTTTTATGAGGGTTGATGATTTACACACTGTGATCAGGTCGACCTTGTGAAAGGCTCAGCCGCCATCCCTGCGAAACAAAAGTTTGGGCAGGAGACGGGGGGGGTACCGGGAAAGAGGCAGCCACGATCCATACCTGGCAGAACTACGAGGCACGCGGGGAAAGAGGGCTGTTTGGAGACACAAGCAAAGGCCTGGGTCCATATTTCACAAGGGGGACCCGGCCTCTCCGAAAGCCCGAGCTCTCGGCAAGCAAGTTTCTAGACCTCAGGGCTATAAGACGGATGGCCCAAAAGTCTCTCTCAAGGGAGCAAACCATTTACAGGAGTTTGGAAAAGTTCCTATTTTTTTTTCTTTTTTTCTTTGATTCCCGGAACTGCAGTCCTCCGACGCCATCCTTTTTCCCAACTCTGTAATTTGCCTTGTTTGCCAGCCTTGCACGCAACCCAAAGGAGGATATTTCTCAAAATAACACACAGCTTTTCTCAGCCGTTAATGCTGACGGTGCCGCCTCTCCAGAATGAAAAGTTCAGCGGAGAAAGGCCTGGACCACCAGGACCCGGTTTTGCAAGACAATATTGGGTTAAAAGTTACCTCGACCCGGTTTTGCAAGACAATATCGGGTTAAAAGTTACCTCGCCCACCTTAACGCAACCTTGCGCAAACAGTGAGCGGTGTGTCCCAACCCCAAAGGTTTCAAGAACACCGTTTGGAAGAATTTGAAGATGAGCTGCCTGGCCTCGGGGCTGAGAGCGTGTGACGTGCCCAAGATCACACCGTGGGTTTACACGGCCGAGTAAACGGGACCACGAACGTGGGTGGGAGCGGAGTATCCGAGGAAAGGGCCCCGGCCGCGGAAAAGAGCACGCGCCCAGCGCTGCCACATTCTGTTGCAGCCCATTTGGACAAACTGGGGAGAGGAGGGGGTTTAGGAAATTTGGGAAGCACCGCCCGCATTGCTCCAGCTTCTGTCTACTCCAACCTAATTGTAAGGGGGCTGAGTCCTGCATCGGCACCTTGGGGGTCCTGGTTGCCTCGCACGAGGGGCCCTTGCCAAGCGCTTGGTGGGGATTTTGCAATCTCAGAGGTTTATTTTCCTCCTCTCCGCCTCCTCCCCCTCTGAGGCTGCAAAGGGAGGGAGATAAAATTACACCCCGGTTGCTCAAGGGCCGCCGTGGCACCTGCTGCTCTGGGCCCCGTCCAGCCCCACGGCCGCATCATGCCAGGCCTCTCCGCCAATGGGAGAGCGGCAAGGTGTGTCATCCCAGCATCCCCGTCACGTGAAAATGAGCCCCCGGGGAGCTGGGAGGTTACCCAAGCACAGTCACCGCCCGGTGATCCCTCTTCTCCTCCATCTGGGTGTGAGTCAGAAGGGCGA
The DNA here is from genome assembly GCA_948474755.1 of Ctenosaura bakeri. Lineage (NCBI taxonomy): Eukaryota > Metazoa > Chordata > Lepidosauria > Squamata > Iguanidae > Ctenosaura > Ctenosaura bakeri. Next base: position 157,867 of record CAOLHI010001636.1, on the reverse strand, counting down.
CCGGCTCCCAGGCTCCGCTCTCTCACACCCACCAGGAGGAAGAGAAACCCCGCCGGCACGGACGCCCACCTGCCCAGAAAGCGGGGCATCGGGAGACTGGTCTGCCAAAACCGGGCAGGCCTTCTGTCTCCCCTGCCAGCGCAAGGAAGGGCCCCTGAAAGAAGGATTTCCCTGGAGCCCCTGAATACGGATGAGAAACCAAGAGCTGGCAGGGGACCCCAAAGGCCATCTAACCCAACCCCTGGCCTGGGGGAAATTTAGGAAATTTCCTGAGAGATGCTCAACTGATGTCTGTTTTGGGGCCTCCAAAGGGGCTCCAAATAAGACACTCACGCATCCATGCTCCTCAGCTTGGTCAGCAGGACGGCCGTCCCCGTTCCTTCTGAGTCACAGCTTGGCAATTGCCTTCCTATTATCCCCAAAGCCCAGAAAAGCTTTTACTAGCCCACTGGCAAAAGAAAGGGACTGGAGGGGGGGCCTTCTTCTTTTCTTTGGACTGCAGCTCCTAGCATCCCCCAGCCAGCTCTTATTGCTCCGCTCTTCCCTCCTCCCTGCTGGGTTCGGATTCTTGGTTCATGCCCAGCACGTGAAGCAATTACTTTCTCCCAGTTTCCTCCAACCAGCACATGCTGGGAGTTACAGTCCAAAAAGCAAAGCTCCCTCAAGATGGATGACAACACACAAAGAGCCGGGATCCGGCCAACGGCTTCCCTCAGCCCGGCGTTTAAGACACAGTGGTTTTCCAGCTGTGCTTTTCGAATGCAAGAAGCGCACAGTGTGGGATAGTGGTTAGAGACGGGGATTTGGGGATCGTCAACTCCCCGCCGAGACACAAAACCAGCCACCCTCCCATTAAAACCAGTGCAGAGTAACAACTGTCAGGCAAACCACACTGGGTCGGACAAGGAGGGCCAACCCAGAACCCAGAAAACTGGCAATTGCGTCCAACAACACTTGGAAAGCCACGCAATTCCTTCCTCCGTGGAGAAAAAGGAAGCTATAGTTCCCTCCTTCTTATTCTCACAACAACATTGCGAGGCGGGCTAGGTCAGGAGAGACGGCAGGAACCTTGAGGCTACCCCAACCCAACTTTCGCAAACGTGCCAGGATTTGAACCTGGGACCTGGTCCGGTGTGGACTGTGGCCGTGACTCTGGGCACTCGGGTCCCTCTGGAGACCAGGATTCAAATCCTGCCTTTTCTTTGGAGACGAGGACACGAAGCGACACATTCAAATGACAAGAGATTCCACCTATAAAGGTTTTATGATTCTACGGGCCTTCTAGTGCTATCGTTCCACTTTAACTGCCACGGCAACATCCCACAGACTCCTGGGATTTGTAGTTTAGGGAGGGGCACTTAGACGTCTCAGCCAGGGAGCTTGGGGCAAAAATAATAATATTAATGGATGCATTTGGGCGATAGCAAGCTTTCCCTCCCAGAACGAGCTTCCTCCGATCCACCAGTCATCAGGCCTGCCAGGCGACCGATGGGAGTTGTAGTCCACCGACACAGCTGGAGGAGAAGCAGGTGGGAGGGAGCCTGGCTTGATTCTTCCTCGCAAGGAGGCCACAGAGTCTGGGCAGAGCCTGCAAAGGGCCGTTTGCCAGCCATGCCCGGCACTGTTTTCCAGAACTGCGAATGTGCATCAACACAGGCGGCAACACATGCGCTTCCCACCCAGATAAAAAGCAAGGGCACCCGGTCGTGGCTTGGCCTTTGGTTATAGCAGATAAGGACCCCCCCCGGCCCCCGGGCTTTCTCTCGGGCCTCGCCCGCCCCTCCACCCACTAGGCGGCACGGCCGCCCACCTCCCTCCCGAGGCTGACACCCCCCCCCCGCCGTGGATCCAACGCCGCATCCGGCAGGCCGCCTGCCAAGCCCGCTGGCGCATTGCGAGCCTCAGTTTCCCCTCTGTTTTCTCCTGCTCCAGCCCCCGTCGGACGCGGAATCATAGCGCTATAACAGGCCCGTGCGGAAAACGGTCCAAGACGCCGCAAGAGAGAAAAGAGGGCGGGGAGGGAGGAGGAAAGAGCAGGCCCCCCTCCGAAGCCCCCCTCCCGTTGGAAAGGGCCCCTTAATTCATTTTGGGGCTTGGGGGGTCTCTACGCCCCCCAATTCCGAGGCACAATCCGGCCCCGGGCTGCTCCCAGCCCCCTCCCTTGGAATAAATATTTTATTATTATCATTATTATTATTTTCCCTGTTATTTCCTCCTTACCTGCCTCCGTCGGAGGGAAACCAAAACTGAGCCGCTGCGACAAAAGGAAAAGTCTCGCCGGGTCTCTTTTAAAGGCGGGGAGGGGCCCGGGGGCGTGGCCTAGGAGGCGGGGGCGTGGCCACCTCCGCCCCCGTCCCCGCCCACCGCTCCTTCGCTCATTGGAAAAGGAGGCGGGGACGCGCCCCCGGGCAGCCTATGGCAGGGCGGGCGGGGCAAGCCAGGCCACGCCCCCTCCCTCCGCGTTCATTCATCACCCGAAGCGCAGGGACGCGCCTCTTTTTCTGCGCCTGCGCGAGCCGAGGGCTAACCCTCGGTCATTGACCCCGGCGGAGGACGTCACCTCATGAATGGAAAGCGGATGAATGGGGAGCGTCCCCACGTGAGTCAGCCACGTAAAAGGGGGGGAAAAGCTTCTTTAAAAATAAAAGACCCTGTTTCCTGCGGAACTGTCTGCCACTGGATGGGGAAATAGCGTGGGTTTTTTTTAACATATTTGCAAATATTTATATACCGCTTGTGCCAACCCTTGCAAAGCGTAGAGATCCACAAGAGGGATTAAAAAAAAGGTGCCCAAATGAAAGGAAGGCAACACCGGTTGGTGCTGAGTCTCCCAGGGAGGAGGGCGGACACTCGCCTTGCCACCGATGAAGCTGATAGGACACTCCCTCGCTCAGAAGCAAAGCCTCCTTGTGCAATAGGGCAGCGTGGGCCAGTGGTTACAGGGTTGGGAGGGGAGCAGCCCTGGTGACTTATTCATTGCAATTTGCCCCTGAATCCCCCCCCAGGGTGCAAAAAGGGGGTCCACGGCTTTCCCCTCCGCCCCATTTTGCAAGCCTCACAACAACCCTGCGGGGTAGGCCGGGCTGCGGACGGAAGAGGAGCCCAGGGATCGCTTCCACCGGGCTGGGCAAGGATTCCGGCCGGGGTGCCCGGCTCCTCGCCCGCCATCACCATTGCACAGCTCAAACGAACCTCCCGTCGCAGGAAGAGTCTACCCACCCAGCCCCAGTTGCTGGGGAAAAGGGGAGAGAAGCTGTTTCAGCCCTTTTCCTCCTTCAGGGGTGGGAGTTGCAGGGGAGGAATGAACCCCCTTTTTGAAAACAAGTTGCATTTGATCCACTGGTGTCTCCTTAACGAGGCATCGTTACTTAAAACATTCTTGGAAATATCTGGCGGGTTGTTCGAAAGAGTGGTTCTTAACCGGGAGACCCCGATATCCTCACGGGAGAAACGTTAAGAGCTTTTACGGTCAGGACAGAAAAAAGACAGAAAGAAGGAAAGGCAAAGAAAGGACACATTTGCAAGGAATCGTCCCAACAAAAATATTAACACCCTACGTGTGTGTGTGTGTGGACTTACCTGTTTCCCTTCTCTCTCCAAATATGAAGACCCTTAAAGTAAATATCTGACGTGCTTTAGGGTTTTAAATCAGTCTTGGGGGACCAACGACATTTAAAGGGGGTCCGTGGTAAAGAAAAGGGCAGGAATTGCGGGCTTAAAGGGCAGAGAAGGTTCCTTTGTAGTGGAAAAGCAGGATGCCGTTGGGGCTTAAACTCCTGTGGGAATCCCATGGAATAAAATAAACGCGTTCTCATAGCTCGGGGGGAGGAACGACGAGAACGGAGGCCCAACAGGATCTTGGGGGCTGGGCCATTCCCGCCCCTGCTATATATACAAGGGCAACTCGCTCCACACTTGCGCTCTCCCTGATGTGCGACCTTTCTACCTGCGGGGATGTGGTTGCTGACGTACCTTCCATCTGTAAGGACCTCTGCGTTACTTTCCAAAAACATCGCAGCAGGGAATAGGCAATGATTTACTTGTCCAGCACTCAAAGGGGTGACAGGAGTGCAGGGTTGTTGTTTTTTTAAGGATTTGCCCCAAGTTCTGAGCTTTTTAGAAAGCTGACCAAGCAAGGTAAGGACTCTTGACAGCCTTCCAATCCTGGCCAAGGGTGTCGGGAACCTGGGGACAAAGGGGGAACAGGGGGAACAAAACCACACTTGGTTGCAGTTCTCAGAATAATTAACCGGTTGTCTCCAAAAGTGACTTTGCTCCAAAGTACAATTGTGGTCGCAAAAGGTAGGGCAGAACTGTACCTTTCCACCCTGGCTGTTCTCTCCCCCTTTCCTGTTGCTCACTGGGACACGTATTTTTTATTTAATTTTAATTAAATACCTTGCATCCAAGTTATTTGGGGGTGGAAGAGTGAAGGAGTGGCAGGACTGAAGCCACTATGCTGGTCAAAAGCATTCTTAACTTGGGGAGAAACTGGGAGATGGAAGCAAAGCTGGGAGGAGAAGAGCCAAACACAGGAGTTCCTTTGCCTTTGGTAATGCTTGGGGGTCAGTCTAGATGGCTGCTGGGGACCCCCTTCCATCTCTACACCTCTGAAATTCCAAATTCCCAGGTCCGTGTCAAGCGAAAACACCACCATACAATGCTGTTGTGACTCTCTCACCTTTATTTCATATTTTTTCTTTTTTCTTCTTTTCTCTATAAAACTCCTCCATAACTCTCACAAGTTTTTAACAAAAAAAAAAAAAAGAGGTTTAAAGTCAGGACAAAAAAAAACGATCCCATAACTTATTACAAACACTTCCCTCCTCCCCACCCTCCCGTCCTGCGCAACACTCCCCACTTTTCCTTCTCAGGTTTGGTTTTGGGACCGCGGACCAGGCCAATTCCTTGCAAACCCCCCCAAAAGAAGAAACCCCCTCCCCATGTACAACTTTTTTTTCATATCCTCTAATCCATGGTATTTAATACCATCGTTTCTCGCAGGAGAAAAAAAAACGTATGAGTCGGCAAAGAGGATTTTAAGTACTTGTTCGCTTCTTTCCAAGAGTGCAAACTCTGTGTTCTCTTTTTGTTCTCAAGGCCTGACATGCTCAGGAAAGAACACACACACACACACACACACACACACAAACACGCACTGAACTGCCTCCAATTACATTTTTGAGTCATGACTAATTCCTGGAGTATGACACCATGCTGTGAATACTTTGCATCCCCCCCCCCAAAAAAGAGGACCTGAATACTGTAATTTATATGTATTTTGTATTCATTTCCACCAGGGGTTGTGTTGTTTCCAACTTATGCCAACCCTAAGGGAACCTATTGCAGGATTTTTCTGGGGCTGAAACTGTGTGACTTGCCCAAGGTCCCCTAGAATCCTGGCCATCCCCATCTCTGATCCCATTGATACAGGCGAGGGAGACCTGGGACAGTTTGGCTAGTAGCCGGAGACGAGAGAGCCGGGTGGGGCTGGCAGAGCTGGGGCAGAGGAGCCACAAAAGCTCTCAGCTGACTCAGAGTTTTCTGGTGGGCAAGGACAGAAGGGAAATCTAGAAGGAGAACCCAACCCCAACCCCTTCTGAATATTTGCTTCATTTTTTAAAAACAGTATCTGAAATTACATCAGCCATATAATACAAGGATTGGCTAGGAAGATTGGAAAGGAAAATTCTCCTTCCCCTCCACCCAGTTTCACAACACTGTCTCACCCTGATCCTTTCATTTAGGATAGCTATTGCTTCTTGGTCCCACTTGCTGATTGAGCCAAAAGGTTCTGTTTGGGTCACCTGGGCAAGCAAAGCCCTTCGGTGTGTCAGCAGGACCCCCCTTAGCTGGCCCTGGCTGCCCACCAAGGACACAGGGCTGCCAGCGTCCCCAAGCCCATGAGTTCTGCCCAGATCCCAAATTGGGGAAAGGAAGAGCCCCACCTGATGTCCCACGGAGAAGCCAAAGGTGTTTAAGGGAAGTTTCAACTTCTCATTGCTTGAACCTTCCCTTCCTCCTACGGCTGCGCTCACCAGATTAAAAGAAACAGAAATGCTCACAGCACGCACTTGTGGCAAAGAAAGCCCTGCAAGTTGCTAGTCCACACTGTTCTTTTGTTTCTTAAGAGTCCCCTGTATACTCCCTTAAATCTGCGTGTAGCACACAGTTGGCTTGAAAACAAAGTAAGACCCAGGAGATATTGGAAAACTGCTCCATCTAAAGACCTTTCAAGAATGCTCACTCACCAGAGAAGACCAGGTAATCCCTCTGCTCCGAAACCTGGCTCAGGCCCTTGCAAAACTACCTCTCTGCTCTTAACACTGAGTATGTCCGTCATCTGAATACAAAAGAGCGTACAATTAGATCAAACGGTACTATTCCGGGTGCCAAGGGGCACGCCAAGCGTTCCACCCTCTTCAAGGGGCATTATTGCATATTTTCCCCCCTCCGTTCTCCCCAGATTTCACCCTAAGAACACATTCCAAAAAAAAACCCCGAAACAAAACCAAAACCAAAGTCACTGAAAACTCCCCACCAAGAGAAAAATTGCTTTAGGACTTTTAAAGTTCCACAACTACGGAAAGACACCGGCTTTCGCCTCTGCTGCCCACCCTCCCCTTTTGAGAAGCTTCGCAGCTTCTGAAGTTCCATTTGCCGTGGAAGGCTGCCAGGGCCCACATGAGGAGGACCTGCTGATATGGTTTCCCAGTTTTACACAGGACACCGTCCACCCCAGCGTGCCCCAAACTGGCCCCTTTAAATACCAACAGAAAGAGGAGAGACTTGAGTCCTCAAAGGGTCCCAGGAAGAAGAAAAGGAAGCAGGCTCGGGTGATCACAGAAACAGCATCTGCTGGGAAGACATGCCTTAAAATCTGCAGCAGGCTCTTCAAAAACGGATTCTTTCTGTGCACAACGCAGGTACCAACAAAGCAGGACCACCCATTCCCCCATCTACTTTACAGCTCAGAGATGCCCAGGTTCAAGAAAAGACACAAAGATCAACACAACGGACTCACAAAGCACAGCATCCGGCGTTAAAAAGGAAGAAACCGAGAACAGAAAGGCAGGACGAGGAGAGGGGGCCCCACGACATTGGGTCAAAATGGGACAGGCTCCATCCCGTCTGGGAGGCCTTCAAGGCCTTCTTTGCAAAATGGAAGGGAGAAGAAACCAGAAAGAAAAAGGTCAGGATCTGACGAAGTGGAAGTTTCGCTGTGGCCCGAACAAAAGCTCCTGTCAAGATGACAACCACCACCAGCAAAATAAAAATAAAAACCAAGAGACGGGGTGCAGTATATGCAGGTCTAGGAAAGCCTAGCTTTGGTGGCAGCTCTTCCTCCAGTGGGTTTGCTCTCTGCGTTCCCACTCACGCAAAGTGTGGAATGGAAGCAGGCATTAAGGGGGCTTCCTTCTCAGAGGAGTGGCACTTAGCGGGGCTGGGAGCCCCTTGGGCACAGAGAAAAGCCACAGCAGAGCAGAACCCCTGGAAGTCGGCCTTGCAGTGCTCAAGACCGGAGGCCGAAAGGAAGAAGAGAAGTTCGGACAGCGCCTTAGGAACCACCTGCTGCAACCAGCACCAGTATCTTCCACTTCGTCAGAAGAAAGAGAGAGAATTCAGAGATTAAGGGTGTGTGTGTGTGAACATTTCCTACTGAAAAGAAGACACCCCTTCCCCAAAATGACCCAGTGTATGACAGGAACCCTTCCCCGCTCAGCCAAGAACCCACTGTAGGACTCCTAAGGAAACTCAAAGATCTCTTTTCATATCAAGCCCACCACCCACCCACCCACATCAGGAGCCCTGGAACATTTGGCAAAAGGTGGCGGCCGCATCCCTACCCTTAGTTTCTGGGGAGTAAGCCCCAACAACCTCGCTTTCAGTGGGACTTGCTTTCTTCTGAGTAGATATGTGAAAGGATTGCACTGTAGGAAACCCCCCTAAAATACCCAGGGGTGGGTGTTTCTGCATATTTTAAAAATCAGCATTTAGAGTCTCCCCCTCTCCGACACACACTTGATATGTCCAACATGTCGAGACTGGCCAAGTTCAGAATACAGGCAAATATTCCAATTAGTGTTGTCCAACAAGAACCAAAGTCCTGCTTGAAAAAGTCTGAGAATTTCCAAGGTGTTTTTTCCCCTCCCCAAAGAGACTGTAAAAGTTCCAAGAGAGATTCTCCCTGCCCTTCTCCCACGGAGTTGCAGAAGCCTAAGGGACTAAAGGTCTCTCTCCATCTCTCTTCAAGCAACACAAGACAGCAAAAGGGAGAGGCCATTTTGGCAAAAATAAAGGTTATCTGAACACTGACAGCAAAGTGGACCTTTTTAACGAAAGAGACAACCAAGACAGAGCTGTCCCTTTCTCCAGAGTGCAGAACGAAAGGCATTGGGGGGTCTTCCGCAACACCAGAACCTCCCGAACACTTTTTAAAAAATAGCCAAAAGACATCCTGAACCCTCCAGCCGACAGACTCTGCTTTTCCCTTTCCCAACTTGTCACTGGTTTTTTAAAAAGACGTATCAATGCCCCTCCCGCCCCCAGCCATCCCTCTGAGACCTCAAGACCCCAATTAGGCCTTTCTTACACCGTACATATATATAATATATAATATATATAGATATAAAATAGACAGCATACAATAACGTAGTCCTTACACAGTTAAAGCAGGTCAGAAAGAAGGGGACAAGGAGGGCGGCTGAGGGCCCAGATCCAGCGCTGCCTCAAAAGCCTCGAGTGCGAGAGGGCCGCAGGGATTGCGAGTCCCCGGCTGAAATGGAGTCTGTGTGTGGCTGCTGTCTTGTGCTCCAAGCCAGCAGCCTCCTTGCCCCTGGAAGCCTTTTGGACAAGGAAGCATCTGCTGCTAGGCTACTCCGACCCCCTAGGTGCGGCCCCCCGCACAATCACGTGGCTAGGTCCCAACGACACTTGTCCTGTTGTGGAGGGGAACATCTCTCTATGGAGGAAGCGCAGACTTTGGGGGAGACCCAAACCATACAGAGAAGCCAACTGCAGCTGTTGGTTCAGTGGAAGGAACATCCACGTCGATCCCGTGCTTAAGGAGAGGCCTCGGCAGCGTGTGCTTACGAAGACGTACAGACAGACACATACACACACACACGTGTGGAGAGTCCCCTTCTAAAATCTGAAAGCTGGGACCGGTTTTTTGTTGAAAAGCACGAGCGGACACAACCGAGAAGAATCCGGGAGCGTAACCAGGGCCGGCAACCGGGACTCAAACAGTTTCCAAGCAAAGTGAGGGAAGAGCGGATCGTCCTAAGTGGGCGCCAGGCGAGGGCCCAAGAGGAGAAGCGCAGCGAGCTGGCGGCGGCGGCAACAGCGGCGCGTGGCGAGAGCGTGGCTGGCCCCTACGGCAGTGCTTCAAGGGGACTGAGAGGAGAATAAGGTGGCACCCAAGGCCCATGGGTCCATTTTCCGGTGCCAAAGGGATGGGAAATCCTGGCAGGTGTGGTGGTGTGTGGCTGTCCTGTTTTTGTTTTCTTTTGTATTTTTTTTTTAAAAAGAAGGTCCCGCTCCAAAGACCAACGGTCACGTGGCCACCGCCTCCAGGTAACTCTGCAGCTTGCGGACGGTGGTCTCGTCCAAGGAAAACAAGTCAAAGTCGAAGGTGGTGTTGGTGACATTGAAATGCCCCGTTTCCTCGATAAGGTTGACGATCTGGAGAGGAGGAAAAGGTCTAGGTTGTGTCACGGAGAACCAGGGCAGCATGACCTGTCAGAGCTCTGAAGAGCATATGGAGAAATCTTTCTCTGCATCCCACCACCCTCTCAGTCTGGCCTACCTTCCTGCCAACAGTGAAGCCAGACAGGCCCCAGCCCTGTTACCTGTTGGAGCACATTTCGCTCGCGCAAGGCCATCAGCCTCCGGTGGAGCTCCACCAGCTCATCTGTGTAGGCCTGGAGGAGGAAGGAAGACAAACAGTAAGCAGGATGCAGCCTTTGCCTTGCTTCTGAGCCACTGGGAGGGCTAGGTGGACTGGGACCAATACAACGGGGCCCCTCAGATGGAAGGAAGGAGGGCAGGCGGGCTCTGGTGCGTTAGCTGTCCCAGGAGAAGGCTAACCGGCCCTTGAGACACCAAGACATCCTGGAGGCCTAGTGTGGGAGCCAGGGGATGCTCTCCCCAAGCCAGAAGCACCAGAAGGGCAGCAGAAAAGGTGGCACTGATAATTCAGGTGGGCCACAGAGAAGATTTTCCTTTTAGAGAAAAGGCAATGCTCAGAGAACAAGTTCTTCTTAGATGTCTGGGACTACTCTGAGATGGCCTGGTTTACGAATTTTAAAGCATTACCCATGGCAGTTTATCCATAGAGACTATGGAAGGAGTCGGCACTTTTGTTTTGCTTTGTAGCTCTCTGGTTATTTGTTAATCTCAGCCCAGAGGGTTGCAGAGGAGACAAGACTGGGCTCATGAGCCTCCCCCTCGAGACAGCCTCCCTCCTCCAACGGGTTCCCCACTGACAGCAGAGAGTTACCTTGTCGTAGGTTCCTTTTTTCAGCATCTTCTCCGGCTTGCTGCAAGACTCTGGGCTCTTTCTCCCAGATACCTGGAGGCAGTCAAATCGGTTCAGAGGAGGAAGCAAGCAAACAACAAAATAGACAGAAAGGAAGAAAAGACAACCATTGAGTGTATGTCACCAACATGGCGAAAGAGTTCTGGTTTGAACAATGAGAATGAGACAAGGACTCCAAACCCCATCACCCAATTCTGACACTGCATTGGCAGAGAGGGGAGAACTTGAGCCCAAGGCTTGGCTGAAGGGCTTCACAAGCTGCCCCGGTCCGTGGCAGAGATCTGCTCTGTCAAGGGCAGCACTGAGAAGGACTCCAATCTGGCAGACGGCTACCTTGTTATTAGACGGGGGCAGTTTCTGGCTGGGAGGGGTCTCTCGACTCGGAAGGCACGAGTCCACGCTGTTGTCGCTGTCGCTCTCGCTGTGGCTGAGTCTGAACAGAAAAGAGCAAGGAGTCACGAAGGCCTCGCTCAGCCCCGTGAAAGGCAAATGACCCGACCCAACCCAACCCACCCTGTGTGGAGGAGACAAGAGCACCCCTCTCACCTGGTGTCCCGACTGGCAGGGGTGGCCTTGATGGCCGTCTCCTCCCCAGAAGAGCTGTCGTCATCATCCGACTCTTCTGACGGCAGGTCGTCCACCATGGAGCGCAGTGGCCCTGGAGGTCAGAAGCCAGGAAAAGAGGTTTTATACCTCGGCATGTGAGCCAGAATCCATATGCAGCCACTGATAGAGTTGGGTTTCCCAAGCAGCTGCTGCTGGGGGCTGGACCCCAGAAAACGTCTGCATCACCTTACATGCCTCCAGAGCAGGCAGAAGTTTGCCAAGCTAGACACAACCACCAGACAGGAAGCAGGACAGGCCCCAGATGATACAAGCCCCTCTCAAGGCCTTTCCCCCACCCATGCTCCGCCCCCATCCTCCATTTCCTGTCCATTCCAGCACAAAATCTTTACAGCAACTCACATCAGGAAAAGACAACATTTCAGAAAAAGAAGACTGCATCCCAAGGCCTTCCTTACCCCAACTGGCCCTCCCCACGTCAAATATGGATGGAGTAAACCCTTTCATCACCATACCCCCACAGTTCAGAGACAGGAGAGAGGTTTTTGGCTCTGCTTTGACCCCCCACTTCCCATTCCAGTATTGTGTAGTGGCCAAGACATTGCTGCAAACCCAGAGGCCTGGAGTCTGTTTGTCCTCGGCCACAAATTTGTTAAGGAGATGGTTTGGAGACAGCCACCCTCTTTTGCTACCCATGATCCGCATTTCTCCTCCTAGTCCCCAGTCTCCCAGAGGGGGGAACATGCAACCCACACCACAAGGCTCAGGTAAGGCCAGCTGAGACAATGCCTGCAAAAGGCTTTGCAGAGGCTCAGGAGCTGTGTTGCTGTGTGCCATCATGTCATTTCCAACTTACAGCAACCCCCTCACCCCAGACACTGTGCCACCAACACAGTCAGTTTCTTTCCCCTACGTGACATTTTACCATCAGGATGAAAGAGGTAAAACTACTGACAACTTTCTCCTTCTCTGATTCAAGCAGCTCTAACTTAGCAGCCAAGGGGGCTCCTCCGTTCACACCCTTCTAGTCTGACTGGAGGCAAACCCTTCTCCCTCCCTCGGCTCATCTGTGACACGGGGAGGAAGGCTGCCAAAGGCACATGAGCCCTTCTGAATGCCAAAAGGGGCAACACGGGTGGTTCAGCCTGACCGGGCAGTTAATCATTATTACGGTTATCAACGAGGTCATACTTGGGCACGGTTATGCTTAATGGACGCCAAGACTCACGTGGGGTTTCCAAACAGCAACGCACCTTGGCTGTGGTTCTGAGAGGGTTCGAAATCAGAGTCTGAGCTGGAGTCGGAGCTGGAGCTGGAGTTGGAAGGACTGGATGGGGCAGACTTCAGTCCCCAGAGGAAAGGGGGGAGGAGGGAGAGAGAGAGAGAGAAAGCACAAAGAAAAGTCTTAACCTCCACGGTTCATACGCTAGGGTGAAAGATAGACAGTACCCACTCTCCTTCCCTTTTCCCCAGCATTTGCTTTTGGCTTCTCTTATTTGGCAACTAAGAGAACTGGAAGACCCGTCAGTGCAGCATTGTTTTAATTGTACTGTTCATAATAAGTGAGTTTGTTTTTGATATGGTTGTGGGTTTATTGCAGTTTTAATTTTGCTTTTTCCAAATATCTGTCACCTTTTCAATGTATTAGCCGCCTTGAGTCCCAGCCTTAGAAAGAAATGAACCATACATAAATAACATTAATAATAATGAAGAATTCCTCACTACTGCTATGTGTCTGGGAATGGCGGCGGTCTACCTGTGACATAAGGGAATGCAGAATTAGGGGAGGTAGTGAGTAGCCACAGGGATGAGAAAGAAAAACATTGCAATAGGACGGGGAAATGCTTGTTTGCCCTCATGTTTCTCTGACCTCCAGGCCAGCCAGTCACCTCTTGCAGTTTTTAGCCATTCTGCATGAAATAATGCTATTGGTTTCTTGTCCCCTTGTTCATTATTTTTAGTTTAATTTTATCTCTGGAGTTTCAACTCTGAAATTCCTTGGGATTTCAGAAATGAGAAAAGACCCAGAAATACCTCCGTTAATAAATAAAACCAGAATGGACAAGTTTACCACTGAGGTAGCCAGCTTTGCTGGTCTCAAAGCCTCTCTCTCCCCATGGTCTGACACTGGCTGCAGACCCCTCACCTCTGATTTCAGAGAGGCTTCCTCGTCCGAGTTGGACTCCTCTGCCACCTCAAGAGGCTTCTTGACTGCCTTGGGCTCGCTCTCCGGCTTGGCCTTCTCCGGTTTGGTCCCGGGCTTCTCCTTGCCTGGCTTCTTCTCGACGTACGACGAGGCCCGCAGGGAGGTGGCCGGGACAGTCTTTGCAGCTTTGGAGCTGCTCTTCTTGGGCTTTTTGGCACTGGGCTTGGGTGACTCCACTGTTGGGGGCCTCTTGCTGGGGGGCTTGGCAACCTCTGGCTGCGGGGGGGCCCCTCCTCCACCTCCTCTGCTGCCTCCAGTCCCGCCCTTGGGGGATGCGTTCTCCAGCTTGGGCTCCTTCAGGGCCAGCTTGGGCTCTTTGAAGGCGGCTTTCGGGAGGGGCTTCTCTTCCTTGGGGGCCTTGTTCTCGGGGGGTTTCCTGGAGGCATCCTTGGCAGGCTTGCCCAGCTCCCTCTCCAGGTCCCGGGAGGAGTTTTTGCCCTCCGCGTCTTTCCTGGGCCTCTCTCGATGCTCCCGGGTGACCTTGTGGGGTTTGGAAGCTTTGCTGCCATCTCGGTTTGCCTTCTAAATGCCGGCAAAGAGAGAGAAGGGAACAGTCAAGAAAACTTACAGCCATGAAGAAGGAAAAACAAAACAAAAAGGGTTTCAACACAGATAAGGTGCCATTAAGCATTCCCAACTAGTTTTAATTAAATCTCTTCTACTACTGATGCACCTAGCCTCCTCCAACCTACTGGCGATGATAGCAGTTATAATCCAACACACAAGGAGAAAAATAATTTGGAGAAGGTTGCATTAATCCAACTCTCATGGAGGCCCAGTGGAAGAATGGAATACGCGGCCTGTTCACAGGCTTGCAGCTCCAAGATCTGGAGAGCTTTTACTGTACCTATCAATTATGAGAACTGCAAAGAAACTTTCTAGACCTTATGGTTTTCTAAACACAGTCATCCCTCAGGCAAGGAAGTTCTCCTTTTTACAAAGACTCACCTTAGACCCGTGGAATGGTTTGGTCTTCTTCGGATCAGAGAAGGCAGAGAGCGGGATCGTGGGTAACATGGGGTAGTCGGGACTGGGCCGGGACACCGTTTCTGCACCTTCTGGCATGACCATCACCTGGGAGGGAGAGCAAAGTCAGTCATGAAGACCAAGAGTTCTGAATCCAGAGGGAAACACTCTTCTCAAAAGCTGAAAAGGAAACTTGGTCGAAACTCTCTCACTGCAACTGGACTAGATGGACCAAGGATCTAATAGGGTACAAATTTGCTTTCCACATTCCTCTTTAAATTGGCTGTTTATTAGATTGGTGAGGACTGCACCTTGCTCAGCAACACCACCTAGTTTTTGTGACAAAACATCCTAGCTCTGATCCCAAGCAGTACCTCCAGTGCAGGGAAAAGAGTGCTGTAGGGGGTGTGACATTTAAAACTGTTCACACCTTCAACTCTCCTCTTTGCTCTCTCAGCCTGCTGCCCCTCTCCTCTTTGCTTTGGATGCCCAAAGCGAACTTCTAAATACTCAACAGGAGTTTCAAGCAACTGAAATGCTACAAATTTGGAGACAAGAAACATTTCAAGCGGGAGGATTCTTATTTTGGAAGAGGCACTGTGTCAACCTGAGCCCCCTATAACGACACCCCTGTGCCAACGTCTAGAGGACCACAGTTTTCCTCAGCACTGCTATGCGTAACTTTGTGTACTTTTATTATCTCTCTTCCCTTAGATCAAAACAGATTTTAAAAAAACTGAATTAGTCCAAAACAGCCACAAAAAGCAGAACACCACCTGGCAGCCCCCCCTCCCCACATCTGGGCCCCTCACCCCTCCGGCCTTGATGAGCTTGCACTGGAAATCCTTGGTGGGGTTGTTGAAAGTGAGCTTCTCACAGCGCAGGTGGTTGACAGGCGGGTTTCCCTCCAGGTTCAGGAAAAGGTCGTAGGTGAAACAGACCTTCTTTGGCTCCTCCTGAAACAATAAGCGGGCAAAAAAGCTTCACAAAGAGGTTCGTGCAAAATATGGATTATATACGTACTTATGAAAACTACACCATCACCACAATTCTACTTTTCAATCACAGCTTACGATGGCTTTCAAGCAATCCTGTTTTCAGAATGCTCAGGAAATGTGTCGAACCGCAGAAGGCAAGGTGAGAAAGAGGCAAACTGAGCAAAAACTCCAAATCTTCAAGGATTGCCCGGAGCCAGCTGGAAAACCAGCACGCAGCAAACAGGGAGGCAATCTGAGTGCCATCACCAAGCAGATCCTGCCCCTGTTACTTATGTACTTAAAAATATTTACATTTTGCTTTCCATTCCATAATGCCAGGGCAGCTTAGAAAACATATGAAACGGCAGCGGATGCAATAATGGTAACAAACACAACAATCCTCAAACTATCACAAGCCTACATCAGATTACAGCCAAACTGTCAGGAAACCTACAATTAGACAGTCGCAAACATTTGCTCCTGTGAGGCAAGGTGAAATGCCGAAGCCAACAAATCCTTTTTGACTTGGTCCTCAAAACGCAAGCTGTCCGCCGCACCTCAGCAGGGAGGGCTTCCACCCAAGAGCTTAACCTTCAGCCAGTTTATACGGACACAGCGAAGTCTTTTGATTTTGGATTTCAGAGGCTAGAAGAGGCACCCAGAAACACTCCCACAGACCCAGAGGGAAGATTGGGAAGGACTAGCAAGAATGCTACTTGCTCCACTGGTTCCTGCTGGCAGTCAGGCTACCCTGGCATCAACCAACAGGTTTTGGCAGGGCCTTTAAGAGGCAGGTACAAGTACCACACCAGCAGAGAGAGAGACTGTGGTGTGTGTGTGCGTGCATGCACGCTTTCACGTTGGCTATTGACCCATGACAACCCCATGAACTTCAGTTTTAACCCCTTAGGCAAGGCATCCTCAGAGGAGGTTTGGCTTGGCCTTCCTCTGAAAGTCAGCCTACAGCTCAGGGTATTCCTCCGCAGTGTCCACATCCAAGTTCTAACCAGGCCTGACTCTGCTTGGCTTCCGAGATCTGACCCCTTTGGGGTATTTAGACCTTTCTAAAGCAGGGATGGGTGCACATCAACAATCCACTGGGAAGCTATGTCTGCAAGTTCGTTCTGTTCAAAGGGGAGGACTGGAAGCAAAGCTTTTTAAATACAGTTATGCACTGTTGCTGTTTTACTGCATGCCCTTCTACCTCAAAGGATCAACGCAAGCCAGCTACCGGTTCCTTCCCTATGTGGATGGGGAACACACTGATTTTTCAGAACACCCACATAAAATCAAGAGCCACTGCTTTTAGAAATGAGAATGAAGGAAAAAAACCCTGCACAAATTAGAAATTGGCAGCCGCTTAGGATGTGGTTGGGTGCACAAAGAGCAGCCGAAGTTGCTCGGGGGCAACCAGTGAAGGGGATGGAAAAGGGTGGGGTTGGGGGCAAGAAGAAAACAGTACCTTGTTTATGAAGTGGACCTCAATGGGCATAATGAAGCCAGCGTAGCCCGACTCTTCCACCTTGTAGGGTGGCTCTTTGCAGACTTAAGAGGGGGGAAAAAGACATTAAACCTTACAGCAACATTACAAGAGCACAGAGAAAATAATCAAAGAAGAAGGGAGTGATGGTAATGACATTCATTTATATTGCTTATAATGGGATATTCCTCCCTCACAATGGGATTCAAGGTGACTAACAAATCAGCCAGATATCTATACACTTTGCAAAGCAGCTTATAAATTATATGAATTTCACTGGGTTTTCCTAGGCAAGGAATGCTTGAGGGTGGTTTGCTGCTGCCTCCCTTAAGGTGGTGCCCAAATTATGTGCAAAACTATGAATTATACAGATTACACAGGAAACAACACAAATTATACAGAAAACAAAAAAGAATGAAAGGTAAGTCAGAACAAAGAGTGAGTGGCCACACTGCTCCCCTCCTTCTCAACCTAAGCCCCCCTCCCCATATTGTGGTCGTGGTGGCAAGAAGCTAAAGCACACAAAAGACTCCAGAACAGGGGTGGGGAACAGTAGCTCTCCTGACGCTGCAGAACGCTAATTCCCATCAGCCCAGTCTGGGCAGGAGTGAGTGCTGATGGCTCAGCAACATCGAGTTCCTTGCCTTCCTCTTTGTTTTCTTGCTTTTCTAGCTGTCCATGTGCCCCCCCCCAGAGGACCCCAGAGCTAGCAGACCAATCCTCAGCGTTTGCCCCAGTTTGTGGCTGTGAGCTCCCTGGGCCTTTGCGTCAACCCAGCAGGATCTTGTCAGGTTCCCGCAGTGGCCAGACAGGTATTTGGGCATAAAAGTCACCACACTCTGGGCTGCCAGTGACGACACCCCCCGCCCTACTCACCTCGCTTGGGCTTCGGGAAGCTCTGGTGCAGCCGGAAGACCACCTTCTCCACAAAGTGCTGGATCTCGAACTGCTCCGGCCCGCGCACAAAGACCATCCAGTCATGGGTGAACCCTTCGGTGGTCGGCTTCTTGCGCAGCTGGGCACGGTGCCCCAGCTCCAGCTTCACCTGGACAGTGCACTAGAGGCAAAGGAGGACGGGGTTACACACGCCAAAGAGAGGACTCCGTTGACACAGCCCAGCCCGCGTTCGAGTATATTTGAAGGGCTGTCATACGGAAGATGGGGCCAGATGGAGGAACGGCTTCGAACTGGACAGATTACACCCAAACATCAGGGGAAACTTCCAGAGGGCAGGAGCAGTTTGGCAGCGGAATGTGCCGCTGCCTGGGAGTGTGGTGGAGCCTCCTCCTTCCTTGGGGGCTTCTATTCAGAGCCAGAACGGGCACCTGTCAAAGGGAGCCCACATGGCAGACCGGAGCTGGGCTGGATGGCCACTGGGGTCCCTTCCAACTCTAGGATTCTATGGTCGTAAGAAAGCCTCTTGTACCAAGCAGGACCCCCAGTCTATCAGTGCCAGCACTGCTCCCTCAGCCAGGGCCCAGCGCTTCCAATCCGAGCCTTTCCCGGCCTGACCCGGAGGACTGAGGACATTCTGAGCACAAGCACCGCAGAGCTACGGCCTTTCCCTTACTTTTAGTACAACACAGAATGTCCAGACGTGGCCCACATCCGTATCTCTGGCCCGGGGGCAGCAACGAGAGGCTGCACGCAGACGCCCCGGCCCCCCCGCCACAGAGGGCAGGCAAGCCCACCGGTCCCGCCCCTCGCACTGCAGGGCCCCTGCGCTCCACCCGGCGCCCCCGAGGCTTGTGGGGGTGCCAGGGCCACCCCAGGGGGCCACGTGGCCCGCCCCCTCCCCCTCCCCCAGATGCAGCACCCAGAGGCTCTGGGACAGGACCAGGCCCCTCCCCCTGAGCATCCAGAGGGCTCCTCGCGGGAAGCGAGGAAGGGGCTTAAGGAGACCCCCGAAGAACCGCTCCCCCGGGCCCCAGGCAAAGCCCATCGCCCGGGGCCAGGGGGAGGAAGGAGGGGCCACGCTGTCAAAGCCAGGCTGGACCCCGCCCACTCCTCACAGGCCACTTCCGGGAGAGAGAAAGGGGGCGTGCCCGGCGGAGCCAGGCCCCGCCCCCGCAGCGGCAGGGGCGTGTCCTGGCGGCTTTCCCACGGCGCCGGGCCCCGCCCCTTCTCCCCGGCGAGAAGGCCGAGGGGCAGCCGCCCTACAAGGCCACGGCTTTCCCATCCCCTTCCAGCGGGAAGGCCACGCCCCCCGGGAGACGGAGGGGGCGTGGCCGCACGGGGAGCCAGCCTGGCCCCGCCCGCTTTCACTCTCAGGGGAGGCCACGCCCCTTGGCCGGGAGGGGGCGTGGCCTCGGCGGCCGCCCAATAGGGCCGAGCCCCCGTTCTGAAGCGGGAGGGCGAGGGGTCCGAAGGCGGGGGCCCCCGCTCCTCCCCCGCCGCCGCCTCACCTGATTGTCCATGGCTGGGCCCGGCCTTCCCGCCCGCCCGCCCCTTCGGTCTCTCCGTCTCTCCCGGGGCTCGGGGCCTAGCAGGGCCTCGCCTGGCCGGGGCGCCCCCTCAGGGCTGCGGCTGCGGCTGCGGCTGCGCCTCCTCGCCGTCCTCGCGCCGCCGCCTCCTCATGGCTCGGGGCCGCCGCCGCCGCCGCCGCTGCCTGCCTGGCGCCCCTCGCAGACAGAGGCTCTCTTTCCCTTTCCCTTCTCTCCTCCTCCTCCTCCTCCACACCGGAACCGGAAGCTGCTCCTCCCCCTCCAGTCTCCGCAGCGACGAAGGGGACGAAAAGACGGGCGGCCGCCGCAGCCAATAGGAGCCCGCGCCCTCCGGCCAATGGAGGCGCGTGGGGGCGGGCCCAACTGCCAGCGGCCGGGCTAGCCAATGGGTGGGGAAGGAAGAAAAAGAAAAAGAAAGATGGGCAGGAGCCGCGTTGCCAGGGAGACGAGGGGGGCGGAGAGCACGAGCGAGGAGGAGGCAGTGCGCACGCGCGGCTGCCCCCTGGCGGATGCTGGCGGTAGACTTGAGGGGCTGGGGAGGCGCTAGTCCTCATTGAGGCGGACCATTGATTTTGTGTGTGGGCCTCATAAGGGAAAGGCCTTGGGGCGAAAGTGGGAGCAGAGGCCCTCTTCACATGCCTCTTCGCCAGGAGGGGCGCGTCCGAAGTCACCCAGACACATTCCTGTCAGGCTCCCCTCCTCTTCCAGTGAGTTCCAAGGATCCTTTTCATCCCTCACAACCACAACAACAACCCTGTGAGGAGGGGCGGAGAGGCCCTTGAATTCTCCACAGTCGGAAAATGAGCCGCCTGAGGCACCCCAGCCCTGAGGCACTAGCTTTCTAAATGCAGGGAAGGCAGGAGATGCAAAGCTTAGGCCTCAGCCGAACCCTCCAGGTTCTGAATCAACAACCATTTGTCGTTGGTTAGGAATTCTGGACTGGAGAGCAGAAACGGCCTGGCAAAGAAAACAACACAAGCACTGCCTCCCCGTCGCTCGCTCCCTCGGCCCTGGAGGCTGCAGGGTTTGAGCCTGTGTCCACCAGCACCCGGACACTAAACATCTTAAGTGTGCATTCACCAGTGTCCGGACATTGCACATTTTGTCTCTGCCTGTCGCACGTTGGCTGTGTCTCCCCACACGGGAGGAATGGGGTCAGCCTAGATGGCCCCTTGGGGTCCCTCCCAACTCTGTCCGGCCTGAGACGGACGCCACGAACCCTTTCACCTCCACCGACGTCGGAGGCCCAGCTGGGCTGGCTTCGGGTCTACATCCAGACGGCCGGGCCTGGGGGCCAGCGAGGCCGAGGGCGGTGGTCCCGCCTTGCAGGGTCGTCCGGCCTGAATGGCAGGATTGTTTCCCCCCAGTCAGGGCCCTCTTTCAGCCTCCTTGTGGGCTCTGTTGATCCGAAAGGGCAAAGAAGAAAAGTTTCCGACTGTGCTTTCCAAAAAAATAGATGGCCGCTTTCTGCAAAAAGGGGGAAGAAAGGCCCTCCTGTCTCTCTTTTGTGGGAAAACCCGCCGGACTCCCTTTTCCCCTCTGAGCCCAGATGTCAAAAGGGCGCCTGTGGCGGAGCGGATGAGGGAAGGGCGGCTTTTCTCTGTCCGGCGGTTGCAATTAGAAGGGAAGCGAGGATGCACATAGAATTTAGTCTCCTTTTTTGGCCCCTGCGGGTTGGAGGAGGCAGCAAAGCAGCGGAGGGGCCGCGACCCCTTGGGAGGCTCAGGGCCGGGATGCCTGAATGGTAGAATTGTGAAGGGGACCCCCAGGGGTCATCCAGACCAACCCCAGGAAGACGCCTCCCTCTGAGGCCGAGAGTGTCACTATAAAGTAACACAGTGCATCCAGTTCATTTATAGTTCCTTTCCTCTTTTCTCCCCCCTCTGCAGCTACCAATCGGTCTATTTGCATGTCTGGACGTAAAGTTAATAGATATTCAGCCAAGGCTTCTCCAGCCAGACTTTCCCGGGAGGCTGAGAGAGTGTGACTCGCCCAAGGTGGGCAGAACAGGGTTGGGGGGAAAGCGAAGACCCTCCTCTGCCTATCCTGGAAATGCCAAGTTCTCCCTGGGGAGGGTCCTGGGGGAGGATTGGAAGCGGAGTAAGGGGGGGGCTTGGAAATCCCAGCCTGGAAAAGACCCCCCCACCCCTCCCCTCCCCTCCCCTCCCGGGTCCGCCTTCCTTCCCCGAAACACCGCCCCCTCCTTTGTTAATTGGCCAGACGCGGTCCGGAGCCCGGGGGCTCTCGCTGCCTCTTTAATCCGGAGTCACTCCGGAGCCCCGCCGGGCGATGAAGCGATGCCGCCGCTGGAGGGGCCGTAGGGAGAGGTGATCCCCGGAGGCGGAGGAGGGAAGGAGGAGCGGAGGGAAGCGAGAGAGGAAGCGGGGCGAAGAGGCGTCTCCACCCGCGCCGGTGCCACTCCGGATTGAGGTCTGTCTCCGGGATGGGTGGCTGGGTGGGTTCCCGGGATCCTAGGAAGCAAACGCGGTGGATTCAGTGGGTCTCCTCTTGCCAGCTAGAGGAGGAGGGTCCCGATCCCATTGCAAGCCCCCCAGAATCTGCAAGCCCCCCGAGTCCAGTCGTCCAGGCTTGCACGGGAGTAAGCCTCTCACTGCCCAGGCTTGCACGGGAGCAGCCCCATTGGACGCCGTGGGGCTTCCTGACGAGGAGGGAGGGAGGGGCTCTGCACGCGCCCCCTTCTTTGCTTTTATATTTTGGCTTTATTTTGTGACATTTTCCTCGCACCTTCCCACTAGAAAAAGAGAAGTTATTAAGCATTCAGGGGAAATAGGAAAGATCACGCTGGGTTTTTAAAGAGAGGTGGCCAGAGTCCGTCCAAGGGAGGGCTTCGATGGTGCCTTTTATGGGGGCCCGACTGGATGACCTTTGGGGGTCCCTTCGCACCCTAATTATTCTCAGCATCCTTAGGTTGAAGTTTCTAAGAGGCAAGGATGCCATCAGAACCAGCATGGACCGTGGTTTGAGCAAACCAGATAACATTATTGGGGCGTTTTCAATAACCTTTTTGGTTGTATTTTTTTTTGGAGGGGAACCATCCCACTGTTCAGAGAAAGGCTGAGACGGTGTGATTGTCCGCAAGCGGGGATTTGAATCCGCATCTTCCAGACTCCCAGTCCGGCTCTGCAACCACTCTGGCTCTTGGGTGTTGGACTACAACTCCCACAATCCCCAGCCAACTGGCTAGAGTGGGGGGAAATTTGGGTTTGGATTGATTTGCTTTTTCCAGGATCTCTGAGCTGGGAAAAGGAAACAGGGATTTCCTTTCAGGCCCTCCGTCAAAGCCAGTATAAATCAGATTTTATTGTCCAGGAAAGATGTGAGGTCATGGAATCGGGAGATAAATCTGCCTTTGTCAAGCGAGTCTCCGTTTCTCACACTCTCGGCGATGCCCCCAGATTGGCACCAAAATTGTCTCGGCCCCCCGTCTCACGACTAGGAATGCATTGGGAGGGGGAGAAGATTTAAGGGAACGCGTCCCCACCGTCCCAGCATTTTCCATTCCAGAATAGCTGCCAAAGCAAAGGATAATTTGGAGCCAGCTGAACGCACAATGAGTTCTTTGCAGCCAAAGAGGCACAGAGTGCCAAGGGCTGGAGGGACTGTCAGAGGCCACCTAGACCCATAAAGCCCTCCCTTGGACCGATGGCCATCCAGCCTCTGTTTAAAAACCTCCAAAAGAGGAGACTCCACCATGTTTAGGAGGAATCTTTTTTCCCTGCCGTTTTAAATCCATTGCTCCGCGTCCTACTCTCTGGAGCAGCAGAAAACAAACTTGCTCCATCCTCCAGGTGACATCCCTCGAAATATTTAAACACGGCTATCCTGTTATCTCTAACTTTGTCTTCTAAACATCACCAGCTCCCTAAGTCGGTCTCACATGGCACGGTCCCAGGCCGTGCTGTGTCCCCTCAAGTCGTTTCCAACTTACGGCAAACCTAGCACAGAGTTTTCTGGGGCTGAGAGCGTGTGACACACCTGAGGTCACTCCATGGGTTTCCATGGCCAAGCAGGGAATCAGACCCTGGTCTGAGGGCCGTCGTCTCCTCTAACCGCTACACCACACTGGCTTTATATGAATTTATCTCTCTTTTTAGCGGTCCAGGGTGTCCGTAGAACTCTCCTCCAGCACCACATTCAAAAGGAGTTGATTTCCTTCCTTCCTACCAGCTTTCACAAGTGTGCTCAGGAATTGGAAATGCGATGGCAACGGCCCCCTCTTTCCCGGAATCTTTTATTCTGGGGGTGCCCTTCGCAAACGCACCCCCTCCGCGCGGTCGAATGGCGGTGTTCCGGCCCGGCCCGTAAGCGAGCAGAATAAACACCCGTCTGTCTGGGCCGGAGAGGGACGCCGCTCCGCTCAGGGATGACCGAGTTCACAGGGAAGGAGCCAAGCCCTGGAATGCCTTGGCAAGGGCTCCGGCGGCGCTTGCCAGCCGGGGCCTCTCTGCGCTTGTAAGGACTCGCTCGGACGCCAGCGTTTGGCACGGGGGCATCGCCGTTTTGGGGGGGGGGCTCTGCAAAGCAAGAAAAGCCATGCAGACCCGAGAAGTTCCTTGGAAGCAAATCCATCCGAGAGGAGATCCTCGGCGTGTCCGCACGGGCCTTTGGGACTGGAGCTGTTGCGGTTTCGGGTCCCGTTGGCGGCTGCATTGTGCCTTCCGGAGTTACTTTGCTTGCTTGCTTTATACATCTGTTTACCAATTTTTTGAAATGCAAAGTAACACAATGCCCGACTAACACTGTTAACGTAAACTGAGATTAAAACACCAGGCTAAAACAATACACACTAACGCAACAGAACACAAATTTACTGCAAACAGGCCATTTCCGCACTAGGCTCTTATAGCACTATTATTCCACTTTCAACATCCTGCCGTATTCTGGGGTTTGCAGTTTACTGAGGCCAAAGATACCCCTCCCTAAACTGCGGCCCCCAGGATTCCATAGGAGGTTGAAAGTGGAATAATAGCGCTATAGCAGTCTGGTGCGGAAATGGCCTAAAAGGACTCTGACCGGCCACCGCCACCAGAGTGTCATTAACTATTGTGGGCTTTAAAAGATAGATTTAAGAAGGCGCGTCACACACTCTCGGCCCCAGAAAGCTCTGTGATCGGTTCACCATAGGTTGGAAACTACTGGAAGGCACATGAAATATTTTAAAATATTTGCGAAAAAGGGGGTTTAAACATAAGAGAAAAGGCTGGCGCCTCCCATTTAAGGAGCAAAAAAGCCCCAGAACTGTCTGACCAAGGAGCCGAAAGTGAAAAGTGTGTGTGATGGAGCCCCTGTCCGGGTTCCCAGATCCTCCAGCATTTCATGGGTGGAAACCAGGACAAGCCAAGGGAGAAAGCGGGAGGAGGAGAGGGAAGCCGGGACCTTTCAAAAGCATCTGGAGAAGTTGGATACTGGAGGATTATTTGGGCCCCTCCCGGCCAAACTGGGACGGATGGAGGGTGTGCTGTAGGTCTTCCGTGCAACGGGTTCCCGTGCTTTTCGGCAAGCCTGTTCCTCTGATGATAAAAGATGCGTCCCCCCGGCCGGCCGTTTTGCTTCCTCTCCAGTGGCCCTCCAGGAAGCCAGGCGGCCGTTCTTGGCAGGCCTGCCAAGCGCGAACAATGGCTTTCTCTCCGGCCGGATGAAGCGCCCCTGTCGTTTCTCTTCCCCGGAGGAAGCGTGCTGTACTCGAGCCCAGTTTGGCCCCCTTCCTTGGAAGGGATGGGTTGCTGGCCGCGGAGGTTCTCCTGGCCAGCGGAGAAAAAATTTGGAAAACGCCACAGCCTATGATCGTGTTGTTGGTCCTTCCATGTTGTGTTGTTATGGGATTTCTCTTTGTTGTAGACCAAAATATTTTGGGAGTAGTTTGGTCCTGAGCAGACAAGACCCGTTAGCTTTACAAAAGACCCGCTCCTGGTCAAGCAGAAAACGGCTCTATGCGGGTGGCTACCTGCACCTGAGAGTGGCAACGGAGGCGGGAG
Organism: Ctenosaura bakeri; assembly: GCA_948474755.1. NCBI lineage: Eukaryota > Metazoa > Chordata > Lepidosauria > Squamata > Iguanidae > Ctenosaura > Ctenosaura bakeri. Next base: position 132,694 of record CAOLHI010001636.1, on the reverse strand, counting down.
GTGAGCAAGCCACACTCCCACCCGTGAAAGGTGCCGTAACGCCACCCTTCCACTGTCACTGTGCCACGATCCATCTCTGCTATGGTGCAACACTAGTGCCCGTGCAGCACAATGGATGAGCAAGATCTTGGTCACAGGAGGGGAAGATGGACAGCCGCGGGGAAGAACGGTTCTGCCATGGGGTCCGAGCACAGCCCGTGTTTTGCTTGGCTGCCATCTTGAGGGACCCGATGGAGCCGAAATGGGGAGAATGTTTCTCACAGCTGGTTTCTCTTCGTTTGTGGTTCTTGCTGGCAGCCTTCTGGTCACTTCTGGCTTAGGGTGGAGGCAATCCTAATTTGGGGTTTTCTCGGAGCTGTTTGTTCAGAGGGGGGAGTTGCCTTCGCCCTTCTCTGAAGCTGAGAGAGTGTGACCCACTCAGTTGAATGGGGTTCAAACCCTGGCTTCCTAGTTGCTATTGTTCCGTTCCTTCGACTCATTTCCAACTTACGGTGACCCTCAGACCAGCCTATCAAGGGTGTTTCTTGGCAAGCTTTGTTGCCTTTGCCCTGAGGCTGAGAGGGTGTGACTTGCCCAGGATCACCCAGCGAATTTCCAAGGCCAAGTGGGGACTCGAATCCTGGGCACTATCTCAGTGTGGTTTCTCTCCACGGTGGCCCACGTCTCTTCCCCAATCGGCTGTTGGCGGGGATGGAGAGCGTGACTCCTTTCTCACGCGCTGGGATGTGGGAAAACGTGCCCGGGTCAGGGGTCTGGCAGATGCGCCGCCTGGGTCGGCGCTGAACAATTGCATTTTGCGCTCAGCCTCCCTTGAGGCCCAATGAAGTCATTTCCTGGCCCGGTTACAGCCCTGGGGTCCAGATCCCGGCCGTTTCCGGTGCTTCCTCCACTTCGGAGCCCCACGGACTCTTTCCAGGCTGGGGAAGGGAACGGCGGCTGGGCGGGACGGGGAACGGGGGGCCTGAAAGACAACTCTGGTTTTCGGCACAGGAGACAGTGATCCAGCTTTGCAACGCTTCAGTGCAAAACCAAATTTGGCCCTCTTAAGAAAGCCGGGCTATTTAATGTGCTTAAAAACAAAATAAAACCCTTTCAAGTATCCTCAGCTCCCTGAGCCGTCCTGGTTTCCAGGCCTTTTTACCATTTTGGTAACTTGCATCTTATCAACATTCCTCAGATTCGCTTAGCTTATGCCACCAACTTCTTTCTTGCAGTCTCAAGGATCCCAGGGTGAGTCACACTCTCTCAGCCTCGGATGAGGGCAAAGACAGATCTTGCGAGGAGGAAAACCCTTTGCCTCGGGGCTGGCGTAAGTCGGAGTGGCTCCAAGGCAGGCAGCAACAAGAACAAGGAGGAGGAGGAGGGGGGCAGGCCGGTCCCCTCCTCTCGGCGGCGAGCCGGAGGCTAATTTTAGGAGGTGCCGTTGATGGATTTCGCCTCCTGCTTGGCTGGAAAAGCCGTAGGAGCCAAACGGCCTGTCCGGCGGTGGCGGCACATCCAGGAACGGCCGTAGACGTCGCCTGGCGAGAAAGAGGGCTCCGTCCCTGGTGTCCCGGGCACGTCCCTCCGCCTGATTCATGCGCGGAGCATGCTTTCTGCCATAAAAATAAAAATCCCCATCCGTTGTCTCCGCACCAGGCCGCCCCACCCTTTGGCCGCATTCGCATTCTTAAGCTCTGATTTGTTCTCAGGCTCACAATGTGGGTGTGTGTCGTAGTGTGTTCTTTTCCCCCCAAAGGAAAACCATTGAAACGGCCTATTTATACTTTAGAGGCAAAAGCAGAGTGCAGGAAAGCAGATGCGGGAGGATTCGGGAAGCGGGGTGGCCGTGGAGAGCCCCCAAACTGCTTAGGGGGTGACGCTGGGGGGGCGGGAGTGAGAGAATGAATGCTCTCCCCGACGAGTTGTAAAGTGGCCTCGGATCGGAGCCGATTCACAGACGCTTCCTAGAGAGTAGCTCTTGAGCAGGCAAGCCAGAACAAGTGGGTTTTTTCCTAAGAGTCGCCCTTGCAAAGAAGGCCCAGCTGGAGAACTTTTGTCGGAGGAGAGATGGCACTCTGCACACGCTCAAAAGTACCCTTGCCAATGTCCGTTGTCCTTGATGTTTCTCTCTTTCCCACCCACCAGGCGTGCGCTGTCCCTCTTGGAGGCCCCTTTGGAAAAGCATCCTGTTGAAGGAAATGGCCCAGCCGGCCTCCCTCGACCAAAACCTCCCAGGTAAGCGCCCTGCTGCAGGTGAGCTCTTGCGAGAGCCGTTCTGAAAGTTTATTTTAAGTGAAAGCAGGATGGGGTTGTCCATGGCTGGGGGCGGGAGGGGGGATGGCACATCTCTCTAGGGTGCATTTTAATAATAATAATAATAATAGTTTCCAATGCGTGTCAATAGCAGTGTGCTCCTGAGCATGTGCAAAGTGGTTTTCCTCAACCGATGGGCGAGTGCTGCACTTAGGAAGAATGTGAATCTCTTCCAGCTCCCCAAGGGTGGAGCCAATTTCAGAGGGTCTCTCAGGGGCCGCATGCATCCGGTAGTTGGAGATTGGAGTCTGAATCCCTGCTCAGTCGTGGAAACCTGCTGGGTAACCTTGGGCAAGTCTCGCTCTCTCAGCCTCAGGGGAAGTCCAGGACAAACCTCCACTGGTGCATTTTCAAATAATGTATTTAATGTAATAATTCTTCATCGATACGTGTTTAGTTTTCGTGTGTTTGGTTTCCAGATCTGGGTGGCCCCTTTCTGTATCGTAACCCGGATCGGGACGGAGAGAAGGCCCCCTACTCTGTCGAGACCCCCTACGGCTTCCTCTTGGATCTGGATTTCCTTAAGTATGTCGATGATATCGAGAGAGGCCAAACCCTCCGGAAGCTCCCCCTGCAGCGCAAGACCAAAGGGCCCAAGCCGGGACTGAGCTCATCCCACAGCCGCGGCGGCGGCTGGACTTCCACGGAGTCCCTTTCCTCAACGACCAGCGAAGAGGGGAAACCCGCCTTCTCTCCCCGGGCCAAGCTGTGGGCCAGTTCTTCCGAAATCCAGGAGCCCCCAGGGAAACAAGCCTCCCTGCCGCTGTCTCCCGTCCTTCAGCTTCTCCCTCCGCCGCCATCCAAATCGCTGGCGAGGAATATGCGGGTGGAGAAAACTTTGTTGGAGACGAGCAAGAGGCTGGAAGAAGAGCAGCTAAGCATCCCAGCGGGGGGGACCCCAGCAGTCTTTGAGACCCCCTCCAGCCCTTCTGCCTTGGGGGAGAGCCAAACAGACCCCAGCTTTCTCGTAAAGATGAGTCCGTCCAATTCGGGCAGGAGCACGCCGGCCGTCAGCCCCGCGCACCTCCATCACGTCCGTGAGCAAATGGCGGCCGCTCTCAAACAGCTGAAGGAGTTGGAAGAGCAAGTGAAGGTCATCCCTGTCCTGGAGAGGCAGATTTGCAAGTTGAAGAAAGAGAAGGAGGCGCTGGTGTCCGGCGCGGGGGAGAAATGGGGGTCCGAAGCGGGTGAAGCTCAGATTTTCCGCTTCCCGGCAACGTCACCCAAAACGGGCACCGGAGGCCCGGATGGAGGAGAACGCCATGTCGGCCCAGAAGAACCGGCTGAGGCAGAAAACACGGACGGGCCTCCCAAGCCAAGGGCGAGCAAAATTGTGGGGTTAAAGAAACTGACCCAGAAACTGTCCAGTTCGGAGAGAGCTGGGAAGACAGGCAGAGGATCAACCCCTCTGTTGAAAGCCGATGAGTCCTTGCGCAGATCCATCGGCGTCGGAGAAGAGGTGGACATGAACGAGGCAGTCTTCTTTTACCGGTGCCAAAGGTCTTGCCGAGAGGTGGCCGTTGGGCGAGAGCTGGAGACCCAGGATGCCGAGGTGTGGGTGATGGAGTCCTTGCTGGGGGTCTCGTCCGAGGCCGAGAAGGAGCTCCAGCTGCTTCAGCAGACTGTCCAGCACCAAAGGGAGGTCATTGCCATGCTGGAGGGACACCTGAAAGAAGCCACGGACGAACTGGAAGAGTTGAGGGTAGAGGTTTGCTCTCGGATGCCAGGGAACCAGCTCAGCAAAGAGACCACGGCCCAGCCGGAGATGGTGGAAGTGGGCACGGACGCTGTTCCGACCACACGATCCCAGGCTGTGGGCAGCCACGTGGACACGATGGAGAAAGGCGTCCACTGCTCCCCGAATGTGGCTTGTGTTGGAGTGGGTTGCGACTTACAACGGGGGACTCTTGCATCTCTCTGCCACAAAACCACGCAGACGAATCTGGAGAGGGGAAGTGGAGCCTTGAGAGGGAACATCGTTGGTGACAGCACAGGGGAGCCAGGACAAGATGCGGGCTCTCCAGAAGACGGAAAACTCGGAAGGACACCCAGGTCTATCGGACAGGAGTCTGCCAGAGAGTCCCTGCAGATGGAGATTCCGGAACTGGATGGGAAACCGCGTTTGCTCTCGGAGCCCCTCAGAAAGGACAGGGAGACCACAATCGTTACACAAAGAGAGAAAGAAAAGCCTTCTGAGCACAACACAGGAGCGGGTGAGCTACTGATTGCCCCGGCCAGATCGTTCCCAACTACTGTCTGAGCGGCCCCATTTCATAGCAAGGACTTAGAATTTGCATTTGGGCATCCAAGAGCTTAGTTCCTGAACCGAATCCCAGTGCCCTCTGACCCTCTGCAATGGGTGCTCCCTTCCACACTGGGAAGGAGCATCCATTGAAGTTTAGGGTCCAGGTAATATTTGGGAGGTTGAGCTCAGGGGTCCTTGATCCTGGATGGTCTGTGTGTGAGGGGAGGGTCTCAGGTGAAGAGTCCAAGAAATGGACTCCCAGGTTATTCCTCCTTGTGCAAAAAGGCCTCTCTCTGGGCTGAAAAGGAGCTAGAGAGGACCAAAAATATTGCAAAATTGACACTCATGCAAGGGACATTCAAGGGTGTCTTTTTCAGGTGATGTGAGGGGAAGATGTAGACTTCCAAAGTTCCCTGGTGGGGCAACGTGGCCCCTCACAGTTGCCCAACATTCCACTAATGAAGGGATTGGCAGCTCTGGGGGCTGTGGCCAATCGCCCCCCACCAGATCGCTCTATGAGGAGTCCAAATATTCCATTTTCTTCCACGGTCTTTCTCGAAATAGTGCCAAAGAGTGACAGGGCAAGACCTTCTGCTAGGGTTGCCAGGCTGAAAGCGCTCCTGTGCCTTTCATGGTTGTGTAAACTAATTGGTCTACCATGGAGAGCAAGGTTTGGCCCTCTCCCCCGGCTGAGTTAATTGTGCAGGAGCAGCTTTCCAACTCTGAACTCAGTTTGCAGCAAAGGAAGGAGTCAGGGCGTTTCAAAAAACAGCGGGGACAGTGGGATGGCAGGGGATTCATGGGGAGCGTCCGTGACGGATGGCCGCTCAGTGTTCCCGTTTTCCTCCCAGGGACCCTCAAGTCCATCATGAAGAAGCAGGACAGCCCGGCCAAGGTGGACGCAGGATGCGGGCGGAAGACCCTTCAGTTTGTGGGACTACTGAATGGCGAGTACGAATCTCCCCGCCTTCCTCTCTTTTGGGGCAGGGACTCAGTGACACAAACAATTCAATTGTAGACAGAGCAATGGCTGGCATTATTCCATTTTGGGGGCTCTAAAGGCCCCAAAGGGCCCCCTTGCAAATCCCCCTCCTCCAAGATTTTTGTAAAAAATTGACACAAGGACCAAGATTCAAGGCTATGGTGGGAATGGTGGAAGGGGCCACCAAGTCTGCTTTAGGGATGCCTGACCTGTCCCAAATTTTGCCAGCAGGTATGAGAGCAGCTCCAGTGAGGAGGAAGAGGAAGAGGAGGAGGAAGAAGGGAGGAAACAGTCTCCTCTCAGTTCTGAGATGGACACGGATGGCAGCAGCGACACCTCTGACGGAGATTTTGCTACGAAGCCGGGTGGCCGCTGCAACCACGACTCGGACAGCCCCCTCCCGGGGACGGCGCCGGATGAGGACAAGCTGGGCCATGATCCGGAGGAAGAGGCGGAAAGAGGCAGCCCCTCCGGAGTGGCTTACCCCACGGTGAAAGAGAAGTAAGTCTGGCTAACTTGGAGTCCTTTGGCCATTTGGGGAAATATCCTCAGGGACGTCCCAGAACCAAACCCTGGAGGTACCGAGGCCCCATCGTATGTTGTACCCGCTCCGCCCACGGAAAGCTATTCCCCCGTCTGAATCTGGGCTGGTTTCCTTTGGCAGATTTGAACTCAGCCCCCGGGTGAGAGAAGCCTGTCTCATTTTGAAGAGCTATCTTGGCCGTGGAGGAGCCGCCCCCAAGAGCAAAGAGGTGGTGAGTAGAGGGGTCGGGAAAGGGGATTATAAGATCCCATAAACTGAATCCCCCCTGTGTTGTCTTGAGCTGAAGAGACGGTGCCTCATGGGTCTTCCATTCCCGGTTTCCAGCTCTCCAGCACGGGCCTCGTCCTTCAGGAATGGTCCCGGATCTCCAGCCAAAAGACCTCCTCAGCGGATGAGGTTGCCGACCACCTCCTGGCTTTTGCCGAGATCTCGCCGGCCCTGCTGGCCCATGTCGTCAACCTCTCTGACGGGAACGGGAACACGGCCCTGCATTACAGCGTCTCCCACTCCAACTTCGACATTGTCCGGCTTTTGCTTGACACAGGTACATTTGCTAGTAAAACTGAATTACTGTGTCACAAAATGATGCACATCTAAAAAGCGTGTCACCAACATGGAATGTTTGGAAAGCTCTGGTGTATACATTTTTTTTTAAATACATCCTTAACAGGATGAAAGATTCCAATGATAGAGAAGCGTTGCAAAATTACAAGAGAAACTTTTAAGTGAGGTTTGCAGATCTGTGCTTCGAGAACATGAGCAGGGCATCGCTCCTGGCATAAAATTGGAATTTAAGGTGCAATTTGTAACTCTGATTAGATCACGATTATAACATTTATTCTTCAGGATAATAAATAAACACCATAGCAACTATTGGAGGGTATAAATTTTGGGGGGACACCTTGTATTTGTGTGTGCATTCAAGTTACCTGTTGATAACTTATGGCAACCTCACGAATTTCACAGGCAGGGAATCCTGAGAGGTGCTTTTGCCAGTTCCTCCCTTGGAAATAGAGCCCAAAAGCGCCTGTTATTTGTGGATGGGACCCCTCCCACCCGGCCTGGGGAACCAGAGAGGAGCTTACCTGTCTGAATTTCTGTCTCCCTCTTATTTTGCCCCTCTTCCCACCGACGTCGCGCCGGTCCTTCCAGGGGTCTGCAATGTCAATCACCAGAATAAAGCCGGCTACACAGCCCCCATGTTGGCCGCCTTGGCGTCCGTGGAGCAAGAAGGCGACATGGCCGTCGTGCGGAGGCTTTTCAGCATGGGCAACGTCAACGCCAAAGCCAGCCAAGTAAGCACCCCAGTTTATTTGGGGGTGGGAGTGAGGGAATAAGCCGGATCGTCTGAATTGGGAAGGAAGCAGGCCCAGGTATGTCCAGAGGCACTCTTGAAGTCACAAAGCGGGGGGGGGGTTGTGTGCTTTCAAGTTCTTTCCGACTTAGGGCGACCCTAAGGCAAACCCTGAGGCTGAGAGAGTGGCACTTGTCCAAAGTCATGGCCGAGACAACAATCGCACACGGTCAGGGTGCTGTTTTTGCCCCAAGAGCTGCACTCGACCTTAGAGAAGTTCTCGGGGGGCCCACTCCTGCAATGGACGGGGCCGAAGGGAAAAAGGGTGCAGATCCGAAAAAGAGCAGCCAAACTTTCCAAACGGCCAGCAGTTAAGCTTTCGGAGAGGCAGCCCAGCCTTTTAGGACAGGAACTGAACCTGGACCGCAGCTGGGGAACAGATGTGATGGCGGTGCATCCCTCCGACAGACCCGAGAGGGCCGGATTTGGTCTGCGGCGGCCCACATTTATCCCCAAATTTGGACCCAAATGTCCTTCTTTGGCTGTGTTTTCCAGGCTGGCCAGACAGCCCTGATGCTAGCCGTCAGCCACGGGCGGCAGGAGATGGTGGAGGTCCTCTTGGCCTGCGGGGCGGACGTCAACCTCCAGGATGAGGAAGGCTCCACCGCCCTCATGTGCGCCTGCGAACATGGGAGGGCCGGGACTGTCCGGCTGCTTCTGGCCCAGCCGGCTTGCGACACCTCCATCGTGGACCACGTAAACCCCTGCGTTTTTCTTTGCGAGCCTCGAAACCCCCCCAGCAACATTTTGCCCCAAAAATGCTCTTTAGGGGGAATAGGGGGGTTATAAAGGGGGCTCTCCAGAGGCAAGAACAGTCCAGGGATGCCCAAAATGGCATATATGCAAGTATTCCCAAATCTGGAAAAAAATGCAAAATCCAGAAGGGATATGGGGACATTTTGGGGCGCGAAAAGGTCTTCTTTTGGGGAGCTGGTGGGTATGGCATGGTGGGAATTTGATAAATTCCTTAAGTTATCCTCCATGTTTCCTCTGATGCTTCTCCTCCTTCCCAATTTTTTCTGACAACCACCCTGTAAGGTAGGACAAGTTAGGAAGGAGTAAACTGCATCAAGTTTTTATAGCTCAGGAGGGGAATAATAATGATGAGAATAATAATAATTTTAAAAAATAAAAATATCAAAGTGTTCTTGCTTTCTCTCATGCCAGGATGGCAATGATGCCGTTTCCATCGCTCTCGAGGCTGGGCACCGCGACATAGCAACGCTGATCTCCACCCACCTCACACAGCCGGTGAGTAACTTCCCATCCTGCCGGTGAATTCCGGCTCCACCGGGAATTGCTTGGCTGAATTCCATCAGCACGAAAAGCCAAGTTGTGCAGCCATCAAGGCATAATAATGCCCTCGTCCTGACCCAAGGCAGGCTTAAAAGGTCTGGCTTAAAAAATATATTTTAAAAAAATAAAAATTTAAAAACAGAAACTGGCATTCTTCTTGAGACTTACATCTTGGTAAAAGCCCATACATACATACATGCAAAATTATTTTGCAAAGAGAGCCAGCGTGGTGTAGTGGTTTGAGGAGTGAACGACGACTCCGGGCAAGCGGGGTTTGTGTCCCCGCTCAGAAATCCACCGCCTGACTGTGGGCAAGTCACACTCTCTTGCCCTCAGAGCAATGCAAAGGCAAACCCCTTCTGAACAGCCAAGAAAAACCACAGGGTAAGGTCGCTTTCGGTCTGCCAGAAGTTGGAAATGAGTCAAAGGCCCACAGCCACCACCTTGTGAGTTAAAAGAGTGCCTCTGGGCATACCTGGGTTCTGCTTCCTGTCCAATTTCCACAGAGGGGAATCCTGCCCTTCCCAGCAGGCTCAGACAAAAGCAAACTGCAGCCTTCCCTTCCTCGTGAATATGTTTTAACCACACTTCAATGTTGTTTGGCCAGCCGTATTTTTCCTCTGCGAAATGTATTTAATAAGTCTTAAAATAAGCATTTTTAATTATTTCCTCCCACCTCTGCTGCTTGCAGGATCAGAATGGGAAGTCTCCTTGCAGTGACACCAGCGGGCCTGATCCACCGGCCAGAAAGTGATTTTAACAACGAATATTCTCATTAGACTTTAATATATTAATACGCTGCCCTGGACTGCCCAGTATTAATGGATCTCTTCACTAACTCTTCTACGCGGAGGAGAAATGACTCCTGGAATCAAAACACCATAGTTGTGTCTTTCTTTCCGGAAACACTACAGTTGGAACGAGGAATGAATGTGTCCATCTTTCCACCAAGGCCCTAGTCCTCAGCGAGGCCAAGTTTCGTCAGCCATAAGTTGCAGCCAGTGACTTCTCTTCCACCCCCATTTCAAAAAATTAAAAAAAAAAAGCTGTTTATTATTTCCTACCTTTCTTATCCATCCCATGTCCCTCTCATTCCTTATCGCCATCCTGCACTAAAGGGCTGTTGTTAATCTAAGTCAAGGACAGGACTTGAGCTTACGCAAAGAAATCGAGCACAAGGATTTATGCACATTGCCTGTTTTTTTTGTATTTTTTTATATATATAAATCAATTCACTTTATTATTTCACAGAATAAAGACACTCGAAACGTTCCTTGTGAAATTCCAGCCTGTAAGAAGGCACAAGTTTTGAGAGTGGAAACTATGAAATTTGGATGAAATGGGGCAGGGGTTAGTTGTTTTTGGTCAGAAATCAGCAAGAGTGTCAAGGGAAGTTACTTTCAGATCTACTTTAAATTTGTACTGGGTAGCTGGATCTCTCCGTGGCAACGTTATGCGCAGAGCGGGGGGATTTTGGGACCTGTAGTCCAAACATTAAAGTTAACTTTCCCACGGCCAGGAAAAGAAAGCCACCAGACTGCTGCCATTTGATAAAAAGTCTTGATCCAAATGCAGTTGCAGACCCTTAAACCACCTTAAGCCACCCAATTGTTCTGTCTTGGCAAATTAAGAATCACGCCCAACAATGTAAGGGAGGAAAGCTGGCTTTATTTCAGTGACAGAGTCCTTGTTTACTTCAGTCCTCTTGTTTTTGCAAACCAGGGCTTCACAGGCAAGTCACATAAGAGGGTTCTGGATCCATCTAAGGAAAGGAGTGGGGGGAAAGAATTAAACCAATGTTAGCTGCATAGTTTGTTGATCCCATAGAAAAATACAATAAACTTAGGAAGATTTCATACACAGATATTTAGCAAGTGCGTGTGGGAAGAATGAAGTGCTTTGCCCAACACGGCGCAAACCAGATGTGTGGGATGTCAACCCCAATGAGCCCCAGCCCAGTCAGAGAATCCTAGAGTTGGAAGAGATCCCCGGGGTCATCCAGTCCAACCCCCTTCTGCCATGCAGGAACTCCCATAAAAGCCATCCAGCCTCTGCGTAAAAACCTCCAAAGAAAGAGCGGACTCTACCGCACTCCGAGGCAGCATCTTCCACGGCCGGACAGCTCTGACCGCCAGAAAGTTCCTCCTGGGGTTCAGGTGGAACCTCCTTTCCCGCAGCCTGAATCCATTGCTCCGTATCCTGGTCTCTGGAGCGGCAGAAAACAAGCCCTCTCCTTACTCTACATGGCATCCCTTCAAATATTTAAACATGGCTCTCATGTCCCCTCTTATTCTTCTCTTCTTCAGACTAAACATCCCCAGCTCCCTAAGCCACTCCTTAGAGGGCTTCCAGACTCTCCAACATTTTGGTCGCCCTCCTCTGGACATGCTCCAGCTTGTCGACATCCTTCCTGAACTGAGGTGCCCAGAGCTGGACGCAGGATTCCAGATGAGGTCTGACCAAAGCAGAATAGGGTGGTACCACTACCTCCCTTGATTTATACACCATACTCCTATTGATGCAACCAAGAATCGCGTTGGCTTTCTTGGCTGCTGCATGACAGTGCTGGCTCATGTTCAGCTTGTGGTCCACCAAGACTCCTGGATCCCTTTCACACAGACTGTTATCCAGCCACGTGTCGCCCATCCTATACGATGGGAGATGCACCCTCAGGGCAGCTGGAAGGAGGGAAGCCATAAGCCACACTCACAGGGGTCTCGTAGGTGTCACTCAGCGCAACCTCCGGGCTTCGCGTTCTGACTCAAGAAGCGTCAAGACGTCTCCTTCCCGGACGGGACCCTTCACGTTGCGGATGATGGACCGGCTGGTGTCGTCCATGAACTCCACACGGACCTGTGCAGAGGAGGGCAGGGAGAGGTCAGACTTCCAGAGGCAGGGAACAAAAAGTCAGGCCTATCTGAGAAGATAATAATTACTGAAAACTTCCCCTTGAACATGAACAGAGTGCACCCCCCTCCGAAAAATCTGTACATCCACGTTAGCTTTCTCTGTAGGGCTTGAATATTACCATTGTATTTAACTATAACCCGCACTTTCCCCCGTTTGAGACCTGAGATAGCTGAGAAAAGTCAAAATTAACAGCCGCAAGGGGTCCCTAATGGCCATCTAGTCCACCCCGTCCCTCTAACCTCCGAGCAGCCCCATCCAAACATTTCCGAGGAAGGAAATCCCACCGCCTCTCTGTCCCACCCCTGAAAACAGGGGGCGGCCCAACGGGGGCATTATGAGCGTGTGCAGAGGGCGAATTCCCCAAAACGGGGGCGGGGGAAAGGCTCCGAGTCCCCACCGACTCCTGGCCCGGGAGGGAACCGGGGCCTCCGGGGCGGGGAGCGGCCTCTGAGCACGTGCAGAGCGCCGGCCCGCAAAGCCCGAGGGGGCGGCGGGGTCCGGGCCCTCCCTCCCCCCTCCCCCGGCCGGCCTGACCTGACCTGGGTGCACTGGCCCTGGGACCCGGTCCGGCCCAGCACTTTGGTGACCCGGGCCAGCTTGATGGGCTGCACGCGGCTCGTGTCCATGGCGGCGCGGGGAGCGAAGGAAAGGGGTCACGTGCCCGCGCCCGGGACTTTATATCACCTCGGAGGGCTGGGACGCCCCGCCCACCCCCTGCCATCGCGAGACTCCGGAAAGGCCTCCCCGCCCGCACGGCCCTCTCGCGAGACGCGGCTCGCTCCTCCCCCTGCCAATCCCAGCCTCCCCCAATCCCGGCATGCCCCGCGCCAGGGAACCTCACGATACCGACGACCTTCCTCCCAGAATTCCGCTGGCTGAGACGCCCCTGGGCGTTTTTCCCTTCTTCCCGGCATACCCCCCGGCTCCTTTGCCCTTGTCCGCGGAGGCCAAGATGGCGTCGGCCACTGGCATCATCCAGAAGCTGCGCAATTTTGCGGCCGGGGTAAGGACGGGCCTCGGGAGCGGGGAAGCGGGACGGGGACGAATGCCTCCCTCTTTCACCAAGGCAACTGGTAGGAAAAGGCGTAGCAAATGACCTGTACCCGCTCAATTCCCTCGTATTCAAATAGCCTTGTAGGCCACGCCCCTTTTGGGCGGGGCTTCACCTTAATCCCTTTCCCTGCCCCTCGCAAGGAATTCTGGGAACCGTAGTTCTCTCAAGCCCTTCTGAATAACAAGGGGTGCTGAATTCTCCAATGCCAAAATTTCTGCGTCATTATTAGTCCCTAAGGCTGGTTGGGGGAATTCTGGGAGATGTTCCCTGGAAAGTAACTTTTCCAATCCTGAGCAAAAGACTGTGAGCTCCATTCACCCTTTTGTCTTTGCCTGCAGAGGTTGGGAATGTATATCTTTGGGCTGCACCTCCTAGAATCATGGCTGGCCGGTGGATTTTGGAAGATGTTGATCATAAAGTAACTTTCCCGAATAGGGAGAGTAAAGCATTGCACTTGCAAGGTCCGAAAAATTACTTTTTTGGACTACAAGTCATGCAGCTATAAGCAACCTTCCCAAGCAGAGGTTCTTCTCTTCATTCAGTGTTTTGTTTTGCATCTGATTTTTGGAAAAGGCCAATGTCGGATTTCAGATTTTCAAAAATCGTGGTTGGTTAGGGGATTCTGGGAAATGGAGGCCAAAAAGTAAAATTGCCTGGCTATGGCCTCCTTCAAGACAGGAGACTTGCACTGAGCCCCTGCCTGTCTTTCTTTCCAACAGCGAAACCTCCAAGCTAAGCTTCAGCTGCGCTATACAGAGGTCTCCAAGAGGTAATTGATCTTCTTTGGATTAAATTTATTTATTTATTGAGAAGAGGGTTGGGCAGGGAAGGGGGCTTTGCTCTCCAATGCTGGGTGGATGGATTTTCTGCTTGGATGGATTTAACTTTCTTTAACCTCCTGGTTTCTTTAGGACTCAGCCCCCTCCGCGCCTCCCTGTTGGCCCGAGCCACAAGTTTGCCAACAATTATTACTGCACTCGGGATGGCCGAAGAGAGACTTTCCCTCCTGTGGTCCTTGTGTCCCCACAGAAAACATTGGCTTCGGGAATGCCAGCTTCCAGGTCTGTGTGTTGTTTGCTGCCGGGGGAACTCGTATCCCTTGCGAGGTTCTCTCATGTCCAGATCTTCCATTTCTCTTTTCTCTCTCCTGCAGCCCGGAGTCTTCTGTAGCAACTGTAGAGAAGAAACCAGTCACGCCGGGTCTTCAGCCTCGAAAATGGGAACTGTCAAAAGACCAGCCTTACTTGTGAGCCCGCAGCAAGGCCAACGTTTTTCTGTAGAGGAGCCCAGTCGGAGCTGTTCCCCCAGGGGAAGAGTGGCATCGCCTGGCACAGTGGTATTCCTGGTCTGTAAGGACTCTCTGGTTTGGGTTCAATAAACTCAGTCTGTAACTTAATCTGGACAGTTGTAAAGCTCTTCTTACAGGTCATAGAATCATAGAAATGTAGAGTTGGAAGAGACCCCAGGGGTCATCCAGTCCAACCCCCTGCCATGCAGGAACACCCTCAAAGCACTCCCGACAGATGGCCATCCAGCCTCTGCTTAAAAACCTCCAAAGAAGGAGGAGACTCCACCATACTCCATGGAGGCAGCAGATTCCACTGCCGGACAGCCCTGACTGTCAGGAAGTTCTTCCTGAGGTTCAGGTGGAATCTCCTTTCCTACAGCTTGAATCCATTGCTCCTTGTCCTGGTCTCTGGAGCAGCAGAAAACAAGCCCTCTCCTTCCTCTATGTGGCATCCCTTCAAATATTTAAACATGGCTCTCATGTCCCCTCTTAACCTCCTCTTCTGCAGACTAAACATACCCAGCTCTCTAAGTCTATCCTCATAGGGCTTCATGGCTTCCAGGCCTCTCACCATTTTGGTCGCCCTCCTCTGGACTTGCTCCGGCTTGACCATGTCCTTCTTGAATTGGGGTGCCCAGAACTGGACACAGGATTCAAGATGGGGTCTAAGCAGAGTAGAGTGGTACCAGTACCTCCCTTGATCTCGACACCAGACTCCTGTTGAAAGTAGTGGCAGGTCACTGGACCCGGCAGAATAAATCTGGTGCTATGAAGGTTAATCAGAAAGCCAGAGGGGGACAGCAAAGCAAAGAGGTTGTTGAAAGTGTTTAGATGGTGCCTTTTATCCTAGAGAGCCGGGTACCCTGGTTTTTACAATACTCTCATCATACCCTCAGGGAAAGTGGCAAAATGCTGAGTGAGTCTTGGCAACAAAACCCTAGACTAGAACGCCAGGGTTCGAACCCCTGCTCAGCCTTGAAAACCCACGGGGTGGCCTTGTGCAGGTCACACACTCTCAGCCTCAGAGAAGGTGGTGGCGGGAAGCCTCCGAAGAAAACCTTGCCAAGAAAGCCCAGCGGAAGAGCCGCCGTAAGTGAAAAACCACTCAAGAGATACCACCTTGTCAACCAGGAGACACCCTTGAGGCTCTGTGCTCTCGGGGCCACGGATCCCACCCCATTGTCCGAGAAGGTTCCCGGGGCAGGGAGCCACACTGGGTCCTGGGGGACTTGGAGGGACCCCCTCCCCAAAGGATCTTCTTTTAACAATGGGGGAATCCCAATCCACACGCTCCCCAGGAATCTTGATGGGCACGAGGGGAAATTTTGCCACCTTTGCAGTTTTTATGGTGGGAAAAGAGGCTCCTTTCTGGGACCAAACCTTTGAGGCCCCTCCCTAAAGTGCAAACCCCAGGGTTCCATAGGATCTTGAAAGTGGAACAATCGCGCTACAAAAGCCTAGTGCGGAAACGGGCTTGGGGAAGGACGAACGAGCCCTGTCAGGCTTACCTAGATCTGCCCCCGTTCACGCTTCAAAATAAAATAACCACTGCGCATGCGCCGTTTCGGAAAAAGGGCCCGCTGGCCTCCACGAATGACGGCGCGTCTTGCTGTCTGTTCCAGCGCCCATAGGTCCCCCTCGACGCATGCGCAGTCTCTCCCCGGCTTAAGGCCATGCTCCCTCAGGGGTCAGTCACAGTGTGGCTCCAGACTGAGTCGGCATGGAGAAGCTTCTTGTCGTATTCCTGCTCCTGACGGCAGCGGGAAGGCTCCGCGGCGGACATACAAGTAAGCCCCGGAGGGAAAGAGGGAGCCGGGCTTATATAATATATTCTCCACAGGCGTTCATTCAAGCGAGCGGGCCGTGTCACCTCGGCAGGCGCCGATTGGCTGGTTGCTCCGTAAGGCACCGCCCACGGAGAACGGCGATTGGACAGCTGCGCCACGAGGCCGTGCTAGTCCCCTCCCTTCCTGGCCGCACGTGCCCGCAGTGCAGCCTGTATTCTTGGCTCCGCCCCTTGGGCGGGGGAGCGTGGGCGAGGTTACCTGTTGTTGCCATGGAGACGGGGCCTGTCGAACCCGTGAGAGACTATAAGCCTTCTCTCAATTAGTCTAATTTTATAATTTTCTGTGGGCTCATAGTGGTCCTCCAGCTGTTTCCCTCTTCAGTTCCCAGAAGCCCTAGGCCAAGATGACCCCCATGAAGAGGATTATGGGAACTGAAGTCCAAAACATCTGGAGGCCCAAAAGTTGAGAACCTCTGTGAGGGAATTTAGGAACAGAAGAAAAGGCGAAGAGTGTGTCGCTGGAAGGGTGGACAACCTTGGAAATGTGTGTTATTATCTATAAATCATATATTTTTAAAAGCAGATGAAAGGTTTTCATGCAACATGTTGTGCTCTCATACATTTTGTTATATCTGTATCTCTTACAAGGGTTTTAGTTTAACCCCCAGTTTGCAAGTAAAACTGAATTATTGTGTCGTGAGATGATGCCTGTCTAGAAAAGAGTGTCACCAACAGGAAAAGCTTGGAAAGCCCTGCTGTCCGGTCTCCTGTGGTGAAGGGTGGGGTAGAAGTGTTTTGACAACTGGAGTTCAGGTTGCTCCTATTTTGGTCCAATTTATTTATACAGAAGTAAGACTGTTCCGACCATTCTTCTTCTGAAGTTCTTTTTCCTGCCAAAAAGTGCTTTGCCTTTGCTCATAATCCGGCATTCACGGTGTGGTTCTGACATTCCTGAGCTTATCGGAGTCTTTGTGCGGCTGAGCCGTTTGTTGGAACTGGCATCCAACACAGAAACAAACATAAAAGAACCCATATAAATCCCACGATAATTATTGGAAAATTCCGCACAAAGATACTTCCCACTGCAGAAAAAGGAACAAAAAAAAGGGGGGGGGGAAGTCTTTGCAATAATCAGCCCCAAAAACCCCACAGCCAAATTGTGGGTTTTGGTTGCTCCCAGTAAAACCATGGCTTCACAGAGCCCATAAAAATGAGCAACTGTTAGTTAATCATTAATCTGCTGTTAAGATTTATTGGAGCAAGGGGTTACAGCTCTCTTCACAATCCCCCTTGACACTATTATCACAATGCGTTTCTTTATTCCCTTCAATCCAACCATCCTCTGGAAAAATATCTGGAAATCTTGGAGGCTTACAAAAAATTAAAACAAATGCAGATAAAGGCACAAAATGAAGGCCTGCCTAAAACAAGTCAAGAATGAACTGCAGGCAGTGTTTGCTTGTTTATTTTGTACCCTGCTTTCCTCCCATAAGAGGCACAGAGTGGCTAAAATGGAATAGCTAAAATGATTTGAACACAATGTCTTTTTTTTTTAAGCATTAAACTACATTCCACATTAAAACTTTAATTTGGAACACCTTCGGAGCTATCTGCAGCTCTTCAGATGTGGTCGGACAACATCTCCCTTTGGTGAGGCAGATGGGAGTTGAGGTCCAACCCGTTTGGAGGACCACAGGCTCCTCTCCGGGCAGTTCATGCTTGAAAATGCCCCCAAAGCCCATTCCTTTTGAGCACAGGTTAGAATCCCTAATGCCTCAGCAGCTGTGTTTCCTCTGATGTTTTCCCCCAGGTGTCTTGTCCCATTTTCACACTTCTGTCTTTCTCTTGATCACCTCTATCAGATTTATTTCTGTGTACCCTTGGGGATTACCAGTGTGCGGACGGTGGCCATGTAACTCTCTGTCGGAGATGCGATGGGATGCGCGACTGCGGAGACGGCAGCGATGAAAGCGGCTGTCAGGCTGGAGACGTCCCATGTGGACCTCGCGGACGACGGTGTGGCCATGGAGGCCCTTGCTTGCCCTGGGAGCGGTTCTGTGATGGCCACAAGGATTGTCCAGACGATTCCGATGAAGCTGAGGAGGCCTGTGGGTACAACCACACCACACCTGTGCTGGAGTGCCGGAAGGATGAATTCCGGTGCGCACCTGACGCTGACTGTTACCCCGTGGCTTTCGTGTGCGACAGACATGCCGATTGCCCAGATGAACGGGACGAACTGGGCTGTGTTTTCGAGGGGCCAAGCTCTCTGGAGACACCAGAAATGACCCAACCAGGTAGAATTGGCCTTGGTGCTGGAGACTGTGTTGATCTCCATCACGACAACACTCCCTGTTCTATCCCAGAGCCATTCTTTAATCAATATCATATGCCTTTTCCTCATTAATTCCTCATTTTTTGTCTTCAAATGGAGACAGGAGTGGAATGGAGGACCTTGGCTACCTGGACAGCTGAATTCCCCACATCCACATTATTTTGGGTGTGCCTCTTGGCCCTGTTTTAAAGTGAACGAGCCGTAGTTGTAAAACCTTCATCTAGATTGCAGTTCTGCTGCTGCATCTAGTCGATCATTGATCTTGCCATCTGTGTTGCCAAGTCTTGACAACCTGTGTTATTGTCAGCAATATGACTGCCATCCTTGGGCAGTTTCATTCCCCTAACTGCTTAAAGAGCCTTTCACATCCATTGCCTGAAAATGGCTAGTCAGTTTTCCTGCTAATGACCATATTCCATTAATAGCTCTATGGAATGAGCATGTTAGATGTTTTTTCCCCCAAGTTCTAACAATCTCAGCTCTGTCAGCAGTTTTCAAATTTCTGAGACAATCTGCCTTTTACCCTATTTTGGCTCGTGAGTTCCTCTGTGTGTGTAAAATGTACATTGTCTTTTTTAATTTTTTCTTTTTCTTTAGGTAGCTCAGCTGCCCCTGAAACTGTGACAGCCATACATTGGGTGGTCCTTACCATTGTTGGTAAGTAACAACAGCAGAACTGTGTATTCTACTGTTAAACTGCTTTTACTTACAGGAAGTTCTTTTTAAATTTTACGTCAAATCCTTTTTCCTGTAGTTAGTAGTTCCCAAGTCCCTTTCTCTCATTCTCTGCCTCTCTGCTCCATAGCACTCCTGATCGTCGTGATGGCTGTCATTGGGGTTGCTGTGTGGGTCAGCCGGAAAGCCAAGCCTCTCCTTGTGAGCTTCAACCTCGATCGAGCCTCAGAGGAGCTGATGAGGAAGGAGCAGCTTTGAAGTTCTTTTTCCTGGGAGGTATGTGTGGATTTGACTCAACTTAATTTGAATTGTGCCCTTCCCTCTGCTAGGGATGTGGAGCAAGTGCTCCTTTGCTTCTCTTTCTCCTTTTCCTCTCACAGTATTGGCATTCCAGTCTGT
This sequence comes from Ctenosaura bakeri, assembly GCA_948474755.1. NCBI lineage: Eukaryota > Metazoa > Chordata > Lepidosauria > Squamata > Iguanidae > Ctenosaura > Ctenosaura bakeri. Next base: position 113,531 of record CAOLHI010001636.1, on the reverse strand, counting down.
AAACTCTTTGGTGCAGTGAATTGCTTTTTGTTTTATCGCTGTTATTTAAAATATTGTTCATTCCAACCACACTGCATCATTTCTACATACACATATGACAAATGTATGCCTTAATAAAATGGCACTCGGAATCCCCGGTCAATATAAATCTCCAGAGAAAAAGATCAGTGTGGACACAGCCCAATTGACTGGTTGGATACTGTTAAATACTGAGGAGTGTAAACACAGAGACCCAGCTTGATGTAGTGGTTTGAACACTGGACTAGGACTCTGGAGTCCAAATTTTGAATCCCAGCTCAGCTCTGGAAACTCACTGGGTGACTTTGGGCAAGTCATTCTCTCTCAGCTTCAGAGGGAGGCAAGGGCAAACCCCCTCTGAACAAAAGAAGAAAACCCCATGATAGATTGCCTTTGGGTTGCCATAAGCTGGAAGCAACTTGAAGGCACACAGCAATAACAAATGCAAAACTAAACCTCAGAGAAAAAGGTTATTCCCTTCTTGTCTTCCCCTCGCCGTATTGCTCTTCTTCCCTTGCAGAGCTCTGGCTTCCATCTTTCTCTGTCGGCAGCAAAGGATTCTGGGAGGGAAGGGTTACAGAAGCCATATTGCTTTGTTGACATCTCAGTTTTTCTCCTGGGTTTTTCTCTAGGATCAGCTCTTCCTTGGGTCTCCGATTCTAGCACTCTTAAAAAGATAAACCGCTGAATCCCGTTGGCAAGCGCGCTCCAACGGCATTGTTGGAACCTGGCTCACTGCTGTGTAAAGCAGAGGGAGGTGGTTGGCTGTGGCTCATCTTTTTCCTTTCTTTCAGGAAGCTCCCCACCTGCTGCCAGATCACAACTCGGACTGCCTACACTCCCAGGGATGTTTGTGCAGGACTGATGGGCATTGGTTGGGTGCCAGAAATCACTGAAGGATCTGAAATAAGGGAAGAGCCTTCCCTTCCCTCTCAATTGCGGTTATAACTGTACAGATGGACCTGGATTCAGCCGATTCTTTAAATTAAACGTCTCTGAGATTGGGCCAACATCTAAAGAACGTCTTTCCCTGTAACCCAGGAACTGGGAAGATGTGGCCTGTCTGGACATTGTTGAATCTGTCACCATGGGCAAGGTTGGGTAGGGACGATGGGTGTTGTACTCTGAGAACGACAACGGCAGGACCACACGTCTCTCCACGCACCCCTGCCTTAAGCACATCCTCAGGGAGGTGGAGAAACTGTTTTTTTCTGCTGGTGTCAGCCAGATTCATCAAAATGTCTGCCCAACAACTCCGGTTTATCTCTTCATCTGGCAGACTCTTTCAGCCAAGAAGCGAGGGTGCACTTTGGGGTTAAAGATGCCATCTTTTTCTGGGGAGCATTGTCAGTCAAGGGGGGTCTGTGGAGAAGCTGTACTGAGATCTTTTGGGACAACTAGAGCAGGGGGGCAGCTTGGTGGTTCTTGTCTCCCCCTCCAGTTCTCTTTTGCATTTGGACCCTGAATTTGCAGCTCGCCTCTCATCTTAATGTATCCTCTTTTCATTTCAGTTCTAAAGTCTCAACATTTTTCATAAGCATCTCTGTGGTGATCAGCACCCTTCAGTCTTCTGTTTTTTTATTTTTTTTCCTTCATGTGATCACTTTTTTGTAGGAATCTCAGCGGCTTTGCTGACACCAGATAAAGGTCTGTCTCCATTTTCTCAATCTCCCGTGTGTTTATTTTCTCTCTGTTTCTGGTTTCTCGGTTAACAAAGACTTAAAAGCAGCTGACAGATAACCCTTTTCATTTACTCAGATTAACTCCTGCCTTCCCCCACCCCAAAAAAAACAGAGCTGAAAGGCAGTGTACAATACAATAGAGGAAAACATACAAAGATTGTCATTAAAACATGCTTCAGCTCTTGGTAACGTTAAAAATGGTTTTAAAAAAATCAGAAACTGTGAAAAAACAATGAAATTGCTATAAGGATCCGGATACTTTAGAAAACAAGAAACTCAACTCATTATGGTATTAGATGAAAATGAAGTTTTTTAAAAATAGTGTTTTGTCTTTTCCTTAGCCTCAAACAGTTGAGTTCAAACCACCCAAAGGTTTTATCCAGTTTTCTAAGCAAAAACAATGCTGTGTTACCTTAAAAGCTACTTATGCTTTTTTTTTTAAAAAAAGAGCTTTCATGAAACGTTTGACAAAAATACATGCTACTCCTCCTCAACTTTCCAGAAAGGAATTGAATGTTGGAAGAGGGGTAGATGGGTGGATCTGTGTGTGTATCAGAAAGATAAACCAAATGGAGTCCCAACAGCCCAAAATAGCTTTCTTTACTTGAAAGGTTAACCTCGTAATCTTATTAATGCGTTAAGAAGCTTGAGCCCAGCGGCTTGCGGAGATGTCCGGTGCCACTGAGACATGGTCAGCTTTGGAGAAGGCTCAAGAGCCTGACAGCACACGAGTCCAGATTGTGTGAGCTTGGGAGATCTTAGGGAGCAAGCAATTTGTCCAGCTGCACATTACTGGGGAACAAACTCCCAAATCCCCCTGGCCATACAATCCCCCTTCATTAGCATTTGGAGGGGGGGAATTTGTGGTTTGTGAACACACCACAAAACGAGGCGATGAGACAGCCCGTGCAGAGACGAGCTAGCCTTTCGGCCAACTTGAAGATCGGGGATTATAAGAAGTGCTGTTTGACTCCAGAAGAGGAAGCGGTCTACATTCCCTTCGCTCAGGAAAACCTGGTCAAGCAATGGAGTTCCATGCACAACGTTGCCGACTGGAGTCAGGACTGCTGCAGTGGTCCATCCCAACGGAACCAATACTTCCTGAACCTCAACGTGGGAGGGAAGTGTTTCCAGATCGCGTGCAAAGTGGCTGCTAAGTATCCCGTCACCCGGATCGGCCAACTGGCCCTCTCCACCGACCCCACAAAGAAGTTGGCTCTGTGTGACGATTACTCGGTGCCGAAGAATGAGTATTTCTTCGACCGCGACCCCCTTGTCTTCCACTACGTCTTCCACTTCTACCGCAGCGGCGTGATGTGGATCATGGAAGAGCTGTGCCCCTCCAACTTTGTGGAGGAGATTGAGTACTGGGGCGTCCACATGAAGTATGCCCAGCGGTGCTGCCGGATCCTCTTTGAGGAGAAGCAGGATGAGCTGGCCGAGTACTTGAAAGTCCAACGGGAGCTGGAGGCAGAACTGGAGCCGGTGGAAAGGGAAGAGCATTTTGAGGGTAAGTTTCTCGGCGAGTTCCGGAAGGCGATCTGGAACCTGATCGAGAACCCGTACTCGTCCATCCCCGCCAAGGTGATTGCCATCATGTCCAGCTTCTTCGTCCTGATCTCCATCGTGGGGATGACCCTCAGCACGGTGGAGGAGATGCAGCACAAGGCCAGCAAGAAGTGCATGGAGCAGCTGGAGACGGTGTGCGCCATCTTCTTCACCTTCGAATACCTCATGCGCCTCATCTCCACCTCCAGCTTCCAGCAGTTCCTGCGGGCGGCCTTCAGTGCCATCGACCTGGTGGCCATCCTGCCCTTCTACATCCAGCTCCTCTTTGAGAACCTGGGCGGGGAGGACGGGGACTACCACGAGGAGCTCCACAAGATGCGCAGTGTGGGGAAGCTGGGGAAGGTGCTCAAGCTGATCAAGCTGATGCGCATCTTCCGCATCCTCAAGCTGGCCCGCCACTCCACAGGCCTGCGGGCCTTCGGCTTCACCATCCGGCAGTGCTACCAGCAGGTGTGCTGCCTCCTCCTCTTCATCGCCATGGGCGTCTTCACCTTCTCCGCTCTGATGCACTCCGTGGAGCACGACGTCCCCGGGACCAACTTCACCAGCATCCCTGACGCCTGGTGGTGGGCGGCCGTAAGTCGTTTCCCTGTCCCGTCCTGCTCCCCGCTTTTATCCACACCTCGGCTTGGAAATAGTATGTTAACTGCTAAAAGTCTTTTCCCCTAGACAAGTACAGCGTTAATGTTCCACTTTCTAACTGCCTATAGAATCATGGAGCTGATAGTTTGGGGAGACACCAGAGCTTTCTGGCTGACAAACCATCACAGTTACAGGGGAATCATAGAGTTGGAAGACACTGCAATGGCCATCCAGTCCAACCCCCTTCTGCCGTGCAAGAATACACACTCAAAGCACCCCCAGTGAACGGCCCTCTGGCCTCTCCTTAAAAACCTCCAGTGAAAGAGACTCCACCACACTCCATTGAGGCAGCAGATTCCGCTGTCATAGGGCTATAATTGTGTACAGTCAGTCCTCCATGTTTGCAGGCTGGACTTCGATGGATTTGATTATTCCCAAATTTCTCCAGCCGCTGCCCTGCGGACCCCACTTAAGGTGCTTCTTTTCTGGGAGAACTTTCCCCCTTGGTAGCTTCAATCAGGCCGCACAGCCTTTTAAAAACCCGCCTCTGGTTCTCTGCCTCCATCACCAGCTAAGGCCAGCTCACGGCCCAATTTTGAACCAGCACAGACCCTCTCCCGATGTCCCCCACACCCCCAAGGAAGGATATGGGTGTCAGAGAGGAAGTATAGGGGCACCAGGCCAACCCACCCCCCCGTCCCTCTCCTTTCCCTGACCTGGTGGGCACCCTGGGTGCCTGCCCCCCACCACCATGCCTTGGCCCCCTTCCCACAGACACAAGCACACACATTGTGATATTTGCAGTTTTCCCACTCTTGCAGGGGCCCTGAGTCCCTGACCCTAGCAGATGGGGAGGGCTGACTGGAGGGTGAAAGGGCCCCTAGATTCTAGCAGCTGGCAACTAAGTGGGGATGGCCCATCTGCTTTAAGTTCTAATCAAAAGGATCTAGGGGTCCATGTTTTATATTACAAATATAATCCTGTTGTTGTTATAACTATAAAATAAATACAGTTATAAAACCCACATCTTCCTCAAGTTTGGGACTCAAGGCAGCTCTTAAATTCACATGATGACATATTAGAATACACGTGTTTTGGAATCTGAGTTGGGGGGATTCCAGGGTATCCAGGAGGGCATTAAGGGTTGGGAAAAAGGGAGTTCAGAGACCTAAGTGTCCTGTGGGTTGCTTTTGGCAGCACTTTCCCTGCCTCTGATGTAGAATCGTAGAATCTTAGAGTTAGATGGGGCTCTGAAGGCCATCTGAATGAGCCCCCTCCCCTGCAGGAATGCACAGGCGCTCCTGAAAGGTGCCCATCCAACCTCTTTATAAAGACTTCCAAAGAATTAGAGTCCACCACCCACCCAGGTAGGGGATCCCACTGTTGAACAGCAATCGTCCTTAGGAATTGTTCTTCCTCTGTGTGCGTAGAATCACTTTCCTTGCCATTTGAACCCACTGGTTTGTGTCCTTCTCTCTGGAGCAGCAGAGAATAGGCACTGATCCAGTGAGGACATAGTTTCTGTGCTGTTACATTTGTTATCACAGAAGCTGAGAGCTGGGGAGGACCCCAAGAGCCATCTGGCCACAGAATCCTAGAGTTGGAAGAGGCCCCAACGACCATAGAGACCAGTCCCCTTCTTTCATGCAGGAAGACACCACGAAAACATTCCTGACAGATGGCCATCCAGCCTCTGTCTAAAGGCCTCCCAAGAGTTGAAGTTAAAAACCTCCACCACGCTCCAGCTGTGTATTCCCCTCTCAAACTGCCTCTTCCTAATATTTAGGTGGAATCTCTTTTCTGGAAGTTTTGAAGCCATTGCTCCATCTCCTAGTCTCTGGAGCAGCAGAAAACAAGTTAGTTCCATCTTCAATAAGGCATCCTTTTAAGCATGGCTGTCATATCCCCTCTTAGCCCTCTCTCCTCCAGGCTAAACAAGTCCAGCTCCCTAACCAAGGCAGGGATCTACAAGCTCTCCAGATGGCCACCTAACCTTAGTCCGAAGAAATCCAGGCCACAGAAGTCCATCTCATGCCCCCGCTCTCTCTTTCTCTCTTTCTCTCTCTCTCTGTTTTCCTTTCCTGCTTCCCCTCCCAGGTCAGCCTCTCCACCGTGGGCTACGGGGACACCGTCCCGGACACAGTCATGGGCCGAATGGTGGCCTTCGGCTGCATCTCCTTTGGCATCATCCTCAACGGGATGCCCATCTCCATCCTCTACAACAAGTTCTCCGACTACTACGCCAAACTCAAGTCCCACGAGATTGAGGCCGCCAGCTCCCTCAAGCGCTCCCGCAGGCTCAACCTCAAGGAGCGGGCCTGGAGGAAGTTCACGGACTCCTGCTGCGCCGAATATGCCACGCCCGGGCGGGCTGACCCACCCCCGGGCCCCGTCCACCGTCCTGCCCCCAGCCAGCTCTTCCCTCGCCCCCAGGGCTACCAGCCAGTCCACCAAGAATGCCACCCTGTCACCCACCAACCGGGCCAGTCCCTCCCCACCTCGCCCCGGGCACCTCCGGGCCACAGGTCGGACTACCCCACCCCGCAGCCACGCCACGACCGCCTGGACCACCACCCCGTCCACCTCAATAGCCCCTCCAGTCACCCAACTCCGTACGTCTTCCCTCCTCCCGCCCTCCATTCAGTCTCTAAAAAGAAAGTTGAGAGCGTCCCCCACCCGTCCTAAAGTGGGACGTGGGAATGGAGGGGTGGGTAAATCAGGCTGCGAGTTCAGGACAGGGACAGGCCCCTGAAATGAGGAACCTGAGGGCTCAGGAGGGCAACCGGTGGTGTCAAGTGTGGGACGGAGTAGAATGTAAGAAGGGGTACCTGGGTGGGTGGGTGGTTTCCCAGGGACAAAAATAATAACAAAAGTCCCCAATTTAGACTCTTGCAGTCTTGTTTTCCTCACACACCAGTTTAAAAAAAGTATCTTGCCAAGCAGTGGCAAATGTTGAGCGAGGCACATCGCTGATGCAAAAGCGCACACACAAAACAAATGAATAAATTCTAATTTTACTCGTAGGAGGCTGTGGTTGTTGTTTTTTTAAACATGTTTAGAGACTAGAAACCTGAGGCTTGGCTCAAAGAGAGGAAAGGAAGTAGACGGAAGTGTATACGGGTGTTGCAGTGGTAGAGAGAGAAGGAGGAATTGTGCTGAAACACTTTGCCCATCTAGGGTTGAAAGTCTGTGGAGCAAAAGGTGGGCCTGAAGTGTGTTGGGTTAACAAGTTTTGTGTTGGTTGCCTTCCAGTCATTATCTGAGTTATGGTGAGCCTAAGGCAAACCTATCGCCTTAGCAAACCTAGTCCTGAATTTTAAAAACCTTTGACCAAAGTTTGATGGCCTAATTTGAGCAATTTTGGCTTCTGGGGAGAATTCAGGCATGATTTGCTGTCACAAACCTTGCTGTTACTGCTGTGTGACTTTTAAGTCATTTTTGACTCATGAAACCTTACAGCAAACCTATCACAGGGCTTTCGTGGCAAGATCTGTTCAGAAGGGGTTTGCCCACCATTGCCTTCCTCCAAGGCTGAGAGCGCGTGACTTGCCCAAGGTCATTCAGCAGCTTTCCAGGGCTAACGAGGATTCAAACCCAATGTCTCAGAGTCCTTGAGTTCACTACACTACGCTGCTCTAGCAATACATGCTTTCAAAACACCTTGCAGTCTCCCCATAATTAAATTTGAAACACCACTGGGCTTGGATACGAACTCATTCCTTTCCCAGGTTCTCCTTTCCAATTGTCTGTTTTAAGAAAAAGAACAAAACCATCATTTGTCAATTAAAAGAAATGGGTGCTTTTAACATTAACGCATTATTTAGATGATGCACAGCAATGTAACACTTACAGCAACACCGTACTTATCACCTCTCAAAACCGCCAAAATGTGTTCAGTGATGTGGAAGCCATTAAATAATTAAAATACCAGAACAGGATAAAACAATACGGGAAAGAACAGACTGTGAAACAAGGATTTAAAACAATAAGAACCCATTTACAAATATTTACAGGAGAAAATGTACAGTGAGTGTCCGACACTTGGGAATATATACATATATAAATATTAACGCTTTGGGTTATGTACAGTATGGTACATTCTGCAGAGAAAGGGGATAGATTCGTAAAAGTTGCTCCAGCAGTGCTCCAACTTTGATCCCTCCTGCAAAATTTCCCCACCAAAAAAAAAAAATCATTTCATGGATAGTGAAGCTAGGAGCAGCTCAAATTCTTGCAATGTTTGCTGCGTGGGAACAGTGGTCCACCCTGATCTGTGCATGTTATTAGAAATTATTTTAAAACATCCCCTAGGAGAGAAAGTGGGAGGAAAAGAGAGAGAAACTGGGACATTCTTAAAGCAGTGGGAAAAGTGGGATGATGGAGGGTTAATTGGGATTGTCCCTGCCAAGAGTAGGGAACCAGTCAAAGGATGGCTAATTTTTGTGGGTTTGGGATGGGAGAGAGGGGGACCCCGAAGGGGGAGTTCTCTTGTGCCAAAAAATCAGCCCATGCTCTGCCCTTCCTTCGCTTTCCGGTGTTGGGCTTCTTTATCTCAAGTTCTTTTAAATCCTCCCAAATCTTTCCTGGTTGGGAGTCTCTGGAATGATAGATTTCACCCTCCGGCTTCTCCTCCGTGGACCTCTGTGCCAGGGGGGCGCTCAGTGGCATCCGCAGCTCCCAGCCACCATGTCCTCGTACTGCTTGAGGACCACGTTCTCATCATCGTCAAAGTAGAGCAGGCTGATGGAGAAGAGTTTGTCTGGGACGCAGGAGGGCCCTTGGACGTTCTGGCTGAGCTTCAGGGCGTGGATGATGGACTGGACAGTGGCGTGGTTGGTGGGGCGCAGGCTCGCCCCCAGCGGGAAGGGGCAGGCCCCCCGGCAATGGTAGGCATCGTAGGTCCGGGGGGAGATGATCCAGCTGGACCAGCCAATTTCCTCAAAGTCCACCAGGAGGGAGTGGCGTTGGCAGGAGAGCGCGGAGTCTGCCGAGCGAACCATCCGCGACTGGTTGGCTCTGGGGCCGGCAAAGGGGGCGGGGAGGACTGCTGCCATGTTCGGGTGGGACACATCTGGAAGGATGGGGGAAAAGAGAAAGGAGACGCACACTGAACACAGGAATTGCACCGGGGCCTTAAGTCAGAATCAGAGTAGCTGGAAGCATTTTGCACATGCTCAGAGGTATTGCACCTGGACCATAAGCCAGCATCATAGAACAGTTCATTCTTTCAGTTTATATCTTGCCTTTGTCCTTATGCAGAACTCTTATGCAGAAAGCCCTCTGCACGTGCTCAGAGCAATTGTACCTAGGCTGGAGTTACAGAAAGCATTCTGTGCAGGCTTAGAAACATTATGTCCTGCTGAAAAAGCAGGCATTGTGGGCTTGAGGGCTTGGCTGTCAGTGCAACAGACTAGGAAAATAAAATTATGACTGGAATCCATTATTTTTTTTAAAAAAACACCATTTCTCTCTTGCTAGTTTTGGATAAAATATTTGCTGAAACTTGTTGCACTGTCCTTTTTTTGTGACGTAGGAACCTGTCCTTATTCTTTCTGTTCTTTCACCATGACTGAGTGAAAAGTTTTAGCCTACCGAGGTACTCCTCTCTTGCAAAATGGACCTTTGCACCCCACAAAGCTCCCCCACTGACAGAGGATGTCTTACCTAAGAAGGGGCTGGTGGGCACCACTGCCCCTCGCCGCCCATCGTCCGTGAACAAAACCAGCATGGGTTTCTTGCTCTCGTGGTGGTCTCTGCCGGAAGCAAACTGCACCAGGGTGCTGGAATCCAGGGGGGTCCCTCCCAGCCCCCCGACGGTCACCAACAGGCCCTGGTTGCTTCTCTCTTCTTCTGTCCAGTCACGGACCTGCAAAGAACACCATAAAGGCTCAGGTTAAGGTTGGGGTTTCTGTTCCAAAATGGGGAGATCGAGCCATCGAGCCAAGCTGCAGTCTCCAGGGCAAAAAGAACACCAGAAAGCAAAAATGTGACTATGGCTGCAAGGGGAATTATTTCTTGGCCAGAAATCTGGGAATGGTGCAACCCCCAAGTCCAAATGTTGTTACCTGCAAGTAATTTCTAACTTATGGCTATGTTAAGGCAAACCTATCGTGGAGTTTTCTGGGGCTGAGGGAGGGTGATGCACCAAGGTTACTCAGTAGCTTTCCACGAGCAAGCAGGGAATCAGATCTGGTCTCGGGGGTCTTAGTCCCACCCTCAAGCCACACTTGCTCTCCTCGTCCAGTTGCGGGACTCTAAATTAACCCCAACGCAATAATGATAACCAATGTTTTGAATAATTTTAAAGCGGATGACAAAAGGCAGTGAAATGGCTGTACTTTGGCTTTCTATCACAGTGGAGACCCAGAAGAGTAGGACATGAAGGGCAGCTAGGAAGGAACTAGACTAAGATCCTCAAGTGTGAAAATATATCATTAAAAACTAAACTGAGGATTGTCTATGCCGTGGTATCTCAGATGACTATGAATGGTTTTGAAAGGAGGGCAGCGAAGGAAGCCAATGGGAAGAAAACCAGTGCATTTGCCACGTGGTGCTGGAGGAGAGTCTACAGACACCCTGGACAGTCAAAAAGACAAATAAATGGGTCTGAGAGCAACTTGAGCCTGAACTCCGCTTAGAATAGGGAAGAAGATGATAAAATTTGACATTATCAGGAGGTGACGTGACTCCTTAGAAAAGACAATAATGCTTGGCCAGGTAGGAAAAAAGGGAGATTTTATTGGAGGTGGACAGACCCACAGAAGCCCTGATTCTGCAATGCCTGGGCCACAACTGACAGCCACCGCAAAGGCCAAAATCACACCTCTGGAAAGACACCAACTCACCGCTTGGGTGATGGCAAAAACCTCCCAGCCGGATCCCTGAATGGACAGCAGCCTGGAGGAGAGCAACTTCTTCCCAGTGGCGGAATCCGGATTCTCCTTGTCCAGGACTTGGTAGACGCTCACCTGGCGGAGGAGAAAGGAAGCAACGGGGAGAACAAATTCAATATTACCCAAATTAAGAGAGTAATGGAAGCCTAGGGCTGGAAGATACCCCCAGCGGTCATCTAGTCCAACCCCCTTCTGCCACGCAGGAAGACACTATCTATCTATCTATCTTATAAAAAACAAGAAATAGCATCATAACATAAAAGGAAGGCAAGAAAAAGAACAAAGACAATACCATACAATAACTACACCTAATCTACAACTCCTAATATCAAATAGAAAGTATTTAAAAAAATCAAAATCAGAAAAAGAGAAAAAACTTTTAACTAAAAAAACCCTTACTCTAGCTAAACTAGTTAAAATGACTTCCAACCAATGATATATTCAGTATTCATTATATTAGTTTAATTTCATTATTAGTAGTTGCCACATAGTAATATTTATTCTAAATTAATAATATTTTTCTTACCCATATCTTTATATCTACTCTGTGTCCTTTAATAATAAATTTAAATATTTTGGTAATTTTGTAAGTTCTTCTTAATGTTTAGGTGGAATATTTTTCTTGCCATTTGGATTCAGTAATAGTAATAAGAACAATATAATACATTTTAAAAATTCCAGTTTTGTCCCCAGGAGTTATGATAGGTTTTCTCTGAGGGAAGGAGGGCTGGATTTCCACCTCAGTCTGAGGAATCTCAGAGGGAGGGAGAAGAGGGACTCTGAGCATAAGCAGAGTGCATGCCTAGGGGAACTCTTTTGTACCTGGCAGAAGTGCTGCCTCCGGGGATGAAGCCCCTCAGCCATTTTGGCCCGGAGTTTGAAGAGATGAAGTTCGGCGGTCAGGATCCTCTCAGTTTTGGCCACGCTGGACAGGACGAAGAGGAGCTGCATTTGGGGGCTGTGGGCTGAGGAGTCAGAAGGCAAGGAGGTGATTGGCATCAACATGCAAACGGATTTATTTTGCCCCAGGACAGCCCTGCGAGGTAGGACTCACGGCCAGGACCCTCTGTGCTACGTGGAGGCCGGAGACTGGCCGTGTTTCCATCCCCACCCAAGCCAGACAGTCCTCCTCGGTCCCTCTTTCTCAGCCCACCTCGCAGGGCCGCTGTTAAGGCAGAAGGGGAGAACTTCTTTATTTTTCCTGGGGGAAGCGAGTGTCTAATGCATAAAATCTTTAACCGGCATCATTCTCAGTTTTCACGTTATGCAAAGGAATAAGTGACCAAGAGCATGGGAAGGGTTGGAGGGTTGGACAAGGACTCTGGGAGACCTGTTTTTGAATCTCCACTCAGCCATGGCAACCCTCTGGGCGACTGTGGGCAAGTCACACCCTCTCAGCCTCAGAGGAAGGCAGCTCTGAATCAATTTTTTTGGGGCAGCCAGCATGCTTTAGTGGTTAGAGCACTGGACTACAACTCTGGAGACCGGGATTCGAATGCAAACTCAGTCAGGGCTTAGAAAAGTTACTCTCCTTTTCTTTGAGGCCAGGGGATTACAACTCCCAGAAGCTTGGGGGATTTGGGGTGCTGCATTCTCCAAAGCAACTAGGGAATTCTGGAATACATATTGCTTTTTTAAAAAACTTATCTGATGATAGTGGGAGTACCCCAAAAGGTCATCCAGTCCCACCCTAACACTTTGGTGGAATCCTGAGAGAGTTTTGATGCCCAAACTAACTTTGAGGATGCTGTGAACTCTAGGTTTTTGGAAACCCCCCTCTCCTGTCCTAGGGTCTCAGGCAGGGGAGCCCACCCGCCACCCCACCGCCCTTTCTACCCAAGGACACTTACTTTTGTCCAAGAAGCTCCGCACTGTGTTGCCCTCCAAGAGATCAGGGTCCTTGGTGATCCCATCATCCCCAGCCACAGTCTTATAGAGGTCCAGCATGTACTGGGGAGGCTTCTTGGGGTGCTGGGGCGGCTGCGGGGGGTCCTCCATGCCAAAGACCTCCAGGAGTTTCTTGAGAGCCTGGGCACGGGTTTCGTCCCAGACCTGGGAGGGCTGGCCAAGGCAAGATGGCACCCAAGCGAGGAGGAGGAGGAGCCGAAGCTGGGAGCAGGCCATGGCTGGCTTCTCTGAGGATTCCAGAATTGGACTAGCCTTCCCCTGAGCCTTTGGGGTTTATAAGCCAGCTGGGACCCCAAATCCCCCAGGCACCCGGGAGGGGGCAAGAGGAGGCTGGGCTGCTAATGAGCCATCAGGAAGGGACAAGGGGGATTAATTGCCCCACTAACAAGGTGCGAAGCCCTGGGCATCAGGGCCCAGTACACACAACGTGGCCTCTTCTTTTCAGGAGCCCACCTGGACCAGAGGAGGAAAGTTTGCTCTCCGCAGGTGGCTAACAGGCTTCTAATGGGGAAATGAGGAGGCCATTAGCAGCTGGGGATTTTGAAAAATCGGGCAGGAGAGTTGGCCATCCAGGGAGACAGAAGGGGGCAATTAGGGGAGAGATTTCAACAGGAGGGCCAATCCACAAGGGAGAGGAAGGGATGGACCCAGAAAAGGAAAGCAACCGTCTCCCCCACCCGGAAAAATCCAGCGCCAGATGTGTGCCTGGCCAGAGGTGTGTCCCCATCATCCAAGTCACCTGTTGACTTACGGCGACCCCTTGGATTTCATAGGGTTCTCCTAAGCAAGGAATCCTCTGAGATGGCTTGGTCTGTCCCTTCCCTTTTGGGGGTGCTGTAATTTTCAGAAAGGGGGGGTAGCGGTTTGAGTCTTGGATTACGACCCTGAAAGCACGGTTTGATACACAGCTATGGAAACCCACTGGGTGACTTTTTGGGCACACCACACACTCTCAGCCCCACAAAAAACCATGATAGGTTTGCTTTAAGGTCATGAATCACACACTCTCAGCCCCAGAAAACCCTGTGATAGGTTCACTTTAGGGTCACCTGAAGTGGGAAGTGTCTTGAAGGCACACAAGGCCCATGGAGAGCGCCAGCCTGGGATAACTCTGGCTCTCCAATCAGGGAAGCCTCCCTGGGGCACCTTGGGCGACTCACACACTCTCAGCCTCAAAGAAAGGCCGTGGCAAACTCCCTCTGAACAAATCTTGGCAAGAAATCCCTAAGACAACGTTGCCACGAATCAGAGCTGACCTGCAGGCACATCCCAATGACAAAAACCATTTATCTCAGTCAGAAACACTATGGCATAGAGGTTTCTGACTCTGGTATTCGGCATTATTTAAGAAACCTTTTTTCCCCCAGCCCCATATTCCAAATGAAGTTGATTTGGGAGCCAGCAGTGTTGTGATTTGAATGTTGAATTGAAACTCTGGGAGACCAGAGTTCAAATCCCTGCTCAGCCGAGGGAACTCCCAGGGTGACCTTGGGCAAGTGACTCTCCAGCATCATCTTACACACCTCTACTGTGCCCTTCTCCCAAAAACCTTTTCTTTTCTAAGCTAAACAGACCCAAACTGATGGCCTTTATTGGTTGAGTGGATGTTGACATCCAGGGTGGTGTCGTGGTTTGAGCATTGGAGATTCCCCGCTCAGCCATGGGAACCCGCTGAGTGAGTCACACACTCTCAGCCCCAGATTACCTGTGATAGGTTTGCCTTAGCATCGCCGTAAATTTGAAATGACTTGAAAGCACACAAGAAGATCAGGCTTCAAAGGCTCCAAGCAGGACCATCTCAGAAACTGAGCTGAAGGGGCTGCCAGAGGGCAACACAGAACCCTCCCCTGTGATCCTTTGGCTCTGGCGGCGAGGCCTGGGGCTTCCTCCATCCCAGGTCAGCTGCCTGCTTCCTTTCTTACCAAATTTCAGGATGTTTAATCTCCCAGTGGGTCAGAAGTGAGCTGATTAAGGAATGATTTGCAATTTAAACACACTAGGGAGGGACTATTTGCCCTTTTGGAATTGGCCGTTTCTTAAGGAGGAACCTTTCTGAGAAATGGCATCATTTTCAGAACTTTGAAAAGTTGTTTTTCAGGGACAATTCATAGAATCCACAAGCCAGCATGGTGAGCTGGCTACAACTCCCAGAATCCAGTAGTCAGCATGGCCAGTTGACTACAGCTTCCAGAACTGCCTAGAAAACTTTTGCTCATGGACTGTAGCTCCAATAATCCTCTAGCCAGCTTACCCAGCAGCTTGCATTTCCCAAAATCCCTTACCGAGCTTTGGGAAGCAGACTGCTTTTCCCAGAATCCCCTAGCTAGCTGACTGGGGATTTTGAAACTCAGGAGCGCTGTTCTTGCTTTCAAAATAATTTTTATTTACACACCAGCCGCCTCTTGTGAACACATCACAATCTTCCTTTGGAGACCACAAACTCTCATTCCAGCCTGCTCTGTAGCGTTGCAGTTATTATTCTCAGGAGCGCCAGTTCAGCCTGCCGCCTTTCAGACCTCGCACCGGCACGTCTGGATGGCAAAGACGGTCCGGAGAGTGCCCGTCCGGCTCTGGAAAGCGTGGGTCTCGTACTGGTGGGGGACGCAGTGGCCCGGGACGCCTTCCGCCCGAAGGAGGCACGGCTCTTCGCTTTGGGGGCCCTTCCTGCTGGGAAGAAAGAGGTGGCAGCCACGGGTGCAAGAAGAGCTGGTGTCGGCTTGGGAGATCCATTAAGCGTCTTGAAGCTGTATGGACTTTCTAAGCCAGAAGAAATCTAACCACGCAGCAATCTATTAGCAATTCCAGTAGGATTACTAATTGGCATCTGCAATGGCAGATTAATACAGTTTCTCTTTTTCTACTTCTTTTTTTCTTTCATTGCTGTCTGACTTGGGTGCGGTCAGAGCCCTTTTGTGTTGAAGGAAGCGTTTCAATTAGTGGTCAGTGCGTTAGTTTAGACAGCGCAGTTTGCTGATTTACTCTGCTGACCATTTCAATCGGTCACGAACGGTAAAACCAAACAACTGAAAACTACTATAAAACAGTTACGATGCAATAAAAAGATTGCCACGACGCAGTTATATTAAAGTAACGTTAAGCCAAAGTAAAAATGCAAATTCCGGAAAACTACACACCCTGCTCATTTTCCACCTCTTCTTTTTCATTCAGTTGGCAAGAGATGTCCTCTGTTACTTGGGCACTGCCTATACAGAGCCTGTCTCTGAGTGGAATGCCTTGGGGCACCCTTCTGTCCAGTGACTCAAACTGGAGACCCAGAAAAAGCAAACGGCTTGGTTCTTTCTCATCTCAAGAGGCAGATCTTTCTCCCCCTTAAATTGTGACCTGGCCTGAGTGAGCCATTTCAGAGGCCCAAAGCAGCAATATCAGATTGGGCTCTGAGGTCAGTGCATTATGGGTTAGCACTGTATTTGAATTTTAGGAGTTTTCTTTTCTCTGTCTGCTTTTCTCTTTCTGAATGCATTTCTCTTTGACTGTGAACAAGACTCTTTTTTAAAAAGAATAATTCCGAGGAGCCTTGAAGCTCACAGCAACAACTGGGTTTAAAGATTCTTGGATGAAATTCTGAATCACTGACAATCCAAAATCCCACTGGTAACCCCGGTACACTGTGAAAGCAATATAATAATGATAATAAAGTGGATATTTGTGGAGTAGCACCCCTGGCAGTGCACTCCACTTGTCTAGTTCTCATCTATCACTAAGGGCTTGTCAGCAGACCCTCTCAGAGCGGGGCCGGGGTGCCAGAACAGGAGAGAAACTTGAGTGCGGACGTCACATCCAGAAAGAAACCTCTTGCTAAGCCTTTTCTGTCAGCCAGCGTGGAATAGCAGGTTGGGAGTTGACTAGGACTCTGGAGGCCGGGGTAGGAAGCCCCGCTTGGCCATGGAAACCAACTAGGTTACCTGGGGGACAAGTCACACTCTCTCTCAGCCTCAAATGAAAGGAAAGGCACAACCCCTCTGAACAAGTCTTACCAAGAAAACCCCATGACAAGGTCATCTTTGGTTGCCCTAAGTCTTAAAGGCGAGGCGGTTACATCCTTGTGGACTTGTAGGTGCACCGCCACCCCCTCTTCCCTGTTCTCCCCAGGGACGGTCAGGCGCAATTGTGGATTGGCTGTGGATTCCCCCCCCAGTCCTAATCAGGGTTGACCCTCCTTAGCTTCCAAAATCAGACAGGAACTGGTTTCAAGTCTAGAGACTCTAAATGGATTTAAGTCTAAACAAGATTATGCTACCAACTTCCTTCTCTGTTGGATTCACAGCCTGCTGCTGTGTTTTTGTCCTGTTGTGTGATAGAGATCTGACACATTGTGTGTGTACACGTTTGCGGCTCCCCTCCCGCCCTTCCACCACCACAATTGCTGTCTGACCTTGCATTCAAGTCTCTCCTAAGAGCTGCGCTCACCTCAGCAAGCACCGGCTTCCAGCTGCACAATGTCCCAAGCATCGTCCCACATCGATTTCCTAAAAAGATTTGCAAAACAAAGAACAGGAGGAGATCACTCAGGGGCTGTTTGGGATGATGGGCCTGGCAGGAGGGCAAAGGGTTCATGGAGTCAGGAGCTGGCGGAGGGCTGGGAGGTTGTGCTCCCCTCCCCTTTTAGAAGGAAACTCCAAGATCCACCCATGCAACAACCCACAGCTAAAGCAATCCTCAGAGATGGCTAATTTTTATGCAAAAACCTCCAAGCAGAAAAGTCCACCAGAACAGTAAATTCATAAACAGAACAGACCAACCCCATTTTTTTCCCCACACCCTGCCCCGGCCTTATGCAGAGTGTGGCAAACCCCAACAAAACCAGTGTGGACAATCTTGCTTGGCTTCTGAGTCCGTAGCACAGAAATCTGTGCACGCTCTGAAAGAACAACAGCCCTGCAGAGTGGGACGGTGGGTGGGCCATGAACGGACCTTGATTCGCTCCTGTTTCTCCCCTGCGGCATTGATCACAACTTCAAAGTAGTACTCCAAGTGGGAGACCCGGTAGCAAGCCTCCCTCAGCTCACAGCGCTCAAGGATCTGGACCGCCTGGTTCCCATTCGGACTCTTCAGCAGAACCGAGTCAAAGACCGTGGGGACGCAGAAGAGCCCGTCTGAAAAGAGAAATGGGCTGTGAGGATGTAACAGCATCCTTATACCAAATTTGGCACACTTAATATTCCTGTGAAAATCATGGTTGCGCTTTGGATAATCTCTTTTATTGCTTATTAGCACTAAAAACTTCCAGAAGTCATTTGCCCTCCACAAAGGTTGGTACAGTTTGTTTATATATTTCATTTATATCCCACTTTGCTCCCAAAATGAGACTCAAAGCAGCTTATAAGGTAATTTAAAACAGAACATTTAAAACAACAAAGAGTTTCTTTCTAAAGAAAACCATTAAACCAAATGTCTGCCTTTTCAAAACGACAACTCCCAGAATCCCCTACCTGATACACCTGAGGTTCTTTGCGACTCTGCCCTCCTCTCTCCCCTACCTTCAAGGCGGGGTGGACCGGAACACTTCCCAACGTCCACGGTCCGTTCCAAGGGGGAGTCCGGGAAGAAGCTCTTCAGGGCTGGAGATCGGAGGCACTCGTAAGGGACGGTGGCACACTGGCAGCTCTCAATCACCTCCACCTCTCGGGCACCTTCCAGGAACAGCAGCTCCTCCACCCGGACGCGGCTGGGCTCGCAGTGGTAGCCCTGCGGGCAAGAACGTTCTGACCCCGAGCCACCGGGTTCAGATCCAGCTGGTGACCACGAGAGCCTGTTCTGTGGATGCGAAAGGAAAAGGGGAAGAACTTATTCTCTCCACGCAGCTGCAGGCCTGGCTATGTTCCCATCTCATCTGAAAACCAGTTTATGTTTCTATCCCACCTGCAAACCAGGTGTATTTTCCCATCCTGCCCTTATACTGGGCGTTTTC
Source organism: Ctenosaura bakeri (assembly GCA_948474755.1). Classification (NCBI taxonomy): domain Eukaryota; kingdom Metazoa; phylum Chordata; class Lepidosauria; order Squamata; family Iguanidae; genus Ctenosaura; species Ctenosaura bakeri. The sequence goes on along the minus strand of CAOLHI010001636.1, from coordinate 94,950 downwards.
TCATCTTGACTGCAATCCAGGTCTCCACTGCTTAGTTTTCATGTTTCTTATTAGCTAATTGATAAACCGAGAGGCAAAGCAACAGCGAAGGTGGGTTCTCAGCCTCATTCACAGTGAGCAAGGGTGTTTGTGGAAGATTCACTTATATAGAAAGGTTTTTACCTTCTGTTGGAGAGGTCACAGGAATGGGGGCAGTTTCCTGTGGCAGGGAGTTCCACAGCCTCCTGGGAGCGGCCAGCAAGAACTCCCTGCTTGCCATGCTCCCATCAAGCAATGCTGCCAAAAGGCGCATGGCAGCATGTGTGGCTCCACCTCACTATCCTCCTAACAACCCTGCGAGGTAGGCCAGGTGGCACATCCATTCAGGAAAAAAAGCCAGCCGTCCCTTACCCTCTTGGTTCGAAGGAAGTCCAGCATGGAGGACTGTCTGGAGAGTTCCGGGAGCCCAGAAGTGTGGGGGTTCAGGTGCTGGGGGCCCCCGCAGTGAGTCCTGCATATACCTACATCAACACTCATCGGGCTGCCAGAGGGATCTGAGAGAGGGGAAAAAATCCAAAAACCAAAATCAGTGGACCAGGCCCAACCTCCATGCTTGATTTGGGACGTCCAAAACATCAGGTTAAATAAAACATTTTGCAAAACCAGTCTGGGGGCGGATAAGGTGCAGCTTTTTCCCTGATCAATCCGTCAATAAAACACAAACTAACACAGTTTGGAAAAATTACCGTTTTGCCAGAATCCTACTCTCACCAGCTGGTTGGAGGATTATGGGAGCTGTAGTCCCTTAAAGGGCTCCCCCCCCCAAGCTCTGCAAATCAGCCAGCAATGGAAATGTGAATCCAAATCACAGTTTTATAGTTTATTGTAAAGCTTTTCCAGACAGAAAGGAGGTGATTAGCTCTGCTAATTTGCCCTCATTGATGGGTGGGAGGCAGAAACGTTTGCCTTTCAGTGGAGAACGGGCAGAGGAAGTAATTCCGGAGGGGTCTTTCCTGGGCAATTTTATTTTTAAAGAAAGGCGTGAGACCATCACCGTCGGGGAGAATTTCCAGCTCCTGGCTTAGCAGAACAGGCAGGAGAGGAAGGAAAGAGGATTATTTGCAAAGAGCCCCAATATACAAACTGCCTGGCTGGTTCCAAGCCAGCAGAGGGTGCGGATCTGCTCCGGATTTTAACCCAAACTTTAAAAAAAGGTGCTTTCCAAAGCGGTGAACCTCTTTGGAGTAACAGATTGCAGTGACTTGGGTTCATTTTAAAAGCAATCAGTTGCAGGGACTTATTTCCCTTTTACAATGTACTTTGTGGCAGGGATTTGCTACAAGTTCCAAAATGAAAGTTTGCTTCCTTGACTTCACTTGTTACAATTCAGGAAAAAGCAAACATCATATTGCTTTGCTTCTTGGGTTACTTGTAACTTTCCTTGTGTGTATGTAAGGGGGAAACAAAACCACTTTAGGACCAATTTTTTAAAAAAGGCACAAAATGTACCCAATTCCTTTGAAAATGTTCCAAGGCATGGTCTACCTTCCAGGGCTGTTGTTGTGAGGCTAAAGGGATGGGGAGAGGTCTTTAAAAAACAAAATTAACTTTAAAAGGGAGTAGAAAATGTTACTATTTACAATAAGAACAAAGGTAAGATTGTTCCCACTTGTGTAACTTAGTTTTTTTTTTAAATTAAAAATGTCAATTTTGTGTGGCTTAGCCCTAAACTTCAACAGTGGAACCAAAATCATGCTCTGGAACGTATTGCTATTACTATTTTGGTTTCACAATCTGCCAGATGAGTATTTTTGTAAAAAAAGTCTTATACTGCAAGCTGCCTTGGGTTCTCTATTGAAAGAAAGAATTTTGGACCATCAGCAATTCAGATTATATTCAATTCAAATTGTTGTTGATATTAATATTATGCTCACATGTTGTAAACACAAACTTTTCTTTCCTAGTGTGGTCTGTCCAGGTTCCAGGGGACCCAAAATCTTTTTGTGACATCCCAAATTGGCAGTGAACCAAATGCCACCTTTGGAAAAGTTCTTAGATTGAGACTCCAGTGCCCATTATCCTCTGACCTCCATGGCCACTAACTAGACCAAAAACTAGCAACAACAAAAGGAACTTTCCCAAACTCTAAGCATCCCTGCTGGATGGGGGAATCTGGGACCTACAGTCCCAAGGAAAAGGAACTTTTCCAAGATCTGGGCAAAGGGCGAGCTTCCTGCCAAACCCCCCATTAAAATTTTTAGCATGTCTCTGAAAGGGAGAGAATAAGCCATTTAAATCAAGTGCCGCCAATTCACACCTGATTCCGTGATTCTTAATTGACCTTTTTTGCATATCCTGTGCAAATGTGGCAGCAAAAACTTTGGAATGTTTTACTGAAAAACCGCTTCTCCTTTTCCCTCTCGCCATCCTCAATTTTTTATATCCAAACAATACATACAATATGCTTTGCTTTCCAATACATGTGCCCCGTGAGTGCTTTCCAAAGATTTTTAAAAAAAGGCGATTAAAAGATTACAATTAAGATTAAAATTAAATATCAAGAGGTGACTAAAGGTTAAAAAGAATGAAGAGACTAAAGGAAAGATGCTCACCAGGCAATGAAATAAACAGCATTTATTTCATGTGATGTTTCATGTGTTTTAACTATTTGGTATTTTAATTTGTAAATTACCTGGGGTTGGGGGAAAAAATGGTGTAAATAAAGCTGATGATAATTATGAGGTTAATAATAAGAGTACAGTAATAATAATGCCACCCACCAGGATAACAAACATTTGACTGACAATACTGTGATTTATTTTTGGCTGTGCTATTTTGATTTATTTATCTATTTTCTGAGTGTAGCCATAAACGGAAATGGGAAGAATCCTTATTTTTCTCCTTAAACCATTTCTTCATTTGTGTTTAATTTTTTTTAAATGCAAAAAGGTGGGATTTTTTTAAAAAAGTAAATCATACTGTTGTCACGTTAAAAGGGACCCCTGAAGGTCATTTAATCTGACCCCAGTGTTTCCATGATAGGTGGCCATCCAGGGAGAAGTTGAACGAAAAAAGAAAAGAAACCTGGCTTTGGTCTCCACTCACCATGTCCGACGAAAACATACCGCGTCTGACGCTTACAGCACCCTGGCTTGGAGAAAAGATTGTGTCCTTCGGGTGGCAGGCCGGCAGATCCCGAACCTGGAGTCATGGATCAGAGGGTCAGACTCAAGGACATGCCAGAGCAAGAGAGATGTGAAGAAGTGAAAAATACAGCCCGCTGCTTTTTCAACTGCACAACAACCTTGTGAGGTAGGTCATTTGGAGAGTGAAGGGCTTCACATCTGAGGGGAGGATTTGAACCTGGTGCTCCCGGGCTCCAGTCCAATGCTCTAACCCAGGGATGGGAAGCAGCAGTGGGTGGGTGGGGGAAATAACACAATCCCCCCCCCAAAAAAGATGCAAAAACAGAACCAAAAATAATATGGAGGGGGGCCCAGTTCCACCTTTGAAAAACAGGTTTCTCAAATAGAAGTAGAAAGAAATCCATTTTTCAAAGACAGAAGGGGACCTCTTATTTATAACTGCCCTAAAGGAGACCGGAAGTCAACTTTTCCCCTTCTTTTTTTGTATTTTTAAAATTTGCAAGAAAAATGTTTAGGACAAAAAACAAAGAAAACATTGAAGAACGGAGGGAGGAATGTGATCTGTCTAAAAAGATGGATTACCACTGCTGGGCGGTATCCACTCTGTACAATTACAGGAGTTTGATACCACCTCTGTCCTGGGATTTGTAGTTTGGAGAATCACTTAGAATTCTTTGGTCCACTCCCTTGAAAAACACCATTATGCTTTCCTGGCCAAGAGGTCTAAGTACGTCACCAAACTACTAACTGCAGGATTCCATGGGCTGTCAAAGTGGTATTGAACTGCTTTAACTGTACAGTGTGGATATATTCTGGCCAGGAAAAAAGGAAAGTCCAGAGCATTTGACCGCATTTCTTCTTTTTGTTTAAAAAAATAACTTTTGTACCATTCATAGTTTTAACTGGATCCTATTTTAATTCAAATTCTGAGCCTCTTTGGGTTCCATATTGAGAGACAGGCAGGACGGAAATAAAAAAAAATTACTAATTTAAGTATCCTGCCTTTCTCCTGGAGTGGGTCACCAAAAGAATCAGCTAAATTTAATCAGGATTACAGGTGAACGAAGTGCTGCCCATTTTAAGCCTCATTCACCCCAGACACACACAAAAAACTTTGACCTTTCTTAATCTATGGGCCTCTCTCAGTGTTTGTCAGACTGCAGTTCCCATCTGCCCAACTGCTGGCTGCCTGGGCGGGGGTTGATGGGAACCAGGGTCTAACAAAGCTCCACACAGCCGCAGCACGTGCACCCCCCACTGGTGGAATTGGCCACCAAATCCAGCATGCGGCCACATGGCAGGATTGCCTAACTGGGGGCTAGGAGAACAGAATCCGAGTCAGAGAGGACCCCAGGGGCCATCTAATCCACCCTGCTTCTGCCATGCAGGAAGGCATGGTTAAAGCCCTCCTGAGAGAAGCCCATCCAACCTCTCCTTGCAATTTGAACCCAATTGTCCTTGTCCTAGTCTCCAGAGCAGCAGAAAACAAGCTAGCTCCATCTTCTACACGACATCCCTTCAGATTTTTGTAGCTGGCCTCTCCCTGCTTCACTCCTCCAAGACATAGCATATACCAGTCCCTACATTTTCCCCAAAGAACCAGAGCATAGACATGAGGAAGAAACAAAACTGGACTTACCAACGGAGCCAGAGAGGCAGACGAGCCAAGAAAGGAGCAGCATCCTTCCGACAGCCGTGGAGGTTCTCAGCAGCCCGAGGGTGACTCTGCATCCTTGTCAGGGATATTTATATGTTCTCAGGTAGATTCCAGCAATGGGTCTTTTCTCTGAAGACTGATAACCGGAGACGCCACCCTGTTCGGAGACACCTGAGCTGCGATGGAGCTGCGTCTGGAGGGAAGGAGCCAGCCCAAACTTCAAAGCCTTCCCCGGGAGCCCTGGGGGTCTGTTTCACCCCAGGAGGTGTTTGTTGTGGGGCCAGGAACCCTCATTTAAGTTCCCAAATCCTGCCAGAGACTCCTTTGAAGTGCCTCATTTGGAAAGGGGATTAGAGGGCTTTGAAGCACCGCTCCTGGGCAGGGGGAAAAAAGTCACTCGGGGTTGAAGGTTCAGGCTTTTCCTTTTACTTCTTTTAGCCTCTATTTTTTTTTGTGAAGATCCAATTATTTATATCCCACCTTTCTTTCCCAAAGAGCACAGCAGAGCAAATAAGCTCCGTAGCAGGCTGGATAACATCCAAATGTTTTGTAAAAATCTTAATTTTTAGATCCCAGAAAAAGGAAGCATCACAAATGGAATGTAATAGCTTTTTTTTAAGGTTAAAAAATTACCTTTTTGATGATTAGCAGAGAGACAGAGAAAGAAAGCAAGGAAAGAAGAAATAAAGGAAGGAAGGAAGGAAGGAAGGAAGGAAGGAAGGAAGGAAGGAAGATTATAAAGGGAAGTTGAAAAGAGCAAGAAAAAGAGGGCTGGACTTCTAAACACAGCTACACTATGCAAACTTCTTGAGGGCCCTCAGGTCTCAGGGAAACGCTAAGGTAGCAAACCCTCCACTTAATAACTTTTGCCAAGAAAGCTCCATGATATTGTGCCAGAAGTTGGAAATTACTTGAAGACATGCCACAAGAAAACTGGTTTTATTGCCTGTCCCCCTGAGATCCTGGGACTATTAAGATACAATTAAACGAAGCAGGGTCAGCCCTCATTAGTACTTCAATGAGAGACTGCCGATGAATACCAGGTGTTGTAAGCTGTATTTCAGAGGAAGCAACTGGCAAAACTGCCTGTGAGGACTCCTCACTTGAGAAAATCCTATGAGATTCATAAGGTTGCCATAAGTCGACAGGCAACTTAAAGGTGCGTGCGTGCACACACACACACACACACACACACCAGACTGCTGCAAGGCATCATAAAAAAAAATCAACGAGAGATTTGGAGACAAAAAAATATATGTATTTAGAGCAAAGACTTAGCAATGTGCAGGTGAAAACAAACCACTATGGCTATCATATCTACAAAACAATCTGGGGCGGAACCCCACATTTCAGGTCTGTTTGACGGAGCAGATCTGGGAGCTTCATCTCCTCGGGAGTGTCTCGTCTTGGTGTCTCGCCTCTGACGGCCCCTTCACCTCTTCCTCTCCAGGTGCCTCTTCGTCTCGCCATTCAGTCCAGGGTACCTGAAACCGTTTTTGACACAGTTCTCGTTTGTTTCAGCCCTGGGCCCAGAACGAGGTGTGGGACTACAGGGCAGGAGGTGGCATATCTTTCTTTGAAAGATTATTTATTTATTAGTCTTGAAACAATCAAATTCACAATCCGAATCACAATCACAGTGGGAGAACTAGATGTTCGAAAAGAAGAAAAAAACCTACAACTCAGTACTAAGACTCTAAACTACAATGTGAACCACTAGTCTGGCCCCTCAGGCCAAGAATTCCAAGAATGCAAGGCTGCAGTTCTCAAAAACTGGCCCTTTGGATCCTGGGAGTCCAAGTCCCAGAAATCCTGACCCCAGGCCCTGCTGGCTGAAAATGTCTGTGGACAGCCAAACATTGGTTGAGGAGTCTTTGCTGCCCGCAACCCACTTCAGGCTGCACCAGTAATTTATTTTGGGGCAATTTCTGAAGGCCCTGGGCTTCATTTCAGCACAAAACTGCTGTTGATCAGATAAAAAAAAATGTTCAAGCTTTGATGAGAATTGCTTCTCCTTGGCTCTTTGCCTGCCTCCGTTCTGCAACATCCAGGTTCACTTTGCCCCAGGTAGATTTGTGGGCTTCGACAGATCCACTCTGCTGCCTATCAACGGAGCCTCCGTTTTTTACTAATCCGGAGCGCAAACACACACAGAGAATGGTTCATTGTTCCCCACACAATGGAGACAACCCAAATGGGCCGCTTACCTTCCAGAAAGGCAAATTCATCTATCGCTTCGATGGCATTGTCTGCGGCAGGAGCACCGGTCCCAAAAGGAAGCAGATAAAATAAAGGATGTTAAGAACAGCCTTGAGGTGCAGAGGGACTCAGAGAAACTCAGAAACCTCATAAAGGCCACATCTGCCTTGTTGTGATGTTCAGACTCAACCCTGTTAACAAGCCACGGTTTATCACAAACCACAACCTGAACCTGGCTTATGAGCTCTGACTGATTTGAACATGACTTGTTGTGACATAAACATGTATGGTGACTACTAAAAGGGCTAGTGGTTGACCAAGAGGCAGGGCCACCTGGGCTAAGCCTCCTTTAATGACCCACCCCTGCCTGCTTTCCAGCTCTTTCACAGCTTCGTTGCGCCTGATGATTACAGGCGCACCTCCGTCAACACAGCCTCTGCCCCCAAAACCGCTTTTCACAGTCTTTGTGTCTCTTTCCTCCTCTTTCCTTCTTGTGGGACTGGCTTGGTGTGAGAGGATGTTGCAGAGGGTGCAGCCTTACCCAGGTCTTTTCTCTGGAGAGTCTTCCTCTTCCCTTGCTGCGCGTAGACGAAGGCGTCCTTGGCGATGGTTTCCACGAAGAGCTCCTGGGGAGAGGCGGGGGAAACGCTGAGAGAAGGGGGCCGCCGCTCCACTCTCGGGGCGGCAGCAGAAGCCATTCCGGGCTTTCAGGAGCTTCGGAGGAGCTCTCCAGGGTGCTGAAGCTGGTTCAGGAAGAGAGTTCAGCGCTTTGGAGAGCTCCTTGGAAGCTGCGGGGGGGCCTGGGGTGGATTCAATGCCCAAATGCCTTGGATGGAGGAGTAGAGGGCATGATGATTAAATTTGCAGAGGACACCAAATTGGGAGGGATTGCTTCATACACCGGAGGACAGGCTAACATTCAAAATGGCCGTGACAGACTGGAGAGCTGGGCTGAAGCTCACAAAATGAACTTCAACAGAGAGAAATGCAAGGTCCTGCACTTAAGCAGAAAAAAATGGAAGGCACCAATATAGGACGAGGGACACATGGCTGGACACCAGTACGTGTGAAAGGCATCTAGGAGCCTTGGCGGACCACAAGCTGAATACGAGCCAGCAGTGTGATGCGGCAGCCCAGAAAGCCAACACGATTCTTGGTTGCACCAATAGGAGCATGGTGTCTAGATCCAGGGAGGTAATGGTACCAACCTGTTCTGCTTTGGTTAGGCCTCATTTGGAATCCTGTATCCCGTTCTGGGCACCTCAATCCAAGAAGGATATCAACAATCTGGAGCGTGTCCAGAGGAAAGCAAGCAAAATGGTGGAGGGCCTGGAAGCCATGAAGCCCCGTGAGGAGTGCCTGGGGCAGCTGGGGATGTTTAGTTTGCGGGAGAGAAGGTGAGGAGGGGACACAGCAGCCATGTTTAAATATCTGAAGGGATGTCATGTTGAGGATGGAGCAAGCTTGTTTTCTGCTGCCCTGGAGACCAGGACACGGAGCAATGGATTCCAGCCGCACAGGGAGACTCGGCGGCTCGATTGGTCAGGTCAAATGGCGCGCGCGCGGCGGCCACACCCCCCCTCCCTGCCTCCCTCCCTCCCTCCCCTCTGTCCTGACACGTTCTTCTCCGCCCACCAGGAGAAACGGGGCGTCCCGATTGGCCGCCCCAGACCCGCGCCTTGCCCCCCCACCCTTTCCTCGCGCAGGCCCCGTCGCCCCCGCCGCTCACCGTCGCGCGCGCCAGGATGAAAACGGCCTCTTGGCTGGCCAGGGTGACGTCCGGGTCCGCCTTGACCAGCGCCTTCACTCGGGCCAGCGGCAGGCGCGCCGGGCGGGCGGCAGCCGGGGCCGTCCCCGCTGTGGCCGCCGCCGCCACGGCCGGCGCCTCGGGTTCCTCGCCCGCGGGCGCCGCCGTCGCCCCAGCTATGTTTGCCTCAGCCGCCGCCATCTTGGCCGCGGACGCCGCCAGTGCGCCTGCGCGGCGCGGTGTGTCAGTCAAAGGTCTGTGCCACGCCCCCTCTGCTGAACGCATGGTCCTGCTGAATGTCCAGTCTAGAATAAGGGCATGGAAACAAATAAGCGTTTTCGGAAATAGACAGAATTGGCCATTGAGTTAGTACAGATGCTGTACGGGGCCTTAGCCACCCTAAGGAAGGGATTGCATGTTTTGAGTTGCAGCTCCCAGCATTCCTCAGCATTGGCGGATGCTGGGAGTTGCACTCCAACGTCATCTGCAAGGCTGGGCGATTCCCACCTGTGCCCTGTGACCCATAACACAGGCGAGCCCCTTTCCCCAAACACAACAGAGGTGCCATAGGCTGCGTTCCTAGGCTGTCTTCTCCAGAGTGACATTTCAAGGGCATTTGCTCTGCGTAGACCACCCTGGAGGCTGAGCTAAGCAGAAACAAGCACGGTTAGAACCTGGAGGGGAGGCTGCCAGGAAACACCAAGTCCTGTAGGCCATATTCGGAAGGCGGCAATGGGACACCGGCTTTCCTCCCTGAGAAAACCCGATTAAAGTTGCAGGGCTGCCGTAAATTGGCAAGGAGGTTGAGGATGCTCAGTCCCACTCCCTCCTGTAGACACTTCTAGGACTGTGGTGCGAGGACACAAAGCCTTTGTAACCTTTCGGCTGTTTCTGGTGGACGAACACTTTGCACATGCTCTGATGCACTGTTGTTCCCTGTGATACCAGCAAGTGCTGAGCCGTAACCAAAGCCTGGCAAGGTCACCAGTGCTTTACAGCTGATGGATGTATACGCTCAAGTATCAGAATTCTCTTGCACCTTTCTCCAAAAGCACAGCACTCAGGGGAAATGAGAAATAATACTAATATAAAGCTGTGCAAAAATGCTTGTGAAACAAATTATCGAGGCAGAAATACCATATAATGTAAACTGACAACATATAACCAAATTATACAAGATGATAAAACAATAGTTGCTGTGCTCCTTCCAGTCGTTTCCAACCTAGGGCGACCCTAATGCAAACCTGTCATGGGGTTTTCTGGGGCTGAGAGTGTGTGACGTGCCCAGAACAGTATTAAACTAAAATTCCAAAAGCCTGGGAAGACGATAAAGTTTTTCATAAGGAGGGAAGGAGCAGCCCAGAGATGCAGAGGGGCTTTTTGCAAACAGAGAATTGGAAAGATGGCTTTCACCCATTCCTGAAACCCTTTGAAAAGTGGGAAGCCATTCTGGAGGTAGCTTCTGGACATGTGCAGAGTGCTTCTCTGTCTCCATGTCTTTCCTCCGGCTGCAGAAGGCAGGGACTGTCTATATTTGACTGCTTGCCCAGTCAATCCCTTAAGACTAAAACCTTTGTGTTTGCCGCAGCAACGGACTTATGACGGCCCCCTCTCCCTGCTCTTCTCCCAAGTTAAGCCTCAGATTAGCAGCTCCCTGGAAGACGTCACTTTCCATTAAGCCGAAAGGGGCTCCAGGTGGCGAAGGCAACCTGACATGATCTTCTTCCACCGAGATAATCGAGCAGCGAGGAAAAGAAACTTTCCCCCCTTCTCCAGCCTCCACCCCAGCCCTGCAAGGAAGTATGGCTCCTCTAGGACAGAAGGCACCCCAATGATGCCCCACGGACTCCGGGAATTGGGGATCCCGGCCTCGCCGCCACGTCGCTCTCTGGTCCAGGTGGAGAGATTTGGACGCGGCGATTCGGGAAGGCGCCATGTGGGAACAGATCAAGAAAGCCTTGCTGAGCCCCTTCAGCATCACCACTTCAGGGATCCGGAAGGGGATCCGGGTTTTTTGGACTAAGAACGGTCTCCTGGTCCTCTCCTTGCTCTCTGTGGTGACCGGCTGTGTTGTGGGGTTCCTGCTCCGGAGGTTGGAGTTGTCTGATTTGGTGAGTAGAACCTGGGGGAACCCTGCGAGTCTCTCTGAAGGCAGGGCGGGGGACGCTCGGTGTGTAGGATCATAGACCTAGAAGAGACCTTGGGGCCATCCAGTCCGGCCTGCTTCGGCCACGCAAAAATACACAATCCAAGCCCTCCCTTTGACAGATGGCCGCCCATCCTCTGTTGAAAAACCTCCAGAAAAGGAGACTCCACCACACTCCACTGAGGCAGCAGTGGATTCCACTGTCCAGCTGCCCTTACCCTCAGGAAGTTCTTCCTAATGTTTATGTAGAATCTCTTTTCCTGTAGTTTGAGCCCATTGCTCCGCATCCTAGTCTCTGGAGCAGCAGAAAACAGGCTTGCTCCATTTTCCATATGACATACTTTAAATGCAGCTATCATTTTGGAAATGGCACATTCTTGAGCTATCCATAACCACCTCCTCCTTCTTTCCCGGGTGGGATGGGAGTCAGCCCTGTAACCCAGCAAAAGCATTCTGTGTATGCCTAGGAGCTGCATTTAATATAGCATTCAGGGGCTCGCTTTGTCTGGGAGTGTCCTGTGGGTGTCTGGCCAGCTGTTTGCAGTGAGAGCAGAGGGAAACAGTACTGACAGTACAGAAGCAACTGGCCTATATTAACCTGAGATGGGGCTCCAAATATTTTGGGACTTCAACCCCCATCACCCTTAGCCAGCACAGCCAAGGGTGAGGGATAATGGGAGCTGCAGTCTGGCAACATCCAGAGGGCCACAAACGGCCCACCTTTAATATTCACAGCAGCCCCACAAAAGCGTTGCAGCTTTCGACAGGGCTACTAAACTTTCTCCGGGTTTGGTGGGATTTCTGTTTTTAAACTGGCAGTTCCAAAGTGTGTTACCGGGAAGGAATTTCCCTTCCAACGTCTCTCTTCCTCTGTGCGTGTCTCATTTCCGAGGGACTGCACTTGGAGTCAGGCTGAGGAGTCTTCCTTTTTCCTCATCCTCACCTGCCGCACCACCTCGTGGCGGGCAGCAGGGCAAAAAAGCTGATCTCAGTGCCAGGGCAGAGAAACCAGGGTGACCTCTGGGCATAATCTCAGAGGCCGGGCCTCTGTTGCCTGGAGCATCAGAACGGATTGGGCCCCGAGCCAGGCGCGTTTCCCTCGACAACATCAGCTGCTCTCGGCCCCTCGTGGCATCGCCAGCGGGCTTTCGAGAGAGGGAGAAGCGGCCTCGTCTTTCGGGCCTTGGCATCACACAGGCCAAGAGCTCAAAAGCTTAAGCCAGTTACTTAACAGCAACAAGATGGCGAGTGATGCTTGAGGTGTGTGTGAGAAACGGTGACGGTCTCCTTCTCTCCCCGTCGTCTCACACACACAAGCGCAGGAGACAGAGAGAGCCTGCAAGCCATTTGTTTTGCAGACGTGCAAGTTAAATGCACCAGATCCTGTCTTGATTTTTGAAGCCAAGGAGGGTCACCCTGGTTGGTACTTGGAGGAAGAGCCACCAAGGAATCTTGAGTTCCAATCCCCGCAGAGCCATGACACTCATAGGGTGACCTCAGGCCAGTCACTTTCCCTCAAACCCTGTAGCCTGGCACTCAAAGCACCACATCATGTCATTTCTCTTTCCCATTACGCCTTCTCCATCTTGGGATCACAGGGCATGTTTGCAGGAGTGTGAAGCATCGCAGACGTCCCTTTTTCTTTTCTACATTTCTTCCTTCCTTCTCTGCAGGAGAAACAATACTTTTCTTTCCCCGGGGAGCTCTTGATGAGGATGCTAAAGATGCTAATTCTGCCACTGATCACCTCCAGGTAGGAACAGCAGTGGGGCTGGGTCAGAGGTGTGGCTTGCCTGTCAGCTTCTGTTCTCTCGGAGCTGCAGTCCAGCAATCTAACTCCATCTCCCAGGCATCCTGCATTTGCTACCTTCAATATACCCCTTAACAATTTTTTAAAAAACTTGCTTGGAGATCAGCTGGGGAGGCCCTTCTCTCGTCCCGTCACCCACACAGCTATATCTGGTGGGTACCTATGGGAGAAGCGACCTTCTCCATGGCTCCTCCCAGGCTCTCTGGAACTCCTTTTATCTGTCTTTCTGCAAGCAGGGAAAATCCTTTGTATGTCTGAAGGAGAATCAGACTTTTATTTGCTGTTGTTATTTTTAATGGTTTATTTTTTTAACAGGTCTTAATTTTATGACCGTTCATGGTAATTGTATTTTAAGTTTCATACTCTGTGATATTTTTGACTATAGGGCACATCCAAACTGATTAAAAAGACCCAAAAGTCCCAGGTTCTGCTCCTGTTCTTTCTGATTTTTAATCTAGAGATTAAAAAAATCGGTGACTTTCTGGTCCTTTTAATGAGTCTAGATGAGTCTCCATCTGCATGCTATTTATCCTAGAATATTTTCTGTCAGCTCCTGGTCTGATCAGAGAGTTTTTGTATCAGGTTTATTTTAACCCAGTATAAAATTGGAAGGCTTAAATACCTTAAATATCCTGTCTGATCTTGGAAGCTAGGCAAGATTAGCCCTGGTTAGGACTTGGATGGGAGACCACCAACAAATACAGCGGACAAGGACAAGACCTTTGGATCCTACCATGCCTTGCTAGTTCTTCCCTGTGTTTGATCCTTTTCTTCTAAAAATATAACACATGGAGAGGAATGATTGCTCTTATTTTAAGAGGCTTTTGTAGCTAGGTGGACTTTTCCTGTTGTGCCAAGCATTGTATCGTATAAATCGATTATGGCCCTGCAGATCTTGATGGGCCGTGGCTCCCATCGTCCAGTTAGGCTGGCCTGGGCTGGTGATGGCAGAGGTGCAGTCCAACAGCATTTTAACACCATTGCTTCCTGAACCGTGATCTAAACAAATTAGGTATAATTTGTCCCCCTGTCTGCACTCATCCCCTCCCGCCCAGGTTAACGAGATCCGTCACATGGAGCTGAATGTGTGGCTGCAGCTTAGATCTTGCCATGGATTAAAAGGCATGGCAGCCAAGTTCATGCGTCACGGATCTCATTTCCCAAAGCTGCCTTTCGGTCGAGGCGCTGTGCCGCTTTAGCAACTCAGGTGGCTCGGGGTGTGCTTGGGGGATAACAACAGAAGGCAGGGTGGGTCCATCAGGATCATATTTGGAAGCATACCTCCATTAACAAAGTTGATGTCTTCCTGGACTCGACTTCTTGAACAGGAAATTTGGTACTGGAGGCAGGAATGACAGGGAGGAGAGGGAGAGAGCTCTACCCCAGCAAAAAAAGAAGGCCAGTTGAATACATTTCAGCAAACTTTTTATTGGAAACTGACTACATACACAAGGGAAAGTTGCCTGTTGACTTACAGCGACCCCCATGAATTCCAAAGGGTTTTCTTAGGCAAGGAATATTCAGAAATAGTGGTTTTGTCAGCTCCTTCCTCTGAAATAGAGCCTACAGTCCCTGGTATTCCTCGGCAGTCTCCTATCTAAGTACTAACCAGAGCCAACCCTGCTTAGCTTCCAAGATCAGATGGGATCTGGGGCCTTTAGGGTACATATGTATGTATTTCCTGCCTTTCCCCTACCCTGGGACCCAAGGAAGCTTCCAAAAATTAAAACAGAGACAGGTAGAAGTCCACATCATAGAAAAAAAAAGGTTTGCCTTAGAGTTGCCATAAGTTGGAAACAACTTGAATGCACACAGCAATACATATACAGTATACATACATATATGTGTGTGTGTTTAAGTCTATGGATGTGTGTGTATATGTATATGTAAGGTATCTTTTGCTCTCTCTCCTCTTACCATGTCCTCCTGGTCAGCCTCATGTCCGGCTTGGCCACCATGGACTCCAAAGTGTGTGGCAAGATGGGCGTCATCACCATCACCTACTACCTCTGGACGACCTTTCTGGCCGTGACGACAGGAATCGTCCTGGTGATCTGCATCCATCCGGGGGCTGCAGCCCAGAAGGAGGAGTACACGGTTGGCAAAGTGGTGCTCAGTTCCGCTGACGCTTTGCTGGACCTCATCAGGTACCCACTGCGTCCGCGCACACCCTGGCACCAGAGTTGGGATTGATTCCGAGGGCCATACGGTCCAAACCCCTGGCAGCGCAGGGACTCACTGCTAAAGAATCTCAATCAAAGAATCCTAGAGTTGGAAAAGACCCCAAGGGCCATCCAGTCCAACTCATTTACGGGAATGCAAAATCCAAACACTTCCATCCAGCCTCTGCAGATTTCTCAGTCCTGTTTTGTTTTCCTTCCTGCAGAAACATGTTCCCCTCCAACCTCATTGAGGCTTCATTCCAGCAGGTGAGCACCCGATGCGGATTTCTACCGAGGGGTGGACCCAATTGCCCCCAGGGGCACACGACCCTGTCTGAAAGCCAGTGGCAACTGCTGTCTCTCATGCCACTCTGAACATTCAAGAAGGCATTATCTAAGGCACTGGGCCAATTTTGAGGTAGCGTTCAGCATGTAGGATAATACCTGTTAAAGTTCAGACTAAAATCCAGAGTGCATATCTCTCTCCCTCCTTCTCACTCACTCACTCTCTCTCACACACACAAACACACTGGCACAGGGAGCTACAATCAGCCACAACCCAAAAGCTCCAAGCCTCTTTCTGAACAGATACTCTGGTTGAGAATGGGAGAACCCTCGATTTACACGAAGCTTATCTCTCGCCTTCCCTAACTGTCACAAGTTTCTGCTTTGTGTCTAGTACCGGACGGTCCTCGTCCCTGTGGTGAAGTCCTCGGGGGACTCAAAGGTGGCCATGAAGTCTCTGAGTTTCATTTACTTCATGCCGGATGCTGAAAACCCAGAGATCCAGCGACCAGTGCTCCTAGAGATCACGCCCTCTCCCGAAATGACTTACCGGACTCTCCCTGGAAGCAACAATGAAATGAACGTCCTGGGAATCGTTATCTTTTCAGCCACAATTGGTATATGATGCCCCTTTCCGCCCAACTTGGAGAGCAGCATAGAATCAGGGGACTAAGTGCATCTAGACTGATAGCAGTTCATGCTAGAATAAATCAGTTTGTCTTAAAGGTGTTGCTAGATTCCTCTTTTCCTCCCTTCTTCTTTTTTTTTATGTTGTGACAATTTCTTTGAAATTTTGGGGCATATCATTCTTCCTTTGGAGCAGGGCCTTAAGTTTGCTGGCACGTGCTTACAGATAAGTCTTCTTTCTGACAGTAGGTACGCTCCAAAGAATTCTTATTTTGAGGCACTGGTTGAACGCTTACCTGTTTTTGCCTGCTTTGCTGACTTAATTGCATTCAAAAAAAAAAAGGCATGTGTTCTGGGGTTTAAAAAAAAGAGTCTTGTGGTCTGTTTTCAGTGAGATATCTCTGCTTTGGGACATCCTTTTTATATGCGGTTGGGTTAAAACAATGAGCATTCTTCTCAGATTTTGATCTTCTTGGGCCAAAAAGCAACTGCTGTTTCTCATGGCAGGTTTCCTTCTGGGGAAGATGGGTGAGCGTGGGGCACCCCTGGTCAACGTATGCCAGTGCCTGAATGAAGCTGTGATGAAGATCGTTTCCATGGCTGTCTGGTAAGTCTAGGTGCAAAAAAGTTTCCCCCATACAAAGGAATGGGACCCCCAAAGGCCTCAAGAAACGATCTTGCCAACTGCACATGGCCCCTGAGCTGTACTTTCCTTGCCTCCATTTTCTGAGATCAGCCATCTTGTGGTTCACCAGGTATTTCCCTTTCGGCATCGTCTTCTTGATCGCTGGAAAGATCTTGGAGATGGAAGACCCTTATGTGATTGGGAAGAAACTGGGCCTCTATGCCATGACCGTTGTTACTGGATTAGCCATCCACAGCCTTTGCTTCTTGCCTCTTCTCTATGTCCTCATCACCAAGAAAAACCCTTTCTCCTTCATCCGGGGCATCCTCCAAGCCCTGCTGATTGCCCTGGCAACGTCGTCCAGGTAGGGAACCCTGCCGGGGAGAGGCTGATGGAAAACCCAAACCACCGCTGGCTGACTGGGACCAGCCACATGCAACACCAATGTGCTATATTTCTCAGATTCCCTTTCTAAGTTCAGGCTGGGGTGGGCAAAGTATAATGCTGAAAAGTAACTTCCTGGGTTCTGTGGGACAGAAGAGGTCTCTCAGGGGTGATACCCAAGTGGAACCTCTATGTACTGAGGCAGTCTACCATCAGATTCCAGATCCTAATAACAGAGAACAAGGGACATCTTTGTAACCGTGCTGCTGTTAATTTAAGTGGAAATTCCAAAAGCTTTAGAACACAAGGAAGTCTTAAACTAAGGCTAAGACTGAAAAGTAATACTCGTCTTGTATATCCTGTATCTCAAAGGAAACTCACAACACAGACACACAAGAATGCCCTTTCTCTGACACATTTAGTGGATGCCTTGTTCTGTTTTCTCATCTGCACTTCTCCAGTTTCTAACTGCTGTGAGAGCAACGCCAGTTTCCTTTCACCTTTTCTTGTAGCTCAGCCACCCTGCCCATCACCTTAAAGTGTCTTCTAGAGAACAACGGGATCGACCGACGGATAGCCCGTTTTGTTCTTCCAGTCGGCGCAACCATCAACATGGACGGAACCGCCCTCTATGAGGCAGTGGCGGCCATATTTATCGCACAAGTCAATGAATATGACCTGGACTTAGGACAAATCATAACCATCAGGTAAATCTCTTCTCCTCTTTCCTCCCTTTGCCTTAGACCCCATTGTGGCCAGTGTTGTCAGGGAAGGACTTTTTTGGGTTCTACCATCAGCTGCCTCATCTACCACCAATAAAGCAAATGCTGTGGCAGTAACGCAAGCATCGGCACTGGGGAGGCCTGGAAGGTGCCCGCATCTAGATGAAGACAGCTGGGAATTCCCATTCCCCATGGTAACAGCACTGTGGTCTCTTCCCCACCCCCCACCCCCAGCATCACAGCCACAGCGGCAAGCATTGGGGCGGCCGGAATCCCCCAGTCTGGCCTCGTCACCATGGTTATCGTGTTGACGTCGGTCGGCCTCCCCACGGAAGACATCACCCTGATTATTGCTGTCGACTGGGCCTTGTGAGTCTCTCCCCTTGCCTCTTTCCTTGTGTCTAGGTGTTCAGCCCGCACAGATTTTACCATCCCATGCTATCTGTAGATTCACAGAGTCTAGTCCTGTCATCCTGGAAGACACAACTAAAGCATTCCTAAAAGATCCATAACTTGAAAGATATCCCATCTTTCTCCTGGGGGAGTGGGAGGAGGAGAGAGGAACTGGCACATTTTAAAAGCAGCTGAGAAAGTATGACGACCGAAGATGAATAGGGACTGTCTCTACAAACTCAGGACAGTCAGATGGTCCACCTACCAATGAAAGCACCCTGACTCCCTTTCTAATGGAGCAGTTTCTGACCGTTTCTCTTTTCTCCGCTTCCACAGGGACCGGCTTCGGACAATGACCAACGTCCTTGGTGATGCGCTGGCAGCTGGAGTCATGGCGCACATCTGCCGGAAGGATTTTGCCCCCAAACCACCCCAAGTGCGTACCTGACAAAAAGAGGTTAAGTCCTAGGACAGCAGCGGGAGAACTGAGGTGGGGGAGTTGAGGATTCACAGTGGGTTCATTTCAATCCCTGTTTTCCTTCCCGCTTTCCTTCAGGACCCCAAGAACCATACAGCCAAGCCGGCCTTGGCTGATGGATCCTTGGACCGCCTCAAGAACCACGTGGTGGAAGTTATCGGAGAGGTCGTATCTGAGCAAAATCACTACAACGTCTGTCACGTCTGACGCCCAGGTATCTCTCTCTCTCTCTCTGTGTCTCTTTTGCTCAGCCTCAGTGCTGTTTAAGATGGGGCTGAAGCTATTTGACTCTCCGAGGGTCCTGCCGCACAAGAGTTCTGGCACGCACAAATACAGTGGCGAGATTTGCTCCCTTCAAGAAGCTGCCAAGGATGAAACAAAAAGTCTCCGGGATGGAGAGATTCTCTGACAAGGAGGGAAGCGACGCCGGTTGTTGTCAGCTGCTTGCATAACTTTTGCCCCAGTGGAAACCCAGCACCCTGGTTCTCAGAAGAGTCATCCCGAACCTCCTCCTGTGGCAGCTTTTGGAAGCAGGTTGCGTAATAAAAAAAAAGGACCAACGCCTGCTAGCTAAGAATGCTTGGGGGGGGGTTATGCTCACTTTTAATTTGGAGCATAAACTCAAGAGGCAACTGCCTCAATGATCCTTTCTACTTTTCCCTGTTAGCATTTTTTTTCTTTGCTTTTTATTCCTTGGAACTTTTCTTTAAAAAAAAAAATGACAAGAGCAACACTTTTTATAGCAAGACATTTTTTTTAACCCTCCAAGCTTTCTTCCAACAACTCTGTGATTCTGAGAACTAGACGCATCTTCAGAACACCTTAGAAGCCTGCTAGAGGCTAAACCCCACTGGCTTGGGTTCCATTGGCTTGTTTGTTTGTTCGCTAGAAAGCAGAAAACACCAATACAGGGCCTGTGCTGCCTTGTATTGTCCGAGGGCAGGCCTCCAGAAGGTGCAGAGATGTTGCTGTCATCTCTCTCCCCGCACCTGCCCATGCTCATGTGCCGACTGATCCGCAAGGGACCTGGCATGGACAGGTTTTGGAAGTGATGAGGGACAGTCTTGAAGCAGACGACGCAGACACAGGAAGTCCAAACAACGGACGAAGGGCAAAGGATGGGAGCATAAAAGGTCACACGTAAGCCTTGCAGAAGCCAGGAAGGAGAGATTAAGAAGTAGAGGAACTGCAGAGCCAGGGGAGCAGCCCTTTGGCCGAGATGCTGAGCACTTTAAGTCAGGAAGAGCCATGGAAAAAGTCTGTGGGAAGATGGAGGGAAGCCCTCTAACAGGTTAAAACAGGCACACTGGACCCAGAGCGGGTCAAAAGGGGGTGACCAGGCGGTGAGAGAACAAAAGTTATTAATGAGGAGGAATGCACGGAACTGTTAAACAGAGAAACACAGGAGTTTATGTGCAGAGTGTAAGAAATCCTGAGAAAAACCCTAATGAACTTATTGGAAAAGAGGAGGCTCTGCCCCTCCTTCCTTACGAATTAATGGAGCGCAAACTATTTCGGCACTTTGAACTCTGTTTGCAGCAACGGACGCCAGCCACGGATGAAAGAGGCAGGTGTGAGGAAATCAGGACGTTCTAAAAGCAGTTGAGTAGGGTGGGATCACAGAGGACTAACCAGACTGTCCCTTCAGACTAAGACGGTTGGAGGGTACACGGAGGGGTTCAGGGTATAAACTTTGGAAAGGAGCTGACCGCCCATCTCAGACTTGGCATCTTTATCGTATTTTTGGACATTAAATCTGCATGCTGGCCGTGCAAAGAGAGGCAGAACTGGCGACCATAAAGTGATCTGGATGGTGCTTTCTTGTTTTTTTTGTTTTTTTAAATAACACTATTAAAAAAAAAGTTACTGAAACGTGGCTGCATTAATGGATCTGTTTTTAGTTTTCAGAAGGAAATAAACATTACTGCTCCCTTGTTCTTCGAGGCCTTTCCCTTTCTTGCTCCGTCGTGGGGAGCTGAAGACCTGAACTGGGTAGAATTGTGAAAGCGTCCAGATTTTGGTAGACTGCAGGTCCCATCAGCCTAGCTCAGCATCCCCAGTGACTGAGGGATGCTGGGGGCTGTGGCCAGACAACACCTGGTGATTTAACTTGTTCCCAGCATACTGTTTCTCAGCCGATCCCATCATCCCCTCAGAGCACAGCAGAGCCCATTTGAACAGCAAAGCAAAGCACCAACCTGGCAAATGTTCATTCAGCCTTTGTTTCTCACAAAATTGGATGCCATTTTGGGTGTCCCCCCATCACTGTTGCAGCTAACACATTCTTAATTTTAACTGGCTCTCCTTGGAGCCCAGAGGCCAGGCCTTACCTGGGCCTGGTTTGTGGTTGACCCTCTTATTATCTTTCTACCGGCACTCTGGGGTTTGGCCTTCCCCTTTGTGAGTGCCACATGGAACCTGCGGCCATCTCGATGTCACTGGACTCCAGCTCCCATGAGCCCCAGCCACAACGGTTAAGAATAATAGGAATCGTATAATGCCTAGAGATCAGTAGTGGCTGGAGTCCTCTATCATGAAACATCTTTGGATCTTTGAGCTTGGCTGCAAAACTTTCAGAATCAGAAGTCACAAAAGTTACCGGAAACGAGCTCTCCGATTACCCAGAAAGATGTGTGCCTCTTATCTCTCCTTTTCTTCTTAAAGCCATTGAAACAAGCTACCGATAAACCTTGTGATGAGTTCACATCCTCCCTCAGTATCTCAGACATCATCCTAGCCCCACAATCATCTGCAAACTGGAGGAGATAACAGCTCAAATTTGCACGCAGCGTCGTGTCCCTCTTGCTCTCTGTCAGTGGGTTCCTGAAACCGTTTGCCCACGGCTGTCTTTCTCTGCACCCTTGAGGTGGGCAAACTGGTGCCATGGCCTCTTAATGCCCTAGCCAAAAACTCGAAAAATAGAGAGGGCGGGGGGAACTTTGAGGACCGAGCACCAAAGTTACAGAGAGAGGCAAGAGGAACACCTTTGGGTTCATCCTCCATCTTCACCCAGGATGAAGATATTCCTGGGTACTTTCTCATGTGTGGCCAGGCAACCTGAGAGTGGGACCAAGGTGACAAAAATTATTACCGAGGAAGAACAGACAAGACTCTGCCCTCTCTCCTCTCCCCCAGCCGAGTAAATTGGGTGCAAAGTTTGCAGCAAGGGAAGCAAGCCAAAGATAAAGAGCGGAAAAGTGGGTGGAGGAGAGGAATCTGGACATTTTAAAAACTGATGGGAAAGTGGGATGGCAAGGGCATTGATCTTAGGGACCGTTGCTGCCAAACGGACAGGTGGAGAACATGCTCTTCCCGGTGGGCGAGGGGGGCAACCAGACCCCAAAACCCAGCAGGGAAAAAAGGTCAGGTCAGAGCAAACCATGAGGACACCCTCCATCCCATCTTCCTTGGGCATTTCAAAGGTTTGCCAGCTCCAGTGCAGCAAGAAGTTTCTCAGCATCCGGGGCTCTCCGATCGGAAGTGAATGGGTGTGTTCCCAGAAAAACAGCTTGTACCATTCTTCTTCTTCTTCAGAAAAACCACCAAAAAGATGCTGCCGATAAATTTCACAATGCGCCCATATCCGTCCCAGCTATTTTGGGCCCCAGGACTTCTCCAGCATCAGCTATTCTGCCTGGAAATGGAACTAACAGTGTTTTGCATGAAATACCCCAGAGTCCAGATTTCTCTCTCTCTCTTTTTTTTAAGTTGGACACATAATGTGCAATTAGGAGTAAAAATTAATGAGTCCCATAAGCCCCATTTTTTGGGGGGAAAGGTGGGAAATATATATAAATGGTTTGAGTCATTAAAACCACCTTTGTGAGAAGTTTGGAGAGTCATGTTTGGAATGAAAAATCAGGCACAGGTTTTTTTAAAAAATCCTTTTTAAGGCCCGGGGGCATTGGAGGGGGGCTTCTGGAGGCTTCAACAGCTGCAATTGGGTCCCAAGGACCACCCCTTGGCCACCATACTCTTCGTCCAACTCTTGCCTGTTTACTTCTCCAATCGGGGTGTAGCTGGGGCCAGCTGCAAAAATAAGAATTCAGCCCCTTCTGTGAAGCCTTATTTCAGTCCCCAGACTTCTAGCATTGTGGTAATTTAAAGCTTCAGGTCAGATTTCAGAAATAGAGTTTATGCCTCCAAAGGGAAGGGGCAAGTTAAGCGATCCAGGGAACCCAAGCCCGGCAAACAGAACAGTTCTTGGTGTGAATGACTTTCTAGGTCTCGCTCCTCAAGGCTAGAAGTTTAGAAACTGAAGGGAAATTTCACTTGGGGAGGGCAGAATCCTTATTTGGGAGGGACGATGTGCTCAGTTCACCTCCTCCCCGCTCCGTAAATGAGAGCAGCGTGGTACAGTGGTTTGAACTTTGGACTGGGACGCAGGGGGTTCAAAGCCCCCCTTTGAAATGGCATGAATATGGATACAGAGATGAGCATCCTCGGCAGAAGCAAAATTCAGTTTCCTCCTGGAATCAATCGCACGCTTTAAAAAGGACCACAACCACAGAGTAGCCTTGACCCTAATTAAAACTTTGCCAATATCAAAGGCTGGCCATTTCTGTTTATAGACTCACCGTGTCCCCAAGGAGCAGCACGGATTGACCCGATCCTTGTACTGTTTCCTGAGCCAGCAAGACATAGTGGCTTGACTAGGACCCTGGAGAGAAGGGTTCAGTTCCCTGCTCAGCCACAGGAACCCACTGGGTGACGCTCAGCTCCGGAAAAACCGATGACAGGATCACCTTAGGATTGCCGTAAGTCGGAAACGACTTGGAGGCACACGAAAACAATAATGGTCAGAGTGCATTGCAGTCTGCGGTGTGTGTCTAGCTTGGCCCAACTGCAGCCATTTTGCTTTACTTCCTTCCCAGCCGTGTCCCCTCCGAGGTTTGGGCGATGGGATGCAAGGAGATGGTTAGGTTGTCACGAGAACGGTACGCGTGACGGAAAGGGCTGGCAGAGGCGAGAGGTCTTCTGAGAAGTGGAAACTGTTTCTCATCTCCAGTTCTGGCAAGGACGCTGCCTGGGTTCTGAACTTAACTTTTAATAAATACTTGAACCGAGACCAGAAATTACAAAAACAACAACAGGGCTGTATTTCAGAGGAGGACAAAGGCAAAACCCCTCTGAACAAATCTTGGAAACTCAAGGGGTGGCCTTGGGCAAGTCACGCTTTATCAGCCTCAGAGGAAGGCAAAGGCAAAACCCCTCTGAACAAATCTTGCCAAGAAAACCCCATGACAGAGTTTCCTTAGGGTTGCCCAAAGTCAGAAAGGACTTGGAGGTACACAACACCAACAACATTCTGTAAATACGCCCCTGTTTCCGACTCAGATTTCTGCTCCCCTTCCCAGATGTTCGTGATAGAACTCAGATTATGGGGGAAAGGACCCCAAAGAAAGGCTTGACCGTTTCCCTTCCTTGGCTGTCTCCCTCCCCAAGGGATCAGCTTCACAATCTCTCGTCCCAACTATTTCAGGCATCGCCTCCTCCCAATCAGCACCCAAATCAGTGGGGAGAAGAGCTGTCATTTGCGAGGAATGTGTTTGTTGCTGCTGAAGAATTAACCACAGCCACCCAGTTCTAGGCTGCCACCCCCGTGTTCTGGGGCTGGGCGGCCCCTCCTACGGGGAGCAAAGCCTTCTATAAAAGAGCAGGCAAGGGCTTCGGGACCACAAGTGACTCCTCCGGCCTTCGTCTGTTGCTCTTCCTCCTCCAGCCGACATGAAGGTCTCCATCGCCGGCCTCGCCTTGCTCCTGGTCACGGGTGCCTCTGCCCTGACCATCTGGGACCCCCGTGAGTAAATGCTCCTCTTTCTAAATAGAACACAGACAGGAAACCTACAACTAGTGGGGTGAAGGAGGCTCGACGCTGGCAGGTAGCTTATTATTAATTTTGCCCCTTTGCAAGCACTTGCTTCCCTCCCACTGTCCCAATTTGGCCAACGGTGGAAGGTATGAACTTGCAAAAGGAGGGCAAATTACTTTTCCAGCCCATCATCCATGAAACTCCCTTAAATATGAAGGCTGTCACAAGCACTGTGCGTACCTACGAGTCCCCTCCGTCTATTCAGTGTAGCTTACTAAGCATGGCATAAACCAGAGGCTGACTTTATTATTCGTACAGTCATGGAGTTGCTGATATTATGATCGAATCCTCATGTCTGGAGGTGCTCCGGGAAGTCACCGTCTAGGCCAACCTCCCCAGGTGACCTTGGGGGAGTCACACTCTCTCAGCCTCAGGGGCAGGCAAGGGCAAACCCCCTCTGAACAAACCTTAACGAGAAAATCCCACGACAGGTTCGCCTTTGGGTCGCCGTCAGTCGGAAACCTCTTGAAGTCACACAGCGACAATGTGTTCCTTAGGCAATCAATGTGCCAGTCAGTGAACTAATTTATTAAGGGATTGGCTTATTAATTAGACAGGCAATGGAGGGGGGTGAATTCAGCAAAACTCTTGGGGACACTGGGGGCAAAGGAGAGACAAACTAGGTAAATAACTGTACGTCTCCCCTTCTCTCTCTCAGCCACCGAATCGCCCGAAGGTCACGATCAGCCGAGTAAGTCCCCATTTTCTTTCTTTTCTCTGCATTCTCCTCCTTGCCGGAGCGTCTCAATGCCTTTTGGCCTTCGTGGAAGGGCTACGCGCGCACCCGTCCCAACCAAGGCCGTTCCGATTTCTGGGGTGGTTCGTCTCGGTCTTCCCACCCTCATCAGCGGGGATCACAAACCCTGCTTTTGGAAACGTTCCTTAGAATGCGCCAATTCCTCTATATCAGCAAGTTGATCAATCCGCTTCAGCATTGTTATGATTATTACTGCTATTTTATTCATTTATATCCTGTCTTTCTCCCAATAAGGGGACTAAAGGCAGCTAACAACGTATTTAAAGCAATAAAAATTAATTGGGAGATGGGTGATTCTTTCTGGGAGGTGCTTTTATTTTATTTTATTTTATTTTATTTAAATAGTCAATGGTTGTCCTTCCTTTCTCCTGCTTCTTCCATCAGTACCCAGGCCAGTGAACTGTTGCTTGGAATACGCAAGAGTTCAGATTCCGCTGGACCGCCTGGTGGGCTACGAACGCTCAAACAGCCACTGCCCTAAGCCTGCGGTCATGTAAGTGCTGTGCCCTTGTTGGAAAGGCTGTTGGAAAAGCAGAATTTAGCATGCTAGAATCTGGGGAAAGCTTAAATCCACATATTGCTTCCTTGTGGGTCAGTTTCTGGCTGGATGGATTATTTTTATGCCAGGAAAAAAATAAAAATCTTTGCTACTTGCAGATACACATTCTGGTCGGGGATCATGGGAGCTACAGTACCTTGAGGATTGCCTTAGGGAGCTGGGGATGTTTAGCCTGGAGAAGAGAAGGTTAAGAAGTAACAGGATGGCTATAGTTAAATATTTGAAGAGATGTCATATGGAGGATGGAGCCAGCTTGTTTTCTGCTGTTTTAGAGACTAGGATATGGAGCAACGGATTCAAAGCACAAGGAAAGATATTCAGTCTAAACACTAGGAAGAATTTCTTTACTGTGAGAGCCATTCAACAGTGGAATAGACCGCAACGAAGTGTGGAGGAGTCTTTACTTTTGGAGACCTTTAAATAGAGGCTGGATGGGAGTGACCTCCCTTCAGATATTTTAAAGACGGCTGAATCATGTCCCCCCCTCTGTCTTTCCAAGAGCAGGCACTAAAACACCTCAATGTCTCTTTGGCAGATTTATCACGAAGAGAAACAAGGAGATCTGTGCGAATCCTGAAGAAAAATGGGTCCAGGATCGCATAAGTCAACTCCCACCACCGAACTGAAGCCTTTCTCCTACTTCCACCTCCTCCTCCTTCCAAAGGAGAGAAGAGAAAGCAAAGCTTAAAAAGTTAAAAAACCAAACCAAACCAAAAGTCAGCCCAGCATAATGCAAATAAATAAATAAAAGAAGTACCTCTGAGCATGTGTAGAGTGTCTCTCATCACGAAGGTGAATTTCACTGCCTGATCAGAGGGTTTTTCTGTAAGGCTTTGACAACTGGAAAAAAATATCTTACGGAGAAGCTACACAGGAAATAACTAATTAAAATTACCTGTTGGGTTCAACTTTGTCTAGCAAAAAGAGGCAACAGAATGGCAAATTTGGGGCTTTAATAATTAAGTCTTAATTGATCCACTTCTATTGGGACTCAGCATTAATCTAACTCTGGAGTGACCTCAGAAGGGGTACCTCTGAGCATGCACAGAGTGTCTTTGGGAAGAACCAGCAGCAATTTCCCTGGACTGGGATCGCAACATGCAGGACGGCTAAACGTGCAACCTCCTCTCCACCCCGGGGACTCTTTCTCCAAGATCTTAATTGATTTTCAATTATGCAATGGCACAATCACAGGGGGGGAACGAACACAAAGCAGAGACGGGGCTCGGTAGGCAGCCGGGTGGCAGAAATCTGGGGGAGAAGGAGCCCCCTGGCCTTCCCTGGGGAGGAGGGCCAGGGCAAGGCTGGCAGCAGGGCAAAGCAACCAGCCACAGCTGGGGCAGAAGCGAGTGGAAACAGCTGCCCTGCAGAGGAGGAAAAATCCCACAAATAGCCAAAGGGGTGGAATTTCTTATACGCCACCACCATCTAGTGGCGCTTCTGTGTTCTAGCAGCTCAATCATTATTTTGTTTTAATGCACAATTACAAACACTTTTAAAGCATAATTTACAGCACCTCCGGACCAGAAAGTCCCAGATTTTATTCCTGATTTTGGAGATACACAGATTTTTTCGTTTGTTTGTCCCAGAATATTTCCTATCAGCTCCCAGTACGATCAGAGGCTTTTTAAAGCAGGTCGGTTTATTTTAACCCAGTATAAAAATGGAAAGAACAGGTACAAACTCTGGGACTTTTCCATCAGTCTGGATTCTCCTTTAAAAAAATAAAAAGGAATTCTTTTGCAAAGTTGGGGTACATGAATAAGCATGCCTGCTTCTGTGTCAGTGGAGTGACAAATCCCCTCCGGGTTTTCGTCTGAACTTTTCAAGGAGCCATCCAGCCTGTCTCCCTGCTAAATTGTTTCAGCCCTTTGGAGACAGCTTTTTAAAATTTGGACTAAAACCCAGAGCAGAGCTGCTGACCCCTGCTGCTCTTTTCCCCAAAGTTGCTCCGTGTCCTAGTCTCTGGATAAGCAAAAAACAGGCTGGCTCCGTCCTCCATGTGACATCCCTTCAAATATTTCAATGGGGCTGTCATATCGCCCCTCGACCTTCTCTTCTCCAGGCTAAACATCCCCAGCTCCCTCAGCCGCTCCTCCTGGGGCCTCCAGGCCTTCCACAATCTTGGCTGCCCTCCTCTGGACACAGTCCAGCTAGTCCACACCCCTCTGGAATGGTGTGCCCAGAACTGGACGCAGCATCCCCGGCGGGCTTTGACCAAAGCAGAAGAGAGCGGGGCCATCACTTCTCTTGATCCCTGCCGGCTGGGAGATAAGAGAATCCTTGCTCTGGGGGACAGGGCTGGACTGGACGGCCCTCGATACCCGTTTGCTCTTTCTTTCATCCGGCGACACATCCGGAGAGCGCCAGAGGTTGGGGAGGGTGTGCGATGTGTCTGCTGGATCTGTCCATCACTTCGGAGACCCTCCTCCTCCTCCTCCACTCTGGTTCCTGCAAGGAGAGAGAGAGAGAGAGAGATTAATGTGCCAGGCTTTTGGCGAGCGGTTCGTGTGTGAACCAAGGGCAGAAAATAACTCTTGATCTCCTCCTCCTCCTCCTCCATCTCTCACCCTCTCCATCCGCCCAGGTCCGTCTCTCCTGCCTCCGAGAGGAAGGGTGAATGCAAGGTGCATTTTGGAGAAGCAGACCTACAGGGAGCTTCGCTGAGCTTTTCAAGGACGTGGTGCTGCGTTGGTCTTCTGGCTCCTTCCTTCTCCTCCGCAGCATCTTTGGCTTCCTGATGAGCGGACAGGCCGCTGGGAGACCTCAATGAGGTGAGGAGAGAGCCTCTGGGCTTGGAGACCTGGATCTGCGGAAAGGCATTTCTGCCCTGGGTGGGGGGTCCCTTAGGGTGGGAGGCACATCAGGTCGGTGCTTGCATTGCATGCGCAGGGGAGGAAGGGAAGGGTAAAATGGCCAGGAGCGCAGCCAAGAGACGGAACGAGAGGGAGGGAGCTCAGCCGGGATTTTATAAAGCGGATTTGCAAGAAGAAAGGAGCGGAGAAACAGGCCTGGGTTCTCCTTTGTGTTTTGCCATGGTGGGATTTCTCTCCTTGACACTGGCCTGGGAAGGAGGGTCTAGGAGGTGGAAGGGTTTTTTTGTATGCGTGCGCGTTTATGCAATTGAAAAAGCAGGCTGCGTTTTCAGATGGCTTGCGCTGGTGGAAGCCATTGCAAGAAAGCATAGCTGAATCTACAAGGAGGACCACAGCAAAATTGCATTCTCCTGTCATTTGCACTCCCTCCCCTCCAAAGGGACGGGGCTGCAAAGGAGGAACACGCAAGCAAGGTCAAGAGGATGCGGCCACCGTGGCTTCCCTCTCCATCACTTATTTGGTAATTAATTGGCTATTTTGGGGCCAAGGTTGTGCAAGGGTCGCAAATTTGCTGGTAGGATAATATGAAACCAAAGCTGACCCGACCAGACCAATCTCAAAGGGAGATTTGCTATTACCAGACACTGTGCATTTGGATAAGAGCAGGAAGCCACCAATTTAATGATTTATTTAGGCATTATCCAAATATATATAGTTCTCCCCTACTCCTACTGACAGCTCCCAGGTTTCAGTTTTAGAGGAAATAAAAGCACTCCGTGGTTTGAAATGTACATACCCAATAATTCCAAACATTTCAAAATATATAAAAGAATGTGGTTTTTTGAGGGGGGAGCATAGAGCTAGCTTGGTGTGGTGGGACTATGATTCTGGAAAGCAGCGTTCAAACCATTCCAAGGCCATCAAAACCCACTGGGTGACCTTGGGCAGCTCACACTCTCTCAGCCTCAGAGGACGGCCATGGCAAACCCCCTCTGAACAAATCTTGCCAAGAAAACCCCAGGATAGATTCATTACAAAACGACTGGAAGGCGTGCAACAGCAAGAAATCTGAAACTATTTGCTGATAACTGATTTTTTTTGTTGCAACTAAGGAGGTTCAACACAGTGTACAGAGCTCTCCTCTTTCCCGTGTCATTGTCACAACCACCCTGTGAGGTCGGCCAGGTGAAGAAACAGAGACAGAGAGATCAAGGGAAGCAGTGATGCTTTGGTCGGACCTCACGTGAAGTCCTTTGTCCATCTCAGGGGACCTTAGTTCAAGAAGGATATTGACAAACTGGAAGGTGTCCAGAGGAGATGGTCAAAGGTTTGGAACCCAGGCCTTATGGAAGATAACTTAGGGAGCTGTGTCTGTTTAACACAGAGAAGAGAGCACTAAGAGGGGACGTGACAACCATCTAAATATCATAGAATCACAGAGCTGGAAGAGAGACCCCCAGGGGCCATCCGGTCCAACCCCCTTCGGCCACACAGGGAGACGCCATGGACAGATTCTGGCCATCCAGCCCCTGCTCTGAGGTGGGTCGGCTTGGAGACCCCACATTTCCTCCCTCTTGCCTATCTCCTTCCTTACGTGTGTGGGGGGCACCGGGAGAGGGTTTGTGGTTCCGAGAAATAGGGCTGCAATCCATCCTGAGCTGGCCATGCAGCGGCTGCTGGAGGAGGAACAGAGGCGGGTTTTTAAAGGGCTCCGTGGCTTGACTGTGGAGCGGCCGAGAGGGAAGAAGGTTCCTTCAGAAGAGGGGTGCCTGATGTGGAGAGGGGAGGGGGTGGGGGAAACTTGCAAATAGTCAAATCCATGAGAGTGAAACCTGCAAATGTGGGGCGCTGACTGTATAGCCCTATGGGCTTCTTTAGAGGTCTCTCATCCAAGTACTAACCAGCCCTGGCCCTGCTTAGTTTCAGAGATCAGACAAAACCGACCGCCTTGAGGGTGTTTTAGTCCTATAAAAGAGCTGCTTAACAATGCACTGTTGGAGTGCTAGGCAACCTGGAATGGCATGCGGGCAAACGGGCTGGCTGGTGGGCCAGCAGTGACGGAGCGCTCCTTCCCTCCTCCGCAGTTGGCTTGGAAACTGAACTGGCATGTGCCCCTGCCCACGGGGAGCTGTCTTGGCTGGGAGCCTTCCCACGCCCCCCCTGCCCTGGGCGCTTCTCCAAAAGGCACCCCTCACAATGCGCCCCATCTCTCGTCTGATTTTGGAAGCTAAGTTTTTGGAAAGTCCCCCAGGAGGGAAGGGATCCCTAGGGTCATCCAGTCCAACCCCCTTCTGCCATGCAGGAATAAACAATCCAAGCCCTCCTTTTGACAGATGGCTAAGTCTTTATGTTCCCAGTGGTGTCTGATTTGGGGTGGGAAGCAGGGTCAGGCCTGGTGGGTCTATGGATGGGAGACACAGCACCTCCCAGCTCCTCCAGGAAGGAAGGCCTGGGCTCTGCAGATTGATCTAGGAAAGAATATTCTCCGCTGCCAGTCAGCGTTGGCAAGATTGGAGAAAAAGCAGGCCCTCTGACTCTCCTGACGGAGGGCCAGCTATGAATTATTGATTGTGTCTGTCCAAAAGGGAGCAGATTCTGCAGCGTCTGCAAAGTGGCCGAGCGAGAAAAAATGGATACAGAGACAAGCATCCTCGGCAGAAGCAAAATTCAATTTTACCCTGGAACCTACCGCAGGGTTTAAAAGGGACCACAGCCACACGTTAAAACTTTGCCAATATCAAGGGCTGGCCCTTTCCGTTTATAGACTCACCGCCTCCCCAAGGAGCAGGACGGGTCGGCCAGCTTTCGTGCCTCTTTCCTCTGAGTCCAATCCTTCTTTCTGTCATGATAGGTCCTGCATATACGGTACATTAGACAGGGTGACAAAATGCAGCCTTGCCAATGGGAAATATGTTTCTTAGTGCCTCTTCCTTGACCAGCTTGGACACTTGGCATTTCCCCACTCTTTAAATGGTAAAAGTCTTTGTTGTGGAATTTTGAGCATCGTTTTGATGAGTTTTCTCCATCCCTGTTCTGGAGAACCGGGGCTTTTGAGGAAGAGAAGGGGGTGTAGATTTGCAAAATGGAAAAAAAAAAATCTGGAGGGTCTTTTTACAAGGTATGCGGCCCCCAACCCCGGCATCTCATGGGCCAGAAGCAACAACAGAGGAGAAACCTCCCTGCCTGGCTCACAAAACAGAGAAGATACAGTTTGATGGCATGCTCATCTCTTTGGGGAAAAACCATCATTCCCCATCAAAAGCTCTGCTGTAATCTCTAAAGCAGAGGTTGATGGTTTTTTGGAATTCTTCAGCGCGTTCCATCACCCAGCGTTGAGTTTCAACCCGTAAGACCCTAAATCCAAAACAATCTAAAAGAGCATCTCTGTTTCTCAGGGAGGGCTCAGATGTGGCTTTGAGATAAGAAACCTGTTGGGCCTGTTTCGCCTTGCCCGGGGGCCCTGCTTTAGAGCTTTTGGAAGGTGCTTCCTAAGACTAACGCTGATAAGCAGCCACAGACGGATCGAGTCCCTTGAGCTCCACCAGTGGGGGGTGGGTGGGTGGGTGGGAGACCACCTTGAGCAGCCAGGCCACAATTAAGGAAAGACTTCAGTTTATCCTGACAGGCGTTCGACCTGCGATTGTATGTGGCCTGTCGGGTTAATTGTGTTGCTGATGAGAGTTTTTAAATATGTATTTCAACTTTAATTCTTTTTTGATTGTTTAATTGTGTCTTAACTTCTGTATTCTGGGGTTTTTAACTATGTCCTTTTCATTGTTGCAAGCCGCCTTGAGTCCCAACCTAGGAAAAAAAGCAGAGTATAAAGAAAGTTTAATAATCGGGATGTGCGCCCAGCAATACTGTTGCTTTGAATGGCCCTCCTTGGCCTCAAAATTTGGTGCTCCATCCCTTTCCCTCATGCCAGGAGGGGACTTTTTGGACCTGGACACCCTAAACTGATGTTCTGGGTGATTGGGGTGCTGAGTTGCGGGTTCTTAGAAGGTTAGAAAGGGGCAGCGGGGCAGGAAACCCATGTTTTCACGCAGACTGGCAAAACCTACTCCCAGGTGCTGAATCCAGGTCCAAGACAGGTTCAGTACCTTGGAGAGCGTCCCTGAAGCCTATTTATTTCTCCAGAGTGTTTCTGCCCTGCCCTTCAGCCTCAATCAGTCGGGCCGTTCCTTGTTCCTCAGGTTTACCACCTAAGCAAGACCCAACAGCCAAGGAAAAGGCGTGGGGTGGGAGAGAAGTCCAGCAGTCCCTGGGTTGCTCTCCTTCCCGCCCCGCGTTCCCACAGCTGCAACACGGAGGAAGGGATTCTCCTCAATGGCTGGAGGCCCAGGCAGGATGGAGCCTTGTCTAGCTGGTCTCTCCTGGAGGGAAGCCAGAGCAAGGCAACGGGGAGGAAGGGTCTCTCATTCGCCGCTGGGAGTTGCTCTTCTCTCCCTCGGAAACCAAAGGCAGCCAAAACCCGGTTCAGGCTCACCACCCCACTGACATGGAGCCACGGAGCCTTACTGGAAGGAAGCCAGTAAGAGAAGTCAGGAGCCTCAATATTTGGGGGCAATGGCTAGGAAATCCAGCTGTTTTGCAGCAATTCCAGGATCTGTGGTTTTGTTTTGTTTTTTTCCAAATATGGCCCCAAGCCCAGCCGGCTCTTCTTTCCCCTTCTGCACCCCCCCCCGCCTGTCTGTGGCTGCCCCAATGCAGCCAAAGCCCACCCCGAGGCCTCCCGGTTCCCGGTGCCCAGCAAGCCTCCGCCTCCTTTCCCCCACCCGCCAGCCCCCCGCTGAAGTTCAGTTATATAAAACCCAAGCCTTCTCCTCTCAAAGTAGGTCAAGTCATGCTTCCCCCTCCTTTTTCTCTTTCTGTCTCTCTCCTCCTGACTGCTGCTTGCAGGCGTTTAAAAGATGAGGGCGGAACGGAGCCAGGCTGGGTGGGCGGGTGTTTGGCAGAAGGAGACGCAATCTCTGGCACCCTGAATTTCAATGAGAATTTTTTGGAACCAGAACCTTACAAAGGAGACAAATAAGATCCTGTTCCCAGGGGGATTAATCCGCTGGCAAAATCAACAGCCTGGACACTTGCAATCTTGCCTTTAGATTTTTTTTTTAAAAGACCAATTTTGCGAGCAGGAAATTCATAGAATTTGAGAGCTGACAGGGACCCCAGGGGCCATCTAGTCCAACCCCGTTCTGCCATGCAGGAATGCGCAATTAAAGCACTCCCGAGAAACGGCAGTCCAGCCTTCAAGATCCATTTCCAATAAACTGTGCATTTCTTTTCTAAAAATTTCCAGAAGTAGGTTAGGGATACAGTTCCTGAGGATGCAATGAGTAATTTTAGCTGGCAACCCAGCCAACTCCGACTCCTCATTAGCGGGCTTCTCCTCCCAGGCCTCGGGCTCCGACTGGGCGGCCCGTCTCCCCTAGATTTAAACGAGAACCATCTGACCTAGTGGGTAGATGGAGGTGGGGAGAAACGTGGGGAAACCTTATGCAACACACTTTCTTTCTCACTCAACGGCCCGGCACACCGTTATGAAACTGGCACTTTGTTCTCCGCCCGGTTGTGGTACCCGATTCTGCTCCGCGGTTGCTATGGTTACCAGCATCTCTCTCTTTCCTCTGTTCACAAAGGTCTCCCTGACATTCTTAAGGTTTCATTTAATTTCCCCTCCATCTAAAAAAAAAAAAGGAGCATCGTTGAGAGGCATCGATAAAAGCCGCCTGGGCCCGCAGGTGGCCATTTTGTCTTCTTCCGCAAGCGCCCATCCTTGGCAGTTCATGCCCTCTGGGGTCTCTTCCAGGGGTACTGTCAAAGGTCAGAATTTAACCTGGTGAAGTTGGTCTTCCTGTAGTGCCGTCTTCCTCCCTCCTTCCTTCCTTCCTGCCTCCCACTTTACCAAGAATCATTGTCTTCCGCTTTAACAAACATTCTTGTTTGCCCAAGGAAAACCAAAAAGCTGCAGTCCCTCCTAGTTTGTCTGTTCTTCCTCGTTAATTACTTTTGTCGTCTGGACCACACACCGATGTTGTGTGTCCTGGTTTTCCTCTGTGAAAGGTTGGAGGATATCGTATTTTGGCATTGCACAATCTTAGTTAGTCTTTTTCCCTATCCTGACCAGACTGTGATGCTCTTTGGCCACACGTGCCCTCATTTCCAGCATGAAATTTTGGAGGGTATGCAAAACAGGCTGGTATTTTTGTGGCCACCCTGGAGCACAGCTGATGACTCTTCTCGCCTGGTCCTCATCCTTGTCTGGTGGGGTAATTATTGTCGGATGGGAGACATGCTGTTTTTTAAGCCCCTCTCCACCTGCCCTGCCCCTGACTGACGGCTGCCGGTCTCTCTCTTTTCTCCTTGGCTACAGGAATCGCAATGCTGACCACCATTGCCGACGGGCTGCTTTGCTGCCTGATGGGCAAGTCGCCCAACGCGGTGGGCCCCCTCGAGAGCGTCGAGTCCAGCGACGGCTTTAGCTTCGTGGAGGTGAAGCCCGGGCGAGTCCTGAGGGTGAAGCATGTCGCCCCCGCCCGCCCGGCAGAGGTGGTGGCGGCAGAGGAGGAGACAACAGCAGGAGTGCCCCGAAAAACAGGGGCAGTCCGCTGCAAACGCCGGATCACCGTCTACCGCAATGGGCAGATGGTCATCGAGAACCTGAGCGACGCCGTGCGTTCGGATCTCCTCCACGTCCAGGACGGCGCCGAGCCCGGCAGCAACGTGGAGTTGGAAGTTTCGGAGGGCAACGTCACGCCGGCCCCCTCGCCCAACGCTTCTGCCTCCGCCGTTCCCCCCACCAAACGCCGCAAGCGGAAGCCCAAGAAAGTCATCAACATTGACTGCACAAAGGTCATCACCAGCTGCAAGGGGACCCACAGCGACGTGGTCTTGTTCTTCATCCACGGCGTGGGGGGCTCCCTGGACATCTGGAAGGAACAGCTGGACTTCTTTGCCAAGTTGGGCTACGAGGTGGTGGCCCCCGACCTCGCTGGCCACGGGGCGAGCTCGGCCCCACAGATTGCGGCCGCCTACACCTTCTATGCCTTGGCGGAGGACATGCGGACTGTCTTCAAGCGCTACGCCAAGAAGAGGAACATCCTCATCGGACACTCGTATGGGTAGGAGAAGAGAGGGGGTCTCACTCCTGTCTCTCTCATTTTTCTGTCTTGTTCTGCTCCCACATTTTTGGGATTTTGTATAGATCAAGGGTGGGATCCTGCTGGCAGGCTGTGCCACTCCCAATAACAGACCCCAATCCCTCCGTTTTCCCTTACAGCCCCTCTCAAAATGGCAGTAGGATTACTTCCTGTCGCCATTTTGAGGGGGACTGTAGAGGGTTAAGGAGAACATTAGGAAGAATTCCTTGACCGTACGAACTGTTTGAAAGTGGAACGGACGGCCTCGGGGAGAGGGGGTGTAGACGGTCCTTTGGGGACCTTTAAAGAGAAGTAGGCTGGTCCTCTTTCAGACGGGCTTTAGTTGGGCTAGTATTCTATGATCCAGCAAGGACAGTTCCAGTTAATCTCAGTTTTTCAGCTGCTTTTAGGATGTCCCGGTTTCTCTCTCCTCCTCTCACTTTCTTCCTTTGTTCTCAGCTTTCTCCAGTTGCTTCAGACTGGAGTGCAAAAGTAGCTTGGTCTCAGTTGATTCATCTGGAAGGAGACGAGAGGAGGGGGCAGAAATTTGCCCTTCCCAAGGAGTCCAGGTGAAAGCAAACTGCAGCTGCCTCTCCGGGCTTGTCTGCTCTTTTGCCACGATGGCCACACTCCAAATCTACTCTGCTACCCACGTCCTGGTTCTCATATGTTAAAAATCTTTTCTCGGGTGGAGTTGT
This sequence comes from Ctenosaura bakeri, assembly GCA_948474755.1. NCBI lineage: Eukaryota > Metazoa > Chordata > Lepidosauria > Squamata > Iguanidae > Ctenosaura > Ctenosaura bakeri. The sequence continues at coordinate 58,749 of CAOLHI010001636.1, read as the reverse complement.
GTTTTTGGCTAGCTGGTCCCTTTCATCCTCCACGCAGAGTCTCCTTCTGCACTTTCTTGGCTCACGAGTACCCGGATCTGGTCCACAAGGTCATCATGATCAACGGAGGCGGCCCCACTGCCCTGGAACCCAGCTTCTGCTCCATCTTCAACATGCCCACTTGCGTCCTGCGGTGCTTCTCGCCCTGTTTGGCCTGGAGCTTCCTCAAGTGAGTAGCCAAGCCCTTCCCTTACCAGGAGGGAATGGGGGGCCGGTGAGAGAGATGGAGAGAGAGAAAACAGCAGGGCAAGGGGGGCATCGCTGGGGAAGGAGCTTTGGAATCCTGCACCTTGCGCTCAGAGACAGGGCCTTCTTCGTGGTTTCTCCCAGGCTGTGGAACCCCCTTATACATGATCCAGGGCAGCTTACCTCTAATTAAAAACAGGGCACAGGAATGTGGGCCTCGGGAGAGGTGGGGGTAAGGAATTCCTTTGGAATCTAAACCCATCTGATTCTAGCATTTCTTCTTTTCTGTTTGATTTTGCACCCGTCCTCCCTTGCAGGGCTGGTTTTGCTCGCCAAGGTGCCAAGGAGAAGCAGCTGCTGAAGGAAGGAAACGCATTCAACGTCTCCTCCTTTGTCCTGAGAGCCATGATGGGTGGCCAGTACTGGCCCGAGGGAGACGAGGTCTACCACGCCGAGCTCACGGCCCCCGTGCTGTTGGTTCATGGGATGCATGACAAATTTGTCCCTGTGGAGGAGGATCAGCGGATGGCTGAGGTACGGATCCTGCATCGTATAGTTTGCCCGCAGACCGTATGTTCCTCCTGACTGTTCCTTGTATTAATGCGTGCTTTAAGTGAACAGCATTCAAATGCGTTGAAGAACACTGTCTCCACCACCGTAATAATCACCACTCATATCCCATCTTCCCCTAGTTTGGAGCTACAAATGGCTTACCAATTTCTTTTATTAAAAAAGCAAGCACCATAGTGAAATGTTGGAGAGTAAGCCTGTGTGCTCCATCCATTTAATCCTCCATCATCCTAGTTTCTCAGCTGCTGTTAAAATGTCCTGTTCTCTCTTCCTTCCTTCCACTTTCTCCCATCCCTCCCCAGATTTTGTTGATCGCGTTCCTGAAGGTGATTGACGAGGGAAGCCACATGGTGATGCTGGAGTGTCCCGAGACGGTCAACACCCTCCTGCACGAATTCTTGCTGTGGGAGCCCGAGGCGATTTCGGCTGCAGAGCAGGGTCCGGAAGCCGAAAAGAAATAGCGCCGTCCGCAACGGAGACCACGCGCGCCGAACGAGAAGCCTGCTTGCGCTGCTGCTTCTGCAGAAGGAGGGATGATCCAGTTTTGGGGGGCATGTAACGGCGGAGCTTGTCCCACTTTGAGGAGAGGAGGGGAAAGCTCTTTTCCTCCCCAAAAAGCAGCAGAGGGGGCCAAAGAGAGTCTGCCGGACACTGAGCTCTGAGACAGGACAGCAAAGGGAACATCCAGAGAGGTCGGATGCACACTCTGCCCCAGAGTGAGCTTTCCTGTCGTTTCCAGCACCCTCATTCATTTCTCACCTCTGGCCCCAGGTGGGTCAGAGAGAGGTGGGTGAGGTTGACCCTCGGCTGCGTCCCTGCTTACTTCCCTTGGCGCAGGACTGGTGGAGATCACAGGAGAATGCCCAGTGGGCATCTCCCTTCCTTGACCAGGCTGAGATAGTGACCCCCTTCTCCATTTGGGGGGGACCGAGCTGGGACAGATCGGACCCCAGAAGAGACAGAGGACAGTGGGGGTCCCCAGTTAAGCCAAGCTGGACGTCGTGCTCTTTGAAAACCTCCCTGCTTGCTCCTGGAAATCTTGTGACTCCATCATGGCTGGTCGAGTGATGCTCCATTTTGGTCAAATCTGGGAGAAAGAGATGAGGAGAAGGTACTGTAGCTGGCTGATGAGGCTGTTTCCTAAATGAGTCTTGGTTAGATTGTCAGATCGCCCCCTGCACCCTGAAAGCAACATCTTGGGTTCTATAAGTTGACCTCCCAGGGCCGGACGGGCTCTTTTCCAGCACTATTAATCCACCAGACCCCTGTCCTGGCCACTTGCTTTCTTGCCACATCTTCTGCAGACATCCAGTTCCTCTTTCCCTGGAGAGGCTAAGATTCTGGAGTCTGCTGGGAGCGAGGAGACGGCCTCGGCTATTCCTTGTGGTCTCCTCTGTAGCGTGTAAATAATTTTTTGGAAAAACTGGGCCAACACCAAGAGCACTGCAGGGTAAAAGACACCATCTCTGAATGTTGGCACTGGGATCTGGAGAGAATGTGGTCATCATAACTAAGCAGCACCCGTAGATTTTTATTTTCTACTTTATCATTTCTTCCTGTTGGGCTGTTCCAATCCTCGCTGCCCTTCCTATCCATAAAGAAACATTAACAAGACTTATATACCACCTAGGATGAATTTTGATTCCTCGAATGGTTGTCTTTTTTTTAACTCTTTTTCCTCCTCCTAAAATGATATTTGTAAAAGATTCCATGCCAATTAGAACAGGCATTTTCAATCTGGTGGCCTTTAGAAGTTCTGGAAGGCAAGCGTCTTTTGTAACCAGGGATGATGGCCATTTGAACCATCTGGAAGCCACTGAACTGGGAAAAACCACATAAGGGTAGGGATTCCCTTGCAGTTTGAAATTGGAAAGACGGCAGGGTTCCCCCATCCTAATGTCTTAGGATAAGGAGCTTCATCTAAAATTCTCTTCTTTTGCACAGTTAACAGTCATATGCAAGGGAACTCTTTGACGAAACCCATAAAGACATGGTTGTCCTAGTTTAAGCACACCAAAAACCTGTGTACCTTTATGTAATTTTAATCAATGCTGAGGCAATTTCTTCCTGCCTTTTAAACAGTTATGAAACAGGTTGGTATCATATTGATTTCACTAAACCTTCTCCAACCTGGGGCCCTGCAGGCCCAGGACCTCAGTGAAGGCTTCTGTTGAGGGTACGGAGGGTGGAAAGCTTGTAATTCAAGCTTGCAGGGTTCACTTCCAGCCTTGAAGGTTTGGCACCATTTTGTCCATTCACTCTAGGACCCCTAAGGTGTGCCCCCATCTCTCTTTACCTCCCACCCCTCCCAAATCGCATACAGAACTGGTTAGCAGGAATGCAAAATTGCAAAAGAAGCATTCTGACATTTTAAATCGTATCCCTAGATGATTGTTAATTCACTCGAAATCGTAACCATATCACATGTTTCTTTGCAGTTTTATTGCTGGGAATTAAAATAATAATATTATTAAAGACTGCGTATCCCATGTGCCGGACGATGAAAGTGGACTGTACAACTGTTATTCTGTCTGGATTCTTCTCAAATAAAGAAGTATATTCTCAACAGACGCAGCCATTTCATGGAATACACACTCACAAAAGAGAGTGCCGTTGCTGCAGGGTAGAAGATAGTCCAGGGAGGTAAGTTATCAACCCTGAAATAGCCCCCAAATAGGTAGTAAGGTGACTGGAAGTGACAGAGCTACAGACTCCAGAAGAGCTGTGAATCTGGCATAAGCTTCCTTGAATGCATTCAAAAGTGTCTTCCTCACCAAAGGATATTAATTAATTGAATTGAACTAGAGCTTCCACTTGCAGGGGCAGTATAGCATCTGCAGCTTTTTTTTTTTTTTAAAGATAATATTCACTTCCTGCCCTGGCTCTGATTCTCCCATGGGAAAGGGCAGGGGACTCCTTTCAGCTTGAATGTAGTATTGGAGGAATTCTATGTGATGGTAATGAGACCACATTCCAGTGGCAGGCAGGGCCATGGGTAAATGGCAAATCAGGCCAAAATATTGATATCGTGTAGCTTAAAGTGCTTGCCGAGAGCCAGAATGGCATATTCTGAGTGCTGGACTGGGCTCCGGGAGACCAGAATTCAAATCCCTCCCCACTTCAGCCATGGAAACCCACTGGGATGACCTGAGATGAGTCAGACTCTCTCTCAGCCTCAGAGGAAGGCAGAAGCAAGCCTCTCCTGAATACACCCAAAAAAGGACGGGGGGCCAGGAAGGGTTATGGATCTATAACTATGAGTTATGGATGAATGACTACTGGTTACACTTCTGTGACTATGGCTTACCATTCCATGACTACAAGTTACGGATCAGTAACTACAATATAGAAAGGCAGCCAATTTTTTTTTTAAAAAGCGGGGTGAAAAAAGTCAGATGTTTTGGATTGCCTTTTCACTTGCACATGCTGCAACCAACCTGAGTCACATGCCCAGAGATTATGCCTCCCACGTTTTCCCCGGGTAAAGTCTCAGAATCAACATGAAACCAGGGTACCTGTGATGGAGTCAAGGGCCCCAGCCGGATCTAAGCAAACTTGTTTAATGTTGTTGATTCCACAAGGAAAACTGCTGAATAGAAAAGTGCAAAAATATTCTGAGAGTATAAAAACATAAAAAAAATAAAACCCCACGACTTCCCACTACGACGCAACATATAAAAGTGTTCTCAAAAACAGTCTTCTGCAGCCAAGGCGCAAGAGATGAGAACACAGAGGGACCTGTGTAAAAATGCCACTCCTGTACCCATTTCTTTCCGAAAAAGTAAACGGACGGGAGCCACAGGGAAGCTTTTAAAATACAGAGAATGATTCCAGAATTCCTCACAGTCTGGGTAGAACGTGACAGAGATGATTTCAGTAAGACACTCAAATATTCTACTTCAGGAGACATTCCTGCCAAGGTGGGTGTAGGGGGCAGCTGTGGAGAGTCTGAAGACCAAACCCAGCCCATTTTCATGTCCCCCCCTAGTTTGCACCCACTTTTTCCCCCAAAGCTGGAAGTAACTAAACAGACACTCTCAGTTTGAGGTAGAGGAGAGGAAAGCTTTCCCTTTAAAGGTTTCAGGGAATTCTCCATTTGGAGGCTGAATTTTTTAAAAAACTGGCCCAGGGCTACACAAGGCATGTTGGAGGGCCATGTGAGACCCACAGGCAGCCCAATTCCCACCCGTGCTGTGAAGACCACAATTCTAGAGAGAGAGAGATGAAGGTGGGGTGGAAAGAAGGCAAACAGCAATTAAGGAACGCTTTTGCCCAACATTCACCGTTCTCTGATGGGCACCAGCCCCAGACTGGCTCTGTAACTCCCAGGCAATCACTTCCAAACACTGATTCTCCGTCCCTCAGCAGAAGGGATCCAGTGGCCTGCAGTTCCACATTCTTCATCCCTATTTACTCCAGTGTAGCCTCATCACAGGCAAGTCCAAACGGAGACATCCTGGGTGATTATGTGCACGTGAGAGAAATCACACTGACCCACAGGGCTGGGCCCCTGGCTGTGCTGAGACGAAGGAGAACCTGGGGGGCAGCCCCACGTCACTGGCCGGGCTGGATGTCGGCGGGACGCAGCTGCCGCTCCCCCTCCGCCAGGAAGATCTGCATCGCTCTGTGAAGCAGGTAGATGCCCAGGCGCCGACGTCGCTTCATGGGCCAGCCCGCCACAAGGCCGTAGTAATTCCCTCTCTTCTGGTTGGTCAGCATCCTTAGCCCTGCGGGGAGAGAAGAGAGGCTGCTCAGGAAAGGGAGCGACCGCGACTTCATTGGCCTTTGATCCTGCTGGTCAACAAAATTATTTATTCAAATACTGATATTCTGCCTGTCTAGCAAAGAGGTGGCCAATCCCAGCCTTCAGAATGCTGTCGGGAGGAAAGGCGATGGGGAAAAAGACACAACCCAGAGGTTTCTCTGTAAAGGGTTTAGATAAGGCCAGTTAGAAGTAGAGACAGAGCCCAGTAGAAATAGAGGTGAGGCCAGGGAAATAGAGATGGAAGTCTGGACAAGCTTGTTTTCTGCTGCTCCAGAGCCTAGGACATGGAGCAATAGCTTCACACTACAGGAAGAGATTCCACCTAAACCTTAGGAAGAACTTCCTGATGGAAAGAGCAGTTTGATAGTGAAATACGCTGCTGCCTAGAAGAGCGGTGGAGTCTCCTTCTTTGGAGGGTGGGTTTTAAAGAGAGGCTGGACAGCTATCTGTCAGGAATGCTCTGATTGGGTCTTCCTGTATGGCAGAACAGGGTTGGACTGGACGGCCCTTCTGTTTTCTTCCAACTCTATGATTCTAGGATTCTATCGCTGCATTTTTTCTTACCGATGGCGTCCACCATGCAGGCCTCCCGGGTGTAGGCTTCCACGGGGATGACATTCTGGAAACAGTGCATGGAGATGACGCCCTGACCACTCGCCCAGATCTCCAGGATGTGCTGGACTTTGGAGCACAGCTGGGGACAAAGAGGGAAACAGAGTGAGATCGGCAATAGCAATGACAAAGAGGCGGGGAGAAGCAAACGATGCCACCACGCCCGGCTGGTGGCAAAATGTTTTCAGTTTTGGATTTCCAGATAAAGGAGGCTCAACCTGTTCTGGTGGTTAATTTAAAGGTAACCCACTACCACTCCAGCCCAGGTGTGTTTTAGACCAAACGAAACATTTTTTTAAAGACAAGAGTAAAGGAAACAGAAAAGACCATCAAGCCCAAAAGGTTTGGGGATGGTAAAACTAACTCCCCCAACTCTCCTCAGTGTCTGCCATCGCAGCTGGTTTTCACGGCCTTCATACCCGTCCCGCCTGCTTCCTCTGGCTCCTCTTGTAATGGGTCAAGGCCTCGTAGAGGTGACTGTAGGGCCGGGCGCGTTTCCCCTTGCCCACGTAAAAAACGGCGCTGATGAATGTCCGGAAACACTCCGCCTGGCTCACATACTGGGAGCGGAAGGGGAGGTTCTGGGTCACCCTGCGAGACAGGAAAATAAAACACAGATAGAGAGAATGAGGTGAAGAAGAGGGAAGGTCAGGCAGAGAAACATCAACAGCTTCAGGTATGTCCTAATTGAATAAAAGAAACAAATAATTAAAAGAAATTAAAGAGGAAGCCAGGCTGCCAAGTCAGAAGTTTTCTCACCTGGGGTCCAGCAGCAGGTAGTTAAAACTGGATTTAAGCAGTCCCTCTCTCCACTTCTTACTCTTGTCTGGCTGGTCGAACTGCCTCGCTAAAGCCATCTCGTCATCTTTGCCGTCCGGGATCTGGTAAGTCTCCAGGGTGAAAGTAAGTTCAGGGTTGTAGCCTGAGAGTGAGAGAAGAATCTACCATCTCATCCCAAAAGACAAGCGTGTTAACACACAAGCTTGTTATCTTCTGCTCAGGTTAATAAATATTAAATCTTAAACAAATTTTAACGTACTGAAAATATGTTATGCTCTATCAATCTAAGCAGCATGATGATTTACGGCGTGGTGGCGTCACACCCCACGCTGCCATTTTGCTACAAGAAATCCACCTACCGGCAGAATCTTTCCGAGCTTTGGTCTTTGGGTCGCTCATCAGCTTCTCCAACAGCTGTGTGTAAACCTTCCGGGTGAGCCCCGTGATGGGCCCCGGATTAACCCCCAGGTCTCGCAGCTTCTGGACCAGGGCTTCGTCAGAGAGGTGACCACACAGCTCCGAGGGTACCTGCGAGGAACTCTTTCCCCTGTTTGCCAGCCCCGCTGCCTGGGTCGCGTACACCCGCCAATCGTAAATGATGGTGTCTTCGGAACTGGTGGTGCTGGAGATGGAATCGTCTGTGCAGGGAACGTGACGCTCTACGAGGCTGTGTCCTTCATCCTCGTCCACGTAAAGGTATTCCACGGGCTCGGTGGCACTGATGCTCATAGGCCGCCCGCCTGGTGACAGTGGAACAGCCTGGCTGACAGGGCTCCACCTTCTGGAGGGACAGGAGGTGGCTCCGGGTACGAACGAGGGCCCGCTCTGTCGGGCAGACAGCCGGCTGAAGCTAACCCTTGTGGGCTTGGGTGTCTGTTCATTGTGTCTGGCAGGTGACTGCTTAGTGCTAGTCCATGACAGGGCAGCCTTGATCTCATCAGAGACGGTGTTGTGCTCCTCTCTTATATCTGGAGATGGCCTGATCGGCTTTGGGGGTGATTTTACCTCTGAATCTGCAGAACAACAGAAGCCAGGTGTTACTTCCAACCAGCGATCACCTCTGCAATCGTCCCTTGCAGACTCCGTTAGCACAGCCATAGAAGGAGCAAGGGGAACGGAGCCTGGGTTGCTGTGTGGTTTACAGCTGCTGGGGCCAGCAGATAACAAACGGGTGTCATCCTGTAGTCCAGTTTCCTCTCCTGCCACGTGGGGTGGACTCTTGTCCCTCGGGCCAACGGGCCTTTCTCGGGCTTTCTCGGAGACCAGTGCCTTCCCCTCAGGGCTCCTCACTCGTCTGGGACGCCTCGGCATTTCCAGGGTCTCGTCAAAGAGAGAGGAAGAGCCGCTGTGGTCGTCATGTGCTGCCGATGTGGCTGTGCGGCTTTTGGGGCAGGGGGTGATGCGGCACGAGCCCTGTTTTGGCTGGAGCAGAGGCGAGTGGCAGGCCTTGGTTGCGAGCATCATCGATCTCAGCTTTGCGTCTAGGCTGGAGAGCTCCTCTTCTGCAACACTTGCGGTCTGGTGAGAGACGGGCATGGTGTCACCGGCCTCCTCGCTCATTCCAGGAGAGACAACAGTCTCACCGTCTAGGAGCACCCTCATCTCTTCAGAGGTCCTCTGTACAAGCACCGTGTCTTGAGTCTGCAAGCTCTCTCCCTTCTCCAAAACACCTTCTCCGCACACCCGTGCTCCATCCTCTTCATTCAGCTCCAACTGCACGTCAGACGACATTGCAGCTCCAAATTCTCCCTGCAGCTGCTGAGCAGCTACTTGCTTGCTTTGAGCAATGCAGAAATTTTCTCCAAGAACGTGGTCCACTGCCTTAGGGATCATGAGCTTTTGGGGTCCGTGTGACTGGATTGTGTTCAGGTCTTGGTTCCCCCACTTTCCAAGAACCTCCTCCTGAAATGTTAGGGAGAAGTCCTGCTCCCTGCCATTTCCAGGGCATCTGTTCCTTCCAGTGCTACAGAGTCCCAAAGTTTGTCCCCTCGTGGGAGTCCTGGAAGGTGTTTCTCTAAGATCAGCCTGAGAGTGTTGCAGAGTTTGAGGCCTGCTGGGAAAGACTGTCATGGCTGCTACTGGAGATGCTTCCAAATGCTCTCCAGAGCCGCACGGCTCGTCAGACGTCTGTGACAGCAAGGCCTGGCTTCTGTCTGAGCTGCCCGAGCTGGCTTTCTGTTCCACCTCGCTGCCGTCTGGCACTTCTGAAGCGCTTGCATCACACTCACTGCTGCAGGAAAGGTACTGGCTGCTGGTGTTGTCCAACCTCCTTCGAAACGGCTTCTCCCTTGTACTGCACTCATCTGGATTCCCACAGACCTTCGACAGAATTGCTTTGTTTTCAACCACCAGGGTCTTTTCCAAGTCTGACACAGTTGTGGAGTCTCCCTGGGAGAAGAGGTACACGTGATCAGGAGAGGTGACGTCCAGCCCCTGCCGGCTGCTGAGTTTCACCACAAGCTCTGGGTCGAGGAAACTGCAGTACTGGGTGAGGTTAAGGGTAGTGTTGGCGCTCTGCATGCCAGGAGAACGATCTATTTCACATTCAGATGTAAATGCACATGTCGGAGGGGGATCAAAGATCTCCTGGGATCTGGTAGTGCGTGGAATGTCGGGGTTTAGCTCAGCTGCCTGAGACTCAGAGCTGATTAAAGTGGCTTTGGGAAGAACACTGTTTTGATCTGGAGAAGAACGGCACCCTTCCCCTGTAGTGGTTTTGAGAAAGCAAGACGGCATTGCTCTCTTGTAAGTGTCCAACTTGGGGCACGCTGTTCCATCTTCTGGGAACCCCCCTATGGCAGAATGATTTGAAACCTGCTTTCTGCCCGCATTGCCAAATGGCAGGTTGGATGAAGCGGCCAGCTGGGTGGGGATCTCGCAGTCATCACACACCGTAGTGCCTTCGGAAGAACATTCAGTGAGAAACGAAGCAGAGTGCCGGGCCCTGTGGGAACAGCGTTCATCCAGGCAACTGCCCAAGACACAGCCATTTGGATTTCCGCCTAGAGCTGCCACAACTGGCTGGGGAAAGACGCTGTGTCCAAGACTCCCATTTGGAGGTGATTTTGAGGTTCTGAAAAACATTTCACAATGCCTCGAGACGACTCCATCTTCTATGGTGTCTGCAGTCACAGTGGAGAGAAAGCTTTCTGCTCTTCGGTGGGCTAAATGAAGACAGAAAGGGTCACACCACAGGTCAGTTGCACTTAAATGCAGGGATAATAAGAGCCAAGAAAGAAAAGTTCAACTTAAAACAGTTGAAAACTTACACATCCAGCTGCTCTGTTCCTTTTCCTTTTCTTCCAGAGCCTCCCGCAGAATACGGACACACATCTCGTTCCCTTGCTCCAGAGCCAGGTCCAGGGCTGTGTTTCCATCCTGAAAGCCAAAGACAGAAGAGGAGGAGCTCAGCGTTCCCTACAACCAGCTTTGAGACGCTCTAAAAAAGCCAGCAGAATCTCCTTCCTTGGGCAGAGTTTGGCTGGGCATTTTTTTCAGGTGTGCTTTGGTGGCGTATTCCTGCGGGGCAGGGAGTTGGACCGAAGGGCCCGTCCTGGCCCTTCCGATGACGTGATTCTATGAAGCCCAAATTGCCGACTTCTGTATGAGCGCATCCAGGCGCGCACAAAGAGCTGGGCACATTCAGAGAAGACTGCACAGTGAAATATCTTGAAATATCTCAAGGGCTATCCCACAGAGGAGAGGGCAGGTTTGTTTTCTGCTGCCTCAAGCAGAGGACCTGGCCTAATAAGGTGATGTTTCAGGATGGTAGAGTTCAACCGAACCTCAGAAGGAAATTCTTGACAATAAGAATGGCTCAGCAGTGGAACCACTTGCCCAGAGAAGGGGTGGGGTCTCCTTTTCTGGACGTCTTCCAGAAGAGGCTGGAGGGCTACTTACTGGCTGAGCTGGGGGCTGGACCCAGTGGCCCCTTCCAACTTCAGGACTGTACAACTTGCACGGTACGGAACAAGAACATTTTCACACCAGCGACCAGGTAGACATTCACATCTAAAACAGGGGCATGACAGTAACGCAAGGACCCACCTGGTCTTCAAGTCGGGGGTCCCCTCCTTCCATCAGCAGCAGCCGCAAGCAGGTGTAGCAGCCCCAGGACGCTGCCACGTGCAAAGGGGTCAGATCGTCCGCAGACCTGAGAGACGGAAAATGCTAATTCAGCCTCGCCTCGGATCGCTCCCTTATTGGCACAACATCTAGGTGGAATTTATCTGATGCACAGGTCATTCAGCCACTGTTTAGGCAGGAAGGTGCTCCGTGGTTTGTAAACATATCTAACATCTGAAAATATATAACTAAATATATATATATAAAAGGATCTCGTCTTCCATGGAGGACAGTCAAAGGCATTCCTGAGAGCTCACAGGCAAACTGGCCACAGTCTTCCTTTCTTTCTCTGCCTCTCTGGGCTGCATCAAGAGGAGCACAGTGTTGAGTTCAAGGGAAGAGATAGTACCGCTCTGTTAAGCTTTGGCCAAAGGCCTGGAAACCACAAAGCCCTATGAGGAGTTGCTTAGGGAGTGAGGTAGATTTAGCCCGGGGAAGAGAAGGTTAAGAGGGGGCAAGAGAGCCATGCTTAGCTATTTGAAGTTATGTCACATGGAGGATGGAGCAAGGTTGTTTTCTGCTGCTTTGGAGACTAGGATCTGGAGCAACGAATTCGGCCTACAGGAAAGGAAATCCTAAATTAGGAAGAATTTCCAACAGTAAGACCTGTTTGACAGTGGAACACATTAAAGCCTCCGAATGTGGTGGAGTCTCTTCCTCTGGAGGTTTTTAAGCACAGGCTGGGGGGCCAGCTGTCAAAGGGAGCGTTTGGATGGTGTCTTCCTGCCTGGCAGAAGAGGGTTGGACTGGATGGCCCTGGGGGTCTGGGACCTGGTGCCTTGAGGGTATCTGGGCCCTGTCCCCCCCAAATACCCCATGGCCTTGTAAGCAGGGGAGGCACCGCAGGGATCAGGGGGCGCAAGAAGGGGGTCCCTCCGCAGGTACCTGGCGTTGGGGTCTCCGCCGTACTGGAGGGTGAGGGCGAGGCAGTGGATTCCGCTCTCCTGCTCCATGCCGGCCGCCAGATGGATGGGGGCCATTCCCTCGGGCAGGACCAAGTTGGGGTCGGCACCCCGTTGGAGGAGAGCCTCCACCACCCTGGAAAGCAGCAGGGAGAGAAAGCAGGGCTGACTCAATCCGGATCAAATTCAGACTGATTTCAGTCCCTCCCTGAATTGACTCCACTTGAACCCGACTGATTTCCACCGTAACTTCAACTGACTGATTTCAGTCAGGACTTGCATGCAATTGATTCCAGGTAGCATTTGAGCCATGATTCATTCTGCTTCTCCAAAAAACTCTTTTTAAAAAAAAAAAAAAAATGAAAAGCACAGTTCGGATCACTAATTCTTCAGTCTTTCTTGCAATCCTGCAGTATTTATATTTGCATTAAACAGACAAGGGCCACCTTAAGCACAAAAACACCTGCTGCAAATTTTGAACCACTTTCCAAAAGATACCTGGGTGTGCCTTTGTGGGTCTAGGTGCTATTCTGCAGAAGTGATCTCTATTTGCAAAGACAAAAACAGCCACGGGGGAGAGAAAGGCAAAAGAAGTTCACTCCCACTCAGAAGAGAGAGGGAAAACTCACTGCACGGGTACAGCCGCGTTCACACGTGCACTTACGTGTCTTCCTCGCTCCGCAGCGCCTCGCAAAGCCAGGCGGCGAGCTGGACAGCGCTCGGATCCATTCTGCCACTAGAGGGCGGCCAAGGAACGGCGGCGGCGACGCATCTCCGCATGCTTACACCGGCCGCGCATGCGCGCTTCCCTCACAAGACCCCGGAGGCTCCTCCATCGCCACTCGGTACCGGAGGCGGCGAAGAGAGCGAAACGCGGCCCGGTGGGGTCTCCTCTGGAGGCAGCCGGGAGCCGCTCTCGGCGCGGCGTCCCGGGTGAGGAGGGGCAGCGCCCAAGCGAGCCCACCGTAGCCCCTCACGGCCGCCTCAGTCCCATCTCCGCCATCTTGCTTCGAGTATTTGAAGCTTCCCTCCTCAGCGTCGCCGGGCCTCTCATTGGCTGGGCCGAGCTGAGACAACACACCCTTGATTGACTGCAGCGCTAGCCAGTAAGAAGAGGATGCGTGGGTAAGTGAAGCGCAAGGTTCCCTCCCGTTTTCCTTCCTCCGCCCGCAATTCCCATTGGCCCGAGCAGGCTGTTTTCGTCAGCTGATTGGCAGGTCTTCTGCCCGCCCTGCCTCCACGTGGAGCGCGGGAAAGCGTTGCTTTTGTGTGCAGAGGATGACAGGGCTCCTAATTGATTTCAGTTGTCTGGTTTTATGCGCGCATTTCTCATTGGTTGCACACTTTCTACTGGTGTTAAAGGGTTGTTGTGGAAGCCTGGACTAATATTCCTAATTGTTTTTAGTTACATTTATTGCCTCTGGACTTGGTTGCACTCCTTGAACTGGGGAAGAAAATTCAAAACCTCATAAACATGTACAGAAACATTTTTTTTTTAAAGAAACAGGTTTTTAATGTTAAACAGGGCAGCCGCGGTTGTGTTTCACAGCATTTACAGGAAAAGGCAACTTACTGCTATTATTTTGACCAGAAAAACCACCATTCAGGGAGTCTGGAGTCAAGGGCCAGAAAAATGCCTTGGGGGCCACAGTTTGCCCGGCGCAATGTTCATGCTGAGGGGAGCATTAAGCTCTAGACAACCTCTAATATGCCCTTCTAGTGTTATTACAGGGGTGTAGATACATAATCCTGTATTTCGCTCACCATCTACCATAATTATACCCTTGGTTATCTCAAAAGCATGGGGGGGGGAACCTTGTTCACTTTAAAAGCCTTTTAATTTGACACATAACCTTCATTCTCTATCTTTTGTAATGGAAAAACGCCTCCATCCGCCCAACTCTGGCTCCTTTCAGCACAATGGCCAGCAACTTTGAGATGATTCGAACTATAGCCCCCATCATCTCCTGCCAGGAGGACCGGCAGCCCAGGCTAATGGGAGTCATAGTCTGACACATCGCCAAGCTGTGCAGCCGAGGGTATTCTGCACCTTCGTGGCGTGACTTGGACTCCTCTCGCACTACACAATTATAGCACCATGATTTCCACTTTAATAGCCATGGTTCCATCCTGAGACTTGCAGTTTAGGGAGGGATAATTCGAATTCCCAGTTCCTCAGCAAACTACAAATCCCAGGATTCCACAGAATGGCACAACCATGGTAGTTGAAGTGGAATACAGAGCAACAGTGGAGCGCAAAAGGGCCCATAAATGTTGTACAGATGGGGGAAAAACTGTATACACTCACCCACATGGCCCAAACAACATACACACAAACACAGGTGCGCAGTGGCCCTGCTGTGGACACTGGCGAGAGGCCCCTCCTGCCAAGAGAGGACTCCAATCCGAGAAATGCCTTCCTTGACTCCTGCTGGCTCACACGACGGCTTCTATTTCGGGCGGCTCCTCCTCTTCCAACATGCTGTACGAGGCGTGAGTCTGGAAGGGCCGCTGGAGCGGGTGAGCCAGGAGTTTGGCCATGCAGTTGTGGAGCTCCACCGCTGGGCCGGTCAGAGACACCTCGTACTTGTAATTGGTGCCTTTGCTGTCCAGGTTGCTGAAGAAAGCAAAGGTCTCCTGGAGAAAGGAGGGCTCAGAATCAATAGCCTGGACGGTCAAGGTGTGTAGGTGCACACACAAACCTTTGCACCCTGTTAGAATCTTTGGGGTATTTTCCCACCCCAAGAAAAGGAGGAGACCCCACAAAAATGAGGTCTGTGGGTCATATATGCAGGCCCTGAGGGGTTTACCTTGCAGCTGGCCTCCTCCTCTTTGTCTTCAACACCGTTGTGCAGGTAGAGCACATCAAAGAAGAAGTAAGGGCACTGGAGCATTTTCTGCACAAAGGGAAGCCAAACAGCAAATGTACCAAATTAGCTGCAAAATGGCACGAACAGGGCATTTCCTCACCACCACATGAATCATCCTTAGGTCAACAGAACCCCAAAATGTATTCATTTGACTTTGGAAACTTTCCTAAATTCCTATGAAGCAAATACACAACAAACTAAACAGTTAATATTGTAAGTTTTTGTTTTAGGGTTGGAGCCAGTACAGTTCTACTGACTCCCAACTCTGCCCAAAATTGCATCCGACTCCAAAGTCCTGTGGGATGTGGCCCTTGCGAGACTCACGTGGCCCTCCAAATCCTGACATTTCCCACCCCATCCGAGACAATCAGGAGTGCTGCTGAATGCAGAGCTGGACTTGAGGTCAGCCTTGTATTGAAAGATGTCTTCCAGGCGGATGTGGGACCAGGTGTGACATTAAAGGAAGCACGCACCTTCATCTGATCCGTCACTGCCACCGGGGGCTGGCATGCAGGGCGGCTGTAAACCAAGATGGTCCGGACCACATAAGGAGGTGGGATCGTTTGGACGTTGTCCGTCACGGGGAGCTCTGTCTTCTGCTGTCTGTATTGGGGAAGACAGAGGGTGGGAGACCCACAGATGGCTGTCCAACCTCCAAGGAAGGCGCAGCTAAATTTGAGCTTTTTACTATGTGCAGTGGCCTTCCCCCCTCCTTTTTAATACATTATTTCCCCTCCCAATTAGATGCAATTAGGGGGCAGGAGAGAGCTTTTCTTTCCCACACATTCCTAAAACACCTGCTTCATAAAATAAGAAATAAGGCAGATTTACTTACATGAGGTTGAAAAGGCCTTCCAGATCTGAGAGAGCACAGTTAAGATCCATCACCACCATTCTAGCATTTCTTCAAACGTCTCACCATTCCACTTTAATACTGAGCACCTCCTCATTCCAAAACCTGCTGCAACGGGGTGGGAACCTTGCCTGAAAAATGTGGTTGGACTCCAATACCCATCGTTCTCTCCTCACAGGCTAGGGGCCAATTCGAGTTTCATTCTGTTTGGCTGCTCAGCAAGGTACTCTGGGGTCAAATGCTATTTACCATGCCTATTGTAGAATGCCACAGGCAGGTAATGGTGTAGATGGCCAACTCAAGCCTTATTCCAGCCAGAAAGAGGAGGAAAAGGAAAAGGAAGGGGCTAGGTAGACAAAGAAAAACTTTATAAAGAAGAGCTTATCGGTCAAAAGCATTGAGGCAGAAGCACTACTGTCTCCACTGTGGTAGCTTTCTGGACTGGCAGCCGCCGATAGTACAGCCTGCATGGATTTATCCAATCTCCTTTTACAGATGGCAGCTATGCCTATACCTTGTGGCAGGGAGTTCCACAGTTTTAGCTCAGCACTCCAGGAACCTGCAGTTGTGTTTCATTAGTCTGAATCTCAAGCCATTGAGCTTCACCAGTGGATGAGCCTCAATCAAATTCTGGTATTATGAAATAATACTCCTAATTTTCTCTGCACTGTTCCTAATTTTGTGCGTGCCTCTGTCTTATCTCCTTAACTTCTGGCAATGTCCTAAATGACCTGGGGCCAACGTGCCTACCAACCGGCTTCTTTCCTCCAGAAACCCGAAAAACGACAACATAAAGGATACTGAATGATTTGCACACCACAGTTTCCAAGTCATACAAACAGCTACAGACTTCTCTGGGGTCAGAAGTAAATCCTGAGAGCTGAAACGAGGGGTGGGGGGAGAGAACTCAGTGATCTGTCTGCACTTCCACCTCATCCCACTGGCTAAAGAATGCTGAAGTTACTTTTTAGTGAAACAGAATCATAAGAGTTGGAAGAGAGTGCGAGGGCCATCCACTTCAACCCCATTCTGCTGTGCAGGAAGTGTGCTGGAAAAGCCCGCAAAAGGTTTGGTTTAAGCCCAAAAATGAAGGAAGGGTATCAACCGTTAACGGTGAGACCACCACCCTGAAGAAGAGATTGCCAGAGGTAACTACATGCTGGCTTTCAGCACCAAAAGTTACTCTGCCAGGGAGAGCCGGACGTACCCAAGTGACGTCGTTGTTGACCACAACCAGGGCGAACTCATGGCTCTTGTCGATCTTGTGTTTGGTCCGGACAAACATTTCAATCATCTTCTGGGAGACGTTCAAAGCGTTGGTTTTGGAGCTTTGAGGAAGGAATGGAAAAATACACAAACTACATTTTTTTTTCTAAAAAAGTTGCAGGACTTCTCTTGCTGGAAGGGAAACCAACTCACCCATTGAACGACTCCAGTTTGGGGTGGGACATCTCTTCTGACAGATCCAAGCAAATAATCTAAAGAAGGAAAAGACGAGACATTCCGCAAGGAAATTTTAGCCTTTTAAAAAAATCTGTCTTTTGTTTTAAAACAATTTACCTTTTAGGGGTTGCTACCTGCTTTGAGCATTATGTATAAGCCAAACTGACTAGCGTAAGGGGCAAGCAACTGGCTGTGCTGTTCTAAACAGACATTTCATGTATTTTTAAAGTTAATGTCTTAAAAGCAGTGCTGATGGCTTAAAGCTTTTTTAAAAAACTACTGTACTTATTATTGATTAACCTGTGCTGATTTTAGACTTGCATTGCAAGTCCCATTTGGAAAAAAAGAAGGGTTTTAAATTCATCAACAAGATGAAGAGCCTAAGACCTGGGTCGCACTGGGCCTTCTGTGTCAAAACCAGCACCCTGACCTGTGTCCCAGTAACCTCCCACATCCGTAACTTCTGGGCCGAGATGCCCGCACCCACCACTTTCTCGGCGCAGTTGACCCTCGGCGTTTTGACCTGGAACTCCACGGGGGGCGCCGGGGAGGCCAGGCCTTGCCGTCCGCGGCGGGGGCCGTGGCGCTCTGGGGGCTGCCCCCCGTGCTGGCCGCCTCGCCTTCCCCTTCGCTGCGGCTGCCCACGCTGGCCTGGGCGCTCAGGGTCCGGTCCTCGGCCCCCTCGGGGTTGGAGCGCGTTCGGGGCCGCTGCTCCTCCGCCGCCGCCTTCTCCTCCTCTTCCTCCGTGGCGCTGCTGGGCTCTGAAGTGTCCATCAGAGTGCCGAGCTCCAAGTTCAAATCCAGGTTCTAGGCTGCTCTTCAGGGACAGGAGAGAAAGCAACCCCACTAGCGCAGGACACAAAATCAATAAATCAGCAACAATTAAAAGACGGGAGGAATATAAATCAAGAACCCTGCAGGCCACGTTTGCCAAGCTGGGCTGGAGTACAGCACCCATCATCCCAAGCCGTCAATATATTTAATGGTTTAAACTGAATTGATTGCACTCCATCCTCAGATACAGGAGCTACAGAGAGTTACAATATGGCTTTTTTTTTTCAGTATTTAACGACTGGCACAGGACTCAGGAAAATAAAATTCACATGCAAGCGATTTCTCAAGAGGGCAAAAGAAATCCACCACGCCCCTGCCACAAAAACAATCCTGGCCATTTCAAGGAAGGGGGAAAAAACCCTCTAATTTTCCACTAGCAATGGACAGACTGATCGCTTTTGCTCCCGGAAAGCGGCAGTTTAATGGGCGGGCCGCTTCCCTCCCCCCTCTTCATTGTGCTCCCCCATTTCCCTTCGCAGACCGCCTACCTTCGCCACTCTGCAGCCCCCCTGCAAGCACAGGACGCTTCCCCAAGCTGCAAATGCTCTTTGCAACCCAAGCCGGAAATATTTGAGAGGGAAGGGCTTCCCCTGCCCCGCCTCTTCCCTCGCAAGGGCTTCTGGGATTTGGAGTTTCCTTGCAAGCCTGAGACAAAATCTCTGGGATTTGGAGTTTCCTTGCAAACCTGAGATTCTAGTTGGGAGATCAAGCAGAGGTTGGCTGGCCGTCTTTCGGGAGGGTTGTATTTTATGTACTCCCGAGTGTCCCGGGTTGGACCTGGCGGTTTTTGGGGTCTCTCTGAACCCCAGCATCCTAAGATCATAAAGAGAGTGATGCCTTTCCTGGCCAGCCAAAATGCAGAAGAGGCAGCGTGCAAGCTTTCGAAGCGCCACTGGCTTCTTCGTCAGGCAAAGATGTTAGAAATCATACTGGAGCAAAAAAAGGGGAAGAGGCTAGCGTTACAAGCCTCCTTTCTTAGATGTTGTTCTGCTGTCAGTTAAGATGGTACTGAGGGATTTTAATATGCTCACCTTGCTGGCCATCAGTGACAAAGGGCAATAAAAGACAGGCAGTGAAGTTTCAACTCCATTAGCAATAGAAAAATAACTTCCCTTGAGACTCAGCTGCCCCTGTCCCGTCTGAAGCTAACTGCTCCTTCTTTCCTTCCTTCCTTCCTTCCTTCCTTCCTTCCTTCCTTCCTTTCGTTTTGCATTCTTTTTAATATTTACAGTTATTTACCATTTTGTTCCCCTCCCCTGCCATTATAATGAGAAAGACAAATTAAAGGAAGCAAGGAAATATCATTCTTTCTTTACAGATCTACCTAAAACCAACCCCTAATAACTATCTCCGCAAATTATTTGGCTTCTCATTGCTCAGGAAGTCCCGACTGGACGGCCCTTGGGGTCTCTTCCAATTCCGGGATTCTATGGTTCTAGGTCTCCGGAAGGTTCAGAATATTTTGGTCTCCTTTTGCAAAGCTTGCCTGACGGGGCTGTTCTGTTCCACGTGTGCATATTGTGAGTATTGAACAAAAAGTCTGCTGAAACACCTTGCACTGCTTTTGCTGTTTCCTGCTGTTGAAATCTATCCCTGTTCTTGCCCTATTCTTATTCCTTCCTCTGGTACCCAATTTTCTCTTCAAGAAGCTGTGCCTAGGAACACATCCATTCTGGTCACTGAGGGAGGCCAATATGTTTTAAGTGATAAGGCAAAATAAAAGCAAATACGTCAGAAAAATTCCAAGTGCTTTCGGTCTTTTGCCTACCTAGTTTTTCATTTTTTCCCTGCTGGGATCCCAGCTTGTGTAGGGTTAAAACTGTGCAGATGGGACATCCTCTGGACTCCTTCCCAAAGCACACCCCCTTCCTCCCTCTCTCTGAGGACAGGAAACACGGGTGGACTGGGGGGAACTTTGGAAACAAACAGGAAAGGACGGCCAGGCGCCCTCCTTCAGTGGGGACTAGCGGCAAGGATCTTTGCTCTTGCTGCTGTTGCCCACCCGCGCTTGGTTGCCACCTGGTTGACAAATGGCAGAAGGCAGAATGGAGAAGGTAAGCCTGACCTTTCATAGCAAGGCATCCCGAGTCTTTCCGTGCGGCATTTAAGCTGAAGTTGCCCACCATTGCAAGAAAAAACAGTCAAGATTCTAGCCCTCATGGGTCAGGAAAAAAGAGTTTCCTTAGGGCAAGTTTTGGTCCCCACAGCTCAGCCCCACAAGGTGTACCAAGTTTGAGCATGACTTTGGAGAGCAGGGTTTGAATCCACGCTTGGCCATGGAAACCCACAGGGGGACCTCGTGCAAGTCACACTCTCGCAGCCCTCAGAGGAAAGCAACGGCAACCCCCCCTCACCAAAAGAACCAGGAGGGACGAGGAATCCCACTAAGTAAATGCAGAGACCCTCTTGAGCGTCTTTGCACATTGCATCAATCAGTCAGAGAAGTCTCGGGAACTGTAGCAAGCTGCTGTTTTCCTAGCTGAGCTCCAGATTTATAAACAGATCTCTCCTTTTTGCCCAAAGCTGACTCTAGAAAAACTGGACACCTTGCAGCCTCGTTGCTTGCCTGGAGATGGTGCGTGGAAACTGGGACTCCAGGCCAGGCCCTGAGATCCGATGGGATCGTGGCCTCCCTATTCTCTTCCGCTTTCTCCCATTCCTGCCTGGGTCTTGGATTTCTAGTTCTCCTTTGTCTGGGTCTGAAGGGAGGCAGACGCAGGAACAAACAGTCTATTGTTACTTGGAGAAAACAGGAAGGCTTCCCGCTTGGCCCAGTTTCCTCAAAACCTTGAGCAAACTGCTTCCTAGTTAATTGCGTTTCAGAAAGTGATATGTACAATTGGGACATGGGTCAGCAGTCCGAGCAGTGGGTAGCCAGCTAAAGCAGCTCAACAGATGTTTTGTGAGGCGGATTATTTTGATTCAGCCAATCCTGGCTTTTTAAAAAAAATTTCTGTATTTTATCATGGCCCAGTTCCATTGGACTGTAAGAATGCAAGGTTTAGAGATCAACAAAACGCTTCCGCAGATGGACTGCTGAAAGTGGGAGAGATCATATTTCTGTGTAGGGACATGCATTTTCACTTATTTAATAACTGATCATTTCAAATGTTTTGTTTCCTGCCGCAGGAAACCGTGAGGGTTTCTGCTCCATTTTTGATGACTCTTCACACTTAAAAATTAATTAATTAATGCAGAAAAGGGACTTGTTTTGTACAGGAAATATCTGTTGAGAACCACGTCCCCTCATCTTTTGCTCAAGTGGAAAATGTGATGCTATATTTTTTCTCTTTCTTTGGCTCCGAAAACTTTCTTTGGACACAAAAGGCAAGTTTTCCGCATGTATTTCGTGCCTTTTGTAAGCTGGGCTTCTGCCACCTGAATGGGTTTTGGAGTCTTTGTTGGCCTCATGGCCAAACATTAACTGTCTTCTCTGGGTACATTTTGGAAGAAACCTTCAAACGGTCTCTAGATGGTTTGACGTGTTTGGTTAATTTTGCAAGGCCTGCCTGAGCTGGTTGTTTTATCCCACGTACATGTGGTTCGTTTTGGGTCAAATGTTTGCTGCAACCTGTTCAGAAGCTCTTTTTGTCTGTGGTGTAAGAACCTCTCCTGTTCTTTCCATGGTATTTCTGCCTCTGGCACCCCAGTTTCTGTAAAAGAGGTCATGTCCAGGAATGTATCCCTTTTTCAAATGAGGCTGAACTGTAATTAAGTCTTTGCCAACCCATCCTTCCCACTCTTTCTGACTGCCAGGGAGATCCTGGAACCCAAGACGAAGGATTCCCATTGGACGAGCAGGCAATTCTGCGCTATGAGGAGCACATTACAGAGTTGCTGGTCACTGTTGCCCACCTCCATGGCCAAATTGAACAGCTCCAACAGAAGAAAGACAGGTAATCCTTCGCCTCTGCCATTGCTACAGGTACCATTCCCCCCACCCCTGATGCATCGTTGCTAATAATGTTGCTTAGAGAGGTGGTGGGGGTCACCTGTTTTCCAAAAGAGGCTGGACAGCTCCTTCCTGGGGATGCTTCTGTTTTTATTTGTTGCTGGGAGTTGATACAGAAATACCTGAAATAATTAAATAAAATAACAATGCCAGAGTAGAATGGAGCAGGAATGTGTGGAGGAGTTGAGAATCCGTGGAGCGGAAGACCAAACTTTATTATCCTCTTGGTTCCTCTTTGTTGGCAGGGAGGAGGAAGAGTTTTCCGACCTCTGCTCTGAATACACAGCAAGCCTTCCGCGATGCCCTGCACCGTTTCCGAGCCCGACAGCAATCCCACCTCCTCCATCCCATCCTGAGGAAAGTATGAACGTTCATCTTGCTTTCCACCCATCTTGGGACCAAATCCTAACCCTAGTTGCTGTCTAGTTGGCTTTGACTTTGACATAAGCATATAGCAATAACCTTATAGCTGTTTTAGCCATTCAAGCACTTGGATGTGCTGCTATTGTTTTTTTGGATACAACTCTCAGAGTCTGGGATTTGGGGTCCAAAAATAAAGTCTATATGCATCTTGGCAGGAGCTCAGTCCGTCATCACCTCCTTCTGTCAGGGCTGTCCCAAGACATTTTGCCACCTGAGTCAAAGAACAAGGTGATTATTCCACAAGGGATGGTCGAATCTTTCTTCTCCAAGGGCAATGGGGTAGTCTGATCACTGGGGCGTTCTGGGAGTTGTGGTTCTGCAAAACTAGATTTCCCAGCTTTGATTTTCTTCTTCCTGTCTTCTAGGACATCCTGATCTTTTCCTTGCTGTACTTCAGGCGGTCACGTCCCTTGAGAATATGGTCTTCTCCCGTCGGAGCCGGATTTCCAGTGCCGAAGCAAAAATGGAGGAGTCCATCCATGTTGCTGAGGTGGGTCAAGTTGTGGTCCCTGTTGTTGTCATTGGTATTGCTATCCTCTCCTTCTTCTTACACATTTTCACCAAGATTGGAACTCAAAGCAGCTCACAATTAAAAAAATTAAAAACACACAAAAAGTGAATAATTAAACTGTGCAGTATTAAAACAGTAACAGCTCAGTAAAGAAGGAAAATGCAATTTAAAAAGATAAAAACCTCTAAAAAAGAATTAAAACAGTACAGGACTCTCTCGTCCATCCTTTAAAAATGTTCTGTTTTAAAAAGCTATCAAGACAAAGGTGTTAGCCTGCTGATGGAGGGGGAGAACAAGGAGGGGTCATTCTGGCCTCTCTGGGAAGGGGGTTCCAGAGTTTAGGGGCAGCCACTGAGGAGGCCCTCTCTTGCATCCCCACCAGCCATGCTTGTGACAGTGGTGGGATTGAGAGATGAGCCTCTACCAATGTTCTCGGAGTCCGGGCCAATTCATACAGGGAGAGACATTCTGTCAAATAGCCTGAACCTGGACCATACATGTTGGGAAAGGCAAAGAGTGGTGATATTGCCCAGTGGCGTTACACTGTTTTGGGGGTGGGCACCAGGGTTATGGAGTCCATATGCCAAACCTCCAACTCTGACTCTTCCATTTTCCTACTGTCCAACTTGCATTCCTTCATAAATAGCAAATGTATATTAATTAGTAATACCAAATTTGCTTGGTGAAATAGTATCACCATTTCCTCACCGTCCTTTTTGTCCAGGGCCTTGAAGAAAGTCTAAAGAAATTCCAAAGAGGTTGCAAGGAGCCATTTCTGCAGCTGGACCATGATGCTGCAGGGTCTGATTTGGGGTTCCTCTCGGGAGACACAAGCATCTACGAGCAAGAGATCGCCCTATACAAGGAGAGGAATGCAGCCCTCCGAGGAGAACTAGAAAGCCGGAATGAGGAACTGAGCCAGTCCAAAGGGACACTCCATGCTTACCAGGAGGAGAGAGACAAGCTGCAGAGGAAGGTAATACTGAGATGGGAGGAGACATAACTGCTTCTGTTGAACCTGAAGGGTATTTCTTTCACTGAGGGGTGAGGGGAAACCATGGTAGCTGGCTGAATCTGCTCTGTGTTTCAGTGTGAACTTTAAAAGAGCTGTTGAAGGGGTTAAACCTATTTGGAGGGATAAGGCTGAGGTCCTCAGCAAACTCTTTTTGAGCTTCAATTAAAACTCGGGGTGGACTCCGTGCCCCACTGAAACAGAACTTCCCTCTGGTTGGAGGCAGTGGATGAGCAGATAAGAGATGCGCCAGCAATGCTCCTGACGTCTGTGGTCTCTGTCTCTCTGTCCAGGTCAAGGATCTGCAAAACACCCTCTCCAAAGTGGAGACCCTCCACAGTGGAGCCTCCAGTCCCCTTGGTGAACGAGATCCATGGGGATTTCAGGTGAGTTTTGGCTTGCTTCTTAGATCTATAAGCTCTTGGGATGTGACCCTCTTCTGCAGATTTTTGTGCATTTTGGAATACCTGTATTTGCACATACATAAAATACGGTACTGTTCAGGAGATGTCCGTGGAGCCCACAAATGAAAACCAGAACAGATTCACAGGCTCACTGAGATAGAACACACCATGCTTGCCATCAGCAGTCACGGTGGTTTCCATAAATCTCACACGCTCCTTGTAGGATCCAGTGGCAGTTGCTGCCCAGCAGTTCCTCCGCTGTGTCCAAGATGCTGCCAGCATCCATCCCACCGCAAAAGCCCCTCTGCCAGCAGAGACCCTCGTCCAA
The DNA here is from genome assembly GCA_948474755.1 of Ctenosaura bakeri. Classification (NCBI taxonomy): domain Eukaryota; kingdom Metazoa; phylum Chordata; class Lepidosauria; order Squamata; family Iguanidae; genus Ctenosaura; species Ctenosaura bakeri. The sequence continues at coordinate 34,140 of CAOLHI010001636.1, read as the reverse complement.
GACCCCCAGGGGACTCAAAGTAACCAACTCCGCAAGTAAGTGACAGGCCGTTGGCCATTTTTCTAGTGATTGCTTCATAACCATGGCTTGCCTTGCGTAACCCTCTAGGCTTTGGCCCTGTGTGACTTCTTCAAAGGGGTGATGTGGAGAATGGGGTTGAGAGTTGCTGTCCGCTCCATGCCTAATGCCCATGCTCACTGGTTCCAGGACAGCCCTCCCTCCAAAACCTTATAGATAAAACAGGGACATGTCCAGCCAAGCAACATCAGGGTGTAGCCAAAATGGCAAAAGTTATGCATGAGAAAGAACATACAAACTAGGAGAGGCTGGCTGCCCCTTCTCTCCTCTCCTCCCTGATAATTGAGTGTAAACTCCTTTTGCCCTTTGAACTCAGTTTGCAGCAGCTGAAGCAAGTGGAGGACAAAGGGGGAAAGTGGAGGGAGAGAAAGAAACCAGGACGTTTTAAAAGCTGCTGAGAAAGTAAGATGTATTAATAGGGATTTTTCCTGATAACAGGACCATAACAACTATTAAATAATTAATAACAGTAATTATTATGCACAATAATGATTTTAAGAATGCTGTTGTAGTTAGTATTGCTCCTCCTCCTGCTGCTGTTACCATGCCAAGGACTGCCTTCTTTCCCCTCAGGTCCATCGAGACGCTCCAAGGGCTTAACCAGCTCCTGCTGGCGACTCTCCAGGAGACCAAGAGCGACACAGAGGGCATCAGCATGCTGCTAGGCCTCAGTGAGTCCGACAACACTGCTTTGCGCTTGGCTGTGCAGTACAGGTGAGGAGCGGACGCCACTTGGGTCTCTGTTGAGGATCTCTGTCATGGGGGGTGTGTCATTCTGCCGCAGCAGCCCCAATCTCTGGTAACCCTGTGCTAGAGATGCAGTGTGGTGTGATGGTTAAAGCATGGGCAGAGGAACCTTTGGCCCTCAGACGGGTGTCACAGTTGGACTATAATTCCCGTCCCTCTTCACTCCTGGGCAGGGCAACTCATGCTTCTTGAAGCTTCCCCCAGCAAGTAAAGCCACTTTTATTTAGGCAGGTTTTTGGATTTTTTGGAATTTTGGATTTTAATTATGGAGCAGTAGTGTGTGCCATTTTTAATCTTTTTATCTTTTATTTAAATGATGTTTTAAATATGCTTTGAGTCTTTTTTTTTCCACTGTTTCGTTCAGTGTGCTTTAATAATAGCGATATTTAGTTTGATTTTAACTTTAGCTAGCAGCATCTTTTCAAATTATTGTACGTCACTTGGAATCTCATTTGGGAGAAAGGCGGGATATAAATTCAACAAATAGATAAATATCCATCTCTCTCTCCTCCCTCTCTCTCTCCCAAACCTCTCAGCAAACGCTGCTTGGAGGCCTATGAGGGGCTCTTTTCACTGATCGCAGCAGAGAGGGACCCAGAGGAAGCAGTCTCACCTTGCCCAGGTGAGTGTGTGTGGCTATCCTGCATGCACATCAGACCTTAGGAAAGTTACCTTTGGAAAACTACAGTTCCCACAATCCTGTATTGTTTTAGCGCCGATCCCTCTCCCCAGCTCTTCTCTTTCTTCATACCCCTCAACATTTCACAGATTAAAACTGGGATGTGTCTGGCCAAGCATCATCAGAGCATGGTCAAGATGGCAAAACTTGTTAATGCGGAAGAAGAGATGAGCTCGGAGAGGCCGCGGCAGTTTGCTTTCACCTGGGCTGACTGGGAAGGGCAACATTCCGTCTCTTTTCTTCTCCTTTCTCCCCCCACTGAGTCAAATGAGTGCAAACGACTTTTGTTCTTTGACTCAGTTTGTAGCAGGCTAAGTATGCAGAGGTGAGAGAAGGGACGTGTGAAGAGAAGAAAGAAACTAGGGCATTTTGAAAGCGTCTGAAGAAGTGGGATAGCAGAAAATTGACTGAGACTCTCCCGGCCAAATCAGGTCAGATGACAAGGGGATGCTCCTCTTGATTTAAGGCTGGTCTTTTGCTTCCTGTTAGGAGAACCGAACAACTTACCCCACCAGATGAGATCGGCTGTGATGGAGAAAGCACACCATTTTCTACAAAGCCGCAGCACGGACAGTGAGAGGCCTGGTGGATGTGACGTCTGCTCTGAGCAGAGGTAAGAAAGTGAGGAAACCTCGGGGTGATTGAGGGGTCTGGCCTAGAGACAAGGTTGCAGCAGGAATTTCTAGAAAATAGACTGGGACTGCAGAAATATGGTTTGGATATTTTTCTGTTGAGTGTGACTGAAAAACCAGTCCTTGTTTCCCAGGTAGAATCATGGAGCTGAAATTCGGCCCTGAAGTCTCTCTCTCTCTCACACACACACACACACACACACACACACACACTTACTCTTGGTCAAGAGGGGTAACATCTTCTCAGCCCCTGCTGTCCACTTGGCTGCAACAGCGGTCTGATCATATAGACAAAGCTTTTGTGAAACGTCAGGCTCTCTATAGAGCTTCCAAACAGAGAGAAAATGCTCACAAGACAGCGTATGCTTAACATAAATGGCAAGACAGGGGAACAAAGAACAGGTCATCCTAACATAAGCCTCATCCTTTCTGTGAACAAACTCATGTTCTCAGTCAGTCATCTTACTTGACTTTTGATACAGTTTTTGCAAGAAGACAGAATGGCTTGTTTAGAATTGCTTAGGAACTCAGAAACAAGACACTAAATGCTTGGTAAACTTTTTATCTCCAATATTGCTTAAAAAAAATGTGAGAACCACAGAAACAAAACAGCACAGCCTCTTTTAACACACTTATGCTGTCTGGAAGAAACACTGGGGAGTCATATTGAGATGGAATGTTCCATCAATGGCAAGCATTGTCCCAAATGTTCACACTTGACCATCCTGTCCTCCTTTCAGCCCCTCGCAGCCCAGTGAGATGGTGGAAGAGGATGAAAGGACGGTTTTGCGAGACTACATCCGACACCTGCGAGCAGAGCAGGGCTCCCTGAAGCTTCCCACCCTCCACTTGCCTCCTGGGCCAGACTCTGTGGCAGCCAACATCAACTCAAGGATCGAGGCCAGGGTGGCAGAAGTACGGAGGGCCCTGCGCGATGCCCTTGCTTCTGAAACGACGCTGCCCAGGATGGAGAAAGGGCATTTGCAGCAGGAGTTGCAGGTGGCCAGGGTGAGTGGGGTCTGTGGACGGGAAGGGATGGAGAAGGAAGTGGAGAAGAGCTATGACCTAACACTGGGGCAAGAACTGGCTGTCACTATCATTTTCACCCCTTCCAACTGTGCCGGTTTGGCAGGGAGAGTCCCAGTTAATGCTCTCGCCTCCTGCTTTCTCAGCAGCTTTTAAAGTGGCGCCTCTCTCTTCCTTCCGCTTCTCCTTTGTCCTCAGCTTACGGCATTTACTGTAAAGGGAGTTCAAACTGGACTAAACTAAGTGCTGGACTATGACCCTGGAGGTCAGGGTTAGATTCCCCACTTGGCCATGGGAACCCACCTTGGGTGTGACACACACTCTCAGTCCCAGAAAAACCCATGACAGGTTTGGATTAATATCTCATGTCTTATTCTACCAATATGGGCAGCTTTTGTTGCTCTGACCGAAATTCTCCTCCTTGCTGGCTGCTTTCTTGCAGGAGGCCTTGGCTGAGTTAAATGCCAGGCTGCATCTGACAGAAAAGGAGAAACAGCAGCTGGACCTCCAGATGTACACTTACTGGGCTCAAGAGACTGCCTGCCAGCTGATGATACAGATCCTCCAAGCGGAACGGGACGAGCTTTGTGGACAACAATCCATCTCCTCCGGAAACAGCAGTAGCAGCAGCAGTGATTCGGAGGTAGGGTTGTCAGGCCCAGGTGCCTTGGGTCGTCTCCGGGGATGAGATGGTTGTCGTGTGTCTTTAAGCCCCACATACCGTGGGGTTTTCACAGCCAGATTTGTTCAGTGGTGATTTGCCATCATTGCCTTCCTTAGAGGCTGAGAGAGTGTGATGTGCCCAAGGTCAGCCAGTGGGTTTCCAGGGCTGAGCGGGGATTCAGACCTTGGTCTCTGGCAGAGTTCTAGTCCAGTAGTCAAGCCACTGTACTGCACTCGCTCTCTTCTTCAAGTCAACACCGATATATGTTGATCCTCTCCTAGGATTTTCTTGCTAGCATTTCTTTAGAGGAGACTTGCCTTCCTTTGAGGATGAGAGATTGTAACTTGTCCCAAGGTCAGCCAGTAGGTTTCTATAACGGAGCAGGGATTTGAACACCAGTCTCCAGAGTCAAATGCTCAAACCACTGCACTCTGCTGGCTATTGAGAAGGAGACTGAAATTAATTCTGGTTATCTTGGAAGCTGCAGTTGAGCAAGGGCCCCCTAGCAGAAGATTCCCAAATTCTCCCTCCCTCCCTCTCTCTCTAAGATCTCAAAATGGGACCCTGCCTTGGAGAAGGATCTTTTTTCTGTGTCTTACCTCGTAGTGGCAAAATCTCTTTTGACCTTGTCCAAAGCAGCTCTCTGGACTGTAAGCACAGAATAACCTCCCTGGCTGGTTGATGAGTCTTTTTTCTCTCATCCATCCTACAGGAGTATAGACCAGTTGTTGACTCCAAAATGAAAATATCCAGCTTATCGGAGGATCCCGGTGGAACGGGACCAGCACCAGAGGCCAAAGTACAGATGCTGGACCTCCGTGATGCTTTGGCTCGGTGAGTAGAACACCGTGGTGGTGTCGCTCAGTTGGTTGAAGAGAAAATCAGGAAGGAGCTAAGTTAGTCCAAATTACCAAACTAACATGAGTTTTAAAGGCTAAGTCAACTGGGAAATTCTTGAAAGATTGGAAACCATTGATGGACTTTTCGAGCAATAAGAAATCAAATGACGCAATGATTTGTGACTATGGTTACTAGTAATTCTAGTAAGATTACTTAGCTGGATCTGTAGTGTTAGAATAATATATATTTTTCTTTTTTAAAATTTTCTTCTTTCATTGAAGTTTGGCTTGGGGAGGGGCTCAGAACCCTTTTGGGCTTTAATAAGTTAGCGTTCACTGTTTTAGTTTAGCGTGTTAGTATTGTGTTCTCGTTTTATTTTTTTCTTTATTTTTTTTGAACATTTATTTATTTGATTGTAATTGTAATTTTAACTGTCCATCTGATAGGGTTTTTTTGTTTTAAAACCGATTAATAAATAATAAGTCCCAGATTGTAAATAGGCTTTGAAAGCAATGTAGTTTTTCAAGACTTCCTTTCGGCAGAAGAAAATTGCTAGAATTGCTCATTGCTTCCTTCTAGAAAACTTAGTGAGGTCCCTACTTTCTTCTCTCCCTCCCTTTCTTCCTTCATTTTGATTTATCCCTTGCTTTCTTCTCTCTGCCTATCTGTCTCCCTCTTGCTTTCATCCAACAGAAAGTTATTTTTTCAGGCTCTGACCCTACCCTAGACAAGCTGTGCCACTGATTACTTCTTTGGGGTCCCTTTTGTAGAAACAGGGAATTGAAAGACCAGATCCATTCCCTTCTTGTCGATCTGGAGGAGCAAAGCCAAGAGAGCAGAGCCCAGGAGGCCCAAGAGATGGAGCTCACTCGGGACTTTTTCAAAGCTCACAGGTACAATTGGGGAGACCCTCTCCCACCTCATCCCCTACTCCCCCCCCCAAAAAAAACCATGCAAACCTCTGAGAGACCTTGAAAGCTGAATAACACATTTCAGAATACAGTCCTTCAGACAGTCTCATACCCAACAAAAGAGCCATGGAAATGCTTGTCATAGAATTCACCCTTTGCTCTCTCCAGCTTCTGAAAGGTGGAGATCCTCTTGTGACAGATATTCACCTTTATGAATTTCTCACCCTCAAAATAGGTGTCCCAACGCTCAGGAAATGTGATCTGGAACAATTATATAAAGTGGTGAGAGTTCAGCACAGTTTCCACCCACAATTCACACATCCCCAAGTGTTTGGGAAAATAGTTTGGCACCAAAATAGATGTGGTTTTTGAGTGTGAGAATTGAGAAATTCATGGGGTCACCATAAGTCAATAGGTGAAGGCATAGACACACACACATTCCAGAAAGTACTTTGAAGGTTCACCCCCTTCCTTTCTGAGCCCACCCAAGCCTTATGATCTCCAGGGAAGCCCCTTTTCTCTCTCCCAGCACCTTCAAAGTCATGTTTGTTGGGCAGTTAGGAGTCAAGACTTTCTCAGCAGCTGCTCCCACACTTTGGAACTCCTTCCCTAGGGAAGCTTGGATGGCTTCTTCTTTGTTGTCCTTTCCAGGGCAAGGGAAGCTATCTCTTTTCCAGTAAGCCTTTGGAAACTGATTTTTTAACCAGTTTTTAATCTTTGTTCTAAAGTGAGGTTTTAAATGGTTTTAATTCTCTTGTTAGCTAATGCTGCTTTAATCTTAAATTGTACGTTTTCAACTATATGTGCTTTATTGTAATTTTTCTGCCTCTTTGCAAGCCACCTTGAGTCCCAGTCCGGGAGGAAGGCAGGATATAAATGGATGGGTGGATGGGCTGGGATGGCAAATTCTACCTCATGGGCCCCATCTTGGTCTGGCACTGATTTTCCTTTTGTTTACCTCCCTGCTCAGTGCCTTGATGCTGGCGTACCGAAATGCCCGCAAGAAGCAAGAAGCACAGGTCAGTGGCAGGGGCACAAGTCTCTGCAAATTTCATTTTTCATTCTTCCACACAATTTTATAAAATGTCAGTTTTTTAAATCTCCTCTGTGAGAGAGATAAAAAATACAGCACATTTTCTGCTTGCCTGTCTGCCTGCTGCCATCAGTCTTGTCTTGTCTTGTCTTGTCTTGTCTTGTCTTTCTTTCTTTCTTTCTTTCTTTCTTTCTTTCTTTCTTTCTTTCTTTCTTTCTTTCTGCATTTCAGGATTTTTGGAATTAAAATTTTTGAGATGGGAAAATTTGCACAAAAACCAAGATTTTGGTGGGGGGTAGGAATAGAAAATAGCCTATTTGGTAAAAATTTCTGCTTAACATTTCGCGGCTTGAATGCAATTGACTTTTGCACCTTGGACTCAGTTTGTGGCAACTCAAGCTGAGGATGAAGGAGGAAAGTGGGAGTGGGGAAGAGAGAAACTGGGGCATTTTAGAAGCAGCTGAAAAAGTGGGATGGCAGAGGAGAGGAGAGAAGGGAGGGATTTGCCCTTCCCAGAAGGCTCAGACAAAAGCAAACGGCCACAGCTTCTCCTACATTGTGTGTTCTTCCTCATCAATCTTCGTCATTTGCTTGGCTTTGCTCTGATGTGGCTTCGCTCTGATGTTGCTTCGCCTCATGTGTCCTGGTTTCTGTCTATGAAATACTGTAGGGTACAGTATCTCAGTGCATTGAGGTACCCTCTCTTGCCAACGATGGACAAACAACAATTGCAGCGGTTTTTACATCTCTGCAGGTGCGTCAGCTGGAGAGTCAAATGGCCTTGATGAGCCAACGTCAAACTGGGCAGCTGCAAACTCTGATGCAAACCCTCCAGAGGTTGGAGGGCAGAGTCGGTGGCCTGGCAGAGGTCTCCCATGTGGGCCCCTCTCTGTAGAAGCCTTCCAGACTCCGCCTCCTGTCCTTTCCCCAACAAGTAAAACACCTGGATCCATTGCACCCCTTGGCTGGGCGTGCACCCCATTTTCTAAGGGTCACAGATGGGTGAGGAGGGCAACCCAGATGGTATAAGTTCTAGAAAAAAAAGATTTGGGAGCTGGGCACATTGAGCTTGGAGAAGCGAAGACGGAAAAGGATGAGATGACCACCATCTTCAAAAATCTGATGTCGTGTAGAAGATGGAGCTAGCTTGTTTTCTGCTGCTCTAGAGACTAGAACACAACCCAGTGGATTCAAATCGCAAGAAAAGAGATTCCACCTAAACCTTAGGGAGAATTTCTTGACCGTAAGGGGTGGGCTGTCTTCTGGAGGCCTTAAACAGGGGTTAGATGGACATCTTCCAGCCACGCTTTCATTGTTTTTTCCTGTCTGGCAGCTCTGTGATTCTCTGGCTACAAATTTAACACCACATCAAATCTATCTTCAAATCTGCAAGAAAATTACCAAGGAAAACTAGAAATAGTTAACTGCTGAATTGAATGACATTCGCAAATTCCAGTCCATTAGCAGAGGGATGAACAAAGACAACAGACTGCATGTATTAATGGCAGATAATACAAGAACCTGGGGACTTATGGCGAGCAGATATATTGTCTTCCCAACACTAACTGACCACTATAAATATCTCAGAGATCTGTATCACCTCACCCAGCCCTTAAAAATTTAGGGCAAGGGACACAATTTTCATCTTTCTGGGTCCTATTGCATTCCATCCCACTCCCACAACTGTATAAATATGCTTTATACAGGAGGCCTTAATACCATGTTAGTACTGCATTTAAAGAAGTGGGTTTATCCCACAAAAGCTCATGCAAAAATAAAAACCAGCTAATCTTAAAGGTCTTACCACATTCCCTTTTTCTCACCTCCCTTTCATCCTTTTTATCCCAGAAGCCTCCACCTTTTGACACTCCGTTAACTGATGCTTTGCTCTTTTGATGCTTCCAAGTTAAGGACAAGTTCCATTAATTTCGATGGGGGTTTGTGCTGCTTCCAAAGTGAGCTGAGAGGAGGGAAAAGGAGCCAAGCCAGCTGGTAGGCTTTGCAAGCAGTATGAGTGCACGGTCGGTCCCAGGCGAGCCTCTGTATGTCCCTCATGCTCCCTACCATACAGTGCACAGGTCCGCTTCTCAACCAATTCCGTTTTCTGAGAGCGTTCCAGTCCCTAGCCTGTCAGATGAGTGGGGGGAGCCTGTATTGCAGTTCCATGACAAAGATTCCGTGACAAAGACAGGATGCTTGTGGGGATAAAACCAAGCCCTATCTTGGTTCAGAAAGGTTTCCAATCTGTGGGGAAACAGCAGCTCTCCTCGCTGCCACCAGAGGGTGCCTTAATGCAAAATAATTTATTTCGGGGGTTTTATCTGACAAGCAAAAAGTGGAAGGGGACGCAGGAAGATTCCCATTTACTTAGGATGCAATTCTTTGCTGATTTCATTCCCAAAGGAAGCCATCAAGACTTTCAGCTATTTTCCTCCAGTTGCAAGAATGAGTTTGAAAACTGTCCCGTTCACAATCTGAGACTTCTTCTTTGCAGACTTTGCATATCTCAGGGAAGGGAATGGCGCACCTTTTCTGAATTAGTCCTGACCAGAAAGTCCTGTGAGAGAGTCACTCTAAGTCCTAATCAATTCAAAGGAAGAGTATGTTGGACTAGAATTCTAGGAGACCAGAGTTTGAAACCCTGCTCAGCTATGAAAGCCCACTGGGTGGCTTTTGGGAAATCTCACTCTCTCAGCCCCAGAAGAAACAGTAGGAAACCATTCCTGGAAAACCTGAAAACCTTAGGATATGGTCACCATAAATCAAAGTCAAGCTCAAGAGCACAGCAAGAACCAATGTTTGTTGATTGATTGATTGATCGATCAGTTAAAGGATCCAGCTTGTAGTGGTCTGAGGGTCCCTGTAAGTTGTCACTATAAGTTCGATGTGAAAGCAGGAAACAACAGTATATCAAAGCAGATTTTTTGAAAAATGACAGTGGTTTGAGTGTTGGACTATAACCACGAAGACCAGGGTTCAATTTCCCCACTTGGACATGGATGCCCACTGGGTAATCTCGGGTGTGTCACACAGTCTCAGCCTCAGAAAACCCCATGGTAGTGTCGCCTTAGGTCAGAAACAGCTTGAAGGTGGCTTCAGCAAAACAACAGCATGCCTTCAAGACACCTGACAACTGAGTGGTGACTCGTAAGAGTTTCTAAGGAAACACTCAGAGGGGTTTTTTGCCAGTTTCTTCTTCTGCAGTACAGCCTGCAGCACATGGTATATTTGTTGGTGGTCTCCCATGCAAGTTCTAACCAGGGCTAACCCTGCTTGGCGTCCAAGACCAGGCAGGTTGTGGTGCCTTAAGAGTTTAGCAGGGACGAAAATGGTGACTTAGAGCCACATCTTAGACATGCTCTGTTCCCAGACTGCATGGCATTTTTTCCTACCACCGTCAGCAGGTTCAAAGGTGAAAGTGAGAGGGTTGATAAATAGGCCTCAGACAACAGAGTCAGTGACCCTCCCTGCAATGGGGCATTTTTCCATCCCCCAGCCTCTCCCTCCCTCTCTCCTTCCCCCCTCCGCAATTCTGTCTGCCTTTCTACACCCCCACCCACTAGACTCTACTCCCCTCCTTCCAGAACAGAGTTCTTCTTCCTTTTTTTTTCAAATGTTAATTTAAAGAAGCATGGGCCTGGCAGAGCCAAAGGCAGACCAAAGGGCGAAGGAACTGGACCAGGATCAGAAGGTCAGGCTGAGAGGGTGTGGAAGGGAGGTCCTAAGAGGAAGGTGTTGCATAGTAAACCAAGAAGCAGATGTGAAAATAGCTGAATTGTGTACCAGGAGAGAAGAGGGAGAGATTCTTACACTGCAAACAAGAATTGCAGTTCAACCATGTTCAGCAAACCTTTTACCCATAACTAACAATTTGCACTTGTGAAATGAAGCAACCAGGTCACGTAAGCCTTTCAGAGGTAAAGGAAAACATTTTGAGCCTTCTAGAGACTGCTTGTGAAAGACCTAAACACCCTCAAGATACCTGTCTAAGCAGGGTCAGCCCTGGGTTGCTAAAACAAAAGCAAGGTGCTAGTCCTCATGGTTTTGAATTGAGGGCTGGATTAGGAGTGGACTGAAAATTGTTTTGCAAACAGTCTCTCTCTTAGTGCATATACGCACATGAGTGTCTGTCTGTCCGTGTTCTCACCCCTCTGGCCCCACAGAGCATTTCAGTGCTCACAGGCTGTCCTCAGGTGTTGTCTGCCAGCCCCAGAGTCAAATGTTTTGGCCGCCGGATCGTTAAGAAAATCAATAAATTGGTCTCCATAGTTTTCCCTTGGGTTGGCCTTTTATTGCAAAGAGGTTGATTTGGAGGTATCTAAAGGACACGTGAGGAGCCAGCGTGGTTTAAGCATTCAACTGTGGAAACCAGAGTTCGATTCCCCTTTGGGGGAGTTCAACTATAGCTCCCATTATCCTGCCACAACTTGGCCATGTTGGTAGGGGATGATGGCAGCTGGCATTGACAGGAATCTGGGTCAAGGGAGGTGTAACCCTAGGAAATGTAGAGTAAGTATGTTTATTTAAATGTTCTCATTTTTAAAAGTCCTTGGGGGGATTTTGGCCGGATAAAATTCCAACTCATAATTAGAAAGAAATGATGATATCCCAAGTAATGAGGACATTCCCCGACTAAACCATTTCTAGCAAACAGCTTTCCAAAAGCAACAGTGAAGCGGCATGTTTTGCTGGTTGGGCAGATTTGCATACACTTGAAATTTTACGTATTTAATGAATCTGGAAGTGTACTCCTCCTCTATTTCTGGATATTGTAAATGTTAATTTGTGGGTTAGAGAGGTACAAGAGTAAATATTGGAAAGCACATATAACACCTTGTCTGTTCTTCCTAATGAATAACTTCTGCCATCCTGACCACACTCTGAGGTTGCCCAGCCACACGGATTTATTCTCTGAAACGATGCTTATTGAAAGTGCTCTGATGCTCATCACGAGTGCCGTAGGAAGAACAGAAATGCCTGATAACACACCGCAACACTCTTGCTGCTGCCCGGAAACAACCTTCACATTTCATTGATTTCTGCACATTTCTGCATCACGGCTGAGGACTGGTAAAGTTACAAAACATAGACCGTGGTGTCACATCTCAGACCTAAGTATCTAAGCTGAGAGGAAGAAAATCATTGGAAATGTGCTCGTGGAGAGTCCTACGGATGCCCTGGACGGCTAAAAAGACAAAGCAATGGGTCTGAGAGCAAACCAAGCCTGAACTCTCCCGAGAAGCCAAGATGACTAAACTGAGGCTGTCATACTTTGTCCCTGTCATGAGAAGACAGGACTCACAGAAATGCTCAGAAAGGTTGAAGACAGTAGGAAAAGCAGGAGGGGCTGACCTGACAGCAGGTTAACAAGAAGATAAGCATGTGTGCATTTTACTAATTAACTGCTTCCTTGTGGGATCCAGGACAAACTTGGGAGAAGTCCTGTTGGTTGGCTTTTTAATAACCTCTACACACGCACACACAGATCCTGAACAGACATATAGCGCACAGAAAAAGAGTCACAGAGTGTTTGGATGAGATCTGGACAGGGGATAAGAGCTTGTTGTCCTAAGGCATCCCCCCTCCCCTCAGTTCCCCTAGAAATCCATCTTCCGGGGGCAACTGCCCCAGGACAAAAAAGCTATTAATTTTCCTTCCTCCCAACATGCTTTGAAGCTTTTCACGGTCACCGGGATGGGGTCTCAGTGTCAAAGGGCACCTGATCCCAGCTTGGCGTGGCTTTCAGATGGAAATGTGGGCAAGCGAGCGTGTGCATGTATGTGTTTCCATATGTGTGTGTGTGTGTGTTTGCAACTAAAAATGGAACAGACACGACGCCCTTGTTGCAACAGCCCCGCTGGCTGCTCCGTCCATTTCTGGGCACAATTCAAAGGGCTGGAGGTGACCTTGTAAAGCCCTGCAGGGCTCAGGTCGAGGTTATTTGAAGGACTTAGTGGTCTGAGTGTTGAACTACTGCCCTGGAGACCAGGGTTCGATTTCCCTCTCAGCCATGGAAACCAGCTGGATGTCCTTGGGCACGTCACACACTCTCAGCCCCCAGAAAACTCCATGATAGGTTCACCTTGGGGTCACTGTAAGTCAGAAGCAACTGGAAAGTGCACAAAACCCTCCAAATGTCCCGATTTAGCTTGGACAATCTTTGTTATCCCTCCTCACCTTCTCAACTGCTTTTAAAAGGTCCCGGTTTCTCTCTCCTCCTCCTCCTGCTTTCTCCTTTTTTCCTCAGTTTAGATGCAAACTGATTTTAAAGTGCAGAAGTAGCTCATTGCACTCAACTCTGCGGAGCGGAGCAAAGAAGGAACAGAATCTCATCCTTTCTCAGTCAACTCAGGCAAAAGCAAACCTGCAGCCTCATGAACTCCAACAATTTACCTGACCATTCAGTGTTTCCCAAGAATCCCAAGAAGCTGGTTCATTTAAATATCCACATGGACTCCAAGTATCTCATTCTCCGTTCTCCTTTTGATTCCTTTCTTTTTTCCTCAGTCGTTGCCCCTTCTCTGATGCCCTATCCCTCTTTTTGTCTCCTTCCTTCCCGTCTCCAGACATTAACCGGCCGTTTCAACCAATATATTGATCGAGACACCCCTCTCCATTTCCCAGGGGTCGGTCTGTCTGTCTGACTCACCGCCATTCCTCATTACCTCTCCATCCAAGCTCTCCTCCCCAAGGAATTGTCTCTCCTCTCGTTCAGATGCCAGATTTCCATGGAAGTGGAGGAAACTTGGCCTGTTTAGGGTTCAAGAATGGAGGCATTAGTGAACTGAAGACAAGCAGCAGTTTATTGAACACTATGCTGGTCCAGATTTGATCATTTAAACTGAGCCATCTGAAATGTAAGGAAAAGAGGTCCCTTCCAACTCTAGGATCCTGTGATCCTAAGCCTCACCTGCTGAAATTCTCTGTTTTTGCACAACCATTAGACAACCCAGGAACTCTCTGCCGTTTTCACACTGTTGACCCCTAGGCCCATCTTAATATTCTCTCTCTCTCTCTCTGTTTGATCCTTTAATACATTTCAGACTGATATATTTATTTTTATTATTCTTACAACACTCTCCTCTTGTAACTTTAATATCACTCTCTTTTCTTTCTCTGGTTGCAACTTATATGCCAACCACTCTCCTGGTTTATTTGCAAATTCAACTCCCCCCCTCCCCCAAAAAAGAATGGCTAATTCTTAAGGAGATGCAGCTCTCCAGGCATCTTGGTGGTCCAATTTGCTCAGTCATTTCAGGGGAGATTCAGTCTGTCCTCGCAAGCTTAGTCTTGCACTGGGGGGCTTAAGGTCCACCTGCCCCCTCTTCCCCGGGTCCCTGGGGGGTTGATCTCTTCTTCCACCCCCACCCCCTCCTTGGGTTGCCCTTCCTCACCTCCCTCCCGCCCTGTCTCCTCTCCTCCTCCTCCCCAGAAAGCTTTCCCAGGGGAAGGTGCCCCGGCTCCCGGTGACAGGCGGGATGGAGGGGTTGACCCACAGGTTGAAGGTCAGTGCTCTTTCCTCCGAGACCCCCTTTCAGATTCAAATTGGGGCCGAGGAGGCTTTGTGAAGGGAGGTCAAGCTTCATCGAGAGCGGGAAGAAAAGGCCGGAGGTTGGGACGGAGGAGGACACTTTGGGGCGGGGGGAATAATAACTCTGCTTTTTTTCCCTCTGGTCTGGGCCTGGATTGGAGAAGCAGTATAGACATGCTGTGGTCCACAGAGAATGAAGGCTCTTTAAACAGTCCCAGGTCTGAAAGATCCCGGAGCATTTGAACAGCCTTCATTCTCTGCAGATTGAGGTACAGTCAGCACTCCACATTTGCAGGTTTGATTTCCATGGATTGGATTATTTGTGAGTTTCTCCAGCACCGTCCCTGCCACATCATGTGCTTCTTTTCTGGGGGAACATTCCTTCTGGGCTGCTCCAATCCAGCCATGCAGCCTTTTAAAAACCCACCCCTGGCCGTCCCCCTCTTCCACCAGCCACTGTCTGGATGGATCGCAGCCCAGTTTTTCGGCACCACAAACCTTCTGCCAATGCCCCCCCACACACCCAAGGAAGGAGATGGGCAAGAGAAGAAGTATAGGGCCATTCTGCCAACCTCGCTACCTTTCCCTGATCATGTTTGGATCCTGGGTGCCTGTTCTCCCCACCGTGCCTTCGTCGCCTTCCACCCCACATGTTGATATTTGTGATTTTTCCACTTTTGAGGGGGTCCTGTACCCCAAACCTGGAGAATACAGAGGACCAACCGCATATCTATTCTACTTCTTTCGACACCCCAACACCAGCCGACCTGATGGCACATTGGTGTTGCATCCTGACTTACGGCGACCCTAAGGTGAACCTATCATGGGGTTTTCTGGGGCAGAGAGTATGTGATGCACCCAAGGTCACCCAAGGACTTTCCATGGCCGAGTATGCGGCTGATAGGAGACAGATCTACTGCCTCTGATGCTGGAGGCAGCCTCTTTGGAGGAATGGAATCCTTCTTTGGAGGTTTTTAAGCAGAGGCTGGATGGCCATCTGTTGGGAATGCTTTGATGTAGGTTCCTGCATGGCAGAAGGGGGTTGGACTGGATGGCCTCTTGGGTCTCTTCCAACTCTAGGATTCTGTGAATCCTCGAAAACACAGCTGGGAATGGATTCTGGTGTTTATACTCCCCCTGAAGCAGGGGCTTTCCCCTAGCAGTGGCTTCCAGGGTTGGCTGGAACCCCAAGGCCCTCAAAGGGGTCTGTCTCTCCTTTTCCCTGCTCATCCCAGCGTCCCCTTCCAAAGAAATGCTTCTCCACGTCTGATCCGGAGCTTGCGTGTGTGCTTCCGAGTACCCTTTTTCCTCCTCTGCTCCTCAGCCTTGCATTCCAGGGCCCACCAAGATCAAATGTTAACTTGGCCCCTGGGGTCAAGAGAGCAGAGGTCTCCACGTGTGATGGGGAAGGGGCACGGAGGGGGGAGAGGAGAAGGGGAAGGAGGAGGTTGCTATGATGTGGCCCAGCGGCTGAACTTCTGGGGTAGGAGGGGGTCCTGCCCCTCACACACAAAGCACTGAAGACATCCAGCACACCATGGTTTTCTCTACTCTACGATTCATTTCTTGCCCTTTCTGCTTTGCTAGAAGCCAGAACTTGCAGGGGGGGGGAGTTGTACTACAGCTCCCAGAATCCCCCAGCCTCCAGGGGTACATGAGAGTTGTAGTCTGACAGGGGAACCTATCTGAGCGCTGTTTGGTGGGCAGAATAAGTTGCATTCCAAACTGTGCTTTTCCTTTGGCCGGTGCCTCCTTGGAGTTCATTCAGGACCCAACGAGAAAATGGCCGGATGTTTCTGAGAGTCTTTTCCTCCTCCTCCAGTCCCTCATCGCCATCTTCCAGGATTTCTAAAGGAGCAGGTGGGATGGGTAACTTCTGTCAGGGCATCTTCCAAATTCCAACGTCCCCCCCCTTTTTTTTCCCACCAAAAAACGAAGGCCATGAAATCCTGTTTATTCATGCATGAAGGAATGAAGGCCGGAGTCCCTGGAGACTGCAGAGGGGAGGCTGGAAGGGGGGACGGCCGTGGAGCAAAGGCCGGTAAGCCTATTGGAGAAGTCAACATAACAACGAAAATAGAGAGAGCCAGAGAGAGAGAGAGAGAGGCCAGGGGAGAGGCCAAATTATCCTCCAAGAGCGCTGAGTTAATGATGAAGTCTGGCATGTTTTCCAAACAGGAAGACTGGAGTTAAGAAATCAGAAGAAGACTTGGAAAGGCAGCTATAAAAGAAGTGGAGCAGATCCTCAAACACAGAGATTTATCATCGAATACCAGAGTCAGGACGGTCCCTATGATGGTATTTCTGATTTCTCTGCATGGTTAAGAAAGCCGGACGGTGAACAAAGCTGAGGGGCAGAAGAGCAGCTGGTTGGCAAAGGCGGTGCCGGAAGAAGGTTCTGCGGACACCAAAAGAGAAATAAACGGCTCCTGCATCAAATTGACTCTGGCTAGAAGTGAAGATGTGACAGGGTTCATTAGGAAATATTAGGAAAACAGTAGGAAAGGCAACCGAGGACGTATCACGAGACAACACAACTCTTTTCTTTTGCGGTTGTTCGCCACTTGTAATGCCTACTTTTATATTTGCATTCTTCCCCTGTGTTTCCATGGCTGAACGGGAACTCAAACCCTCACAGTCCAGGGCCCAAATTGCTACACCAGGCTGGCTCTCTGTAGAATAATAATTATATCCCCAGTAATAATGCATCATTAGTCAGATGATGGAGAGCCAATGTGGTGTGGAGGTTGTGAACCTGGGGAATCAAGGTGCAAATCCTTGCTCTGCTAAGGAAACCCCCTGGGTGGCCTTGAGCAAGTCACACTCTCTCAGCCCCAGGGGAAAACAAAGACAACCCTCCCCTGAATAAATCGTGCCAAGAAAACCCTGCAACAGGTTCGCTTTAGGGTCTCTGTAAATGGGAAATGACTTGAAGGCATGCAATAACAATAATATAGGTAAAAATAGTAAATATTAGTAAATAGTAAATGCAATTATGTAGATAGCGATAATAATCTCATTGTAGAGAGATGGAAGCAGACGACAGCAGTAGTAGTACTGGTAAGGGAGTTATTATTATCTTATTCTAAGTGTCCCTTCACAATTGTCCAAACAGACATGTTGAGGAATCTCTCTCTCACCCTCTCACATACACACACATATCCCAGAATGGAGTGAATCCAATTCCTCCCCTCTTTGGTTCCCATGTTATTATTTCTGGGCTTGGCAAGGAGCGGGAAGGCCGGAGGAGACCGGGAAAGCCATAAATCAGGGGCTGCCAAGAATGCAAAGAGGGAGAGAAAACCCAGCCAGATGCCGAGGGGGCGAAAGAGAGACGCTCCACTCTGTTGGCAGAACGTTCTCGAAAGATGGTTTCCTGCTGGTGTCTCCAAGATTTTGTGGAGGAAAACTGGGATATGTTGTGGCCAAGCAACAGCAGAGGGGGGCTAAGAGAGCAAAAGTGAATTATGAGGAAGCACCCACGAGCCGGGTGAGACTGCAGCAGCGTGCTTTTGCCTGAGCCTTCTGGGAAGCAAGGAATGCCGTCCTTTCTTCTCCTCTCCTCCAACACAGATTTGGGGTGTTGGGCTGAAGCCGCACGTCTTCAGTAAACAGTCCAGTAAAGCTTGGCCTGGGAAAGGATGGGAGCTGCGTGTGCCGGCCTAGAACAGGCAAAGGAAACAGCAGCTGCCCCCAGAGCCCCTTACCGAGCGTGCGTGGAGAGGGAAATACAGAAAAAGGGGAGGCAAATAGATTCATACCTTTGGTCCCCAAAGGAGAAATCACATGAAAAGTGGAGGCTGGCAAAAGAAAAATACCATCTGTGGATAAACTTTGGAGGAAGCATTTGAGTGCACTCTTACAAAGTTCAAAATATTTTTCTTTCCTTCATGCGGGGCTTACCTGACCTGGTCGTATTACACCCATCCGTATTCTTAGTTCTGCCTTAAAAGGTTGCTGAGATGTATTGAGCTTCTCTTCTTGTTTGTATTGCAGGAACCCAGCCCTCTTTTTTCCCATGGTGCTTCTACCTGCGGTACCAAAAATTCCAGTTAAAGAGCCCATGATCAAGAACCCATCTACTTTGTTACCCAAGGTATGCCAGTAATTAGATTGGAGACAGTATTTAGATTGGAGACAGTGTAGCACAGCGCTTTGAGCATTTGATTAAAAGCAGGGTTCGTGGAAACCCAGTCTGGGACCTCGGGCAAGTCACACTCTCTCAGCCTCAGAAGAAACCAGGCACAAACCTCCTCAGAATAGATCCCCCCCCAAAAAATAACCAGCCTAGGAGAGGGGTGCTGAGAACCAGAGTTGACTTGAAGGCACATAGCAACAAGAGGAAGGGGGCAAAGATTCTTTCCTTGCGCGTGGTGTGTTTGTCTGGAGTCCAAAAGGTCTTTTTTTGACAAAACTCCTCTCAGCTGAGCCCTTTTCCGCTGTGTTGCTCAAACACAGCAGTACCTGGCTGACCCTTGCGAACGGGGGTCCAGGGAGGGGGAGATGGGGTGGATCCAGCCCAACTCTTCCTCTCTCTTTCTTCACTGCAACATACCAGCACACTGCCTCTGGTCCTAGAGGCCAACAGGGCTGAATAAACTCGCCCTCACTGCTATCCCATAGTCTAACCAACCTTGCAGGGTTGTTGTTGTACAGGGCAAATGGAGGGGCAAAGAAGCACCTTAAATGCCAGGAGCGGGAATCCTGTGGCTGTCGTGGGATTGCAGTGCCCATCAGTCCTCTTGGCAACTGCCTCTGGTGGCTTAAGGAAGTTGTGGGGAGTTGTAGTCCAACCCCATTGGGAACTGTAGTCCAACCAAACCCTCCAGAAGCTTTGGACTACAATTCCGACAATCCCTTCCTATCCACCAGGCTGGCTGGGGCTGATGGGAAGAGAGGTCCAAAACATCTGGATGTCAGAATGACCTTCAAAGTGATCTGAGTTCAAATTCTGACACCCTGACTTTGGCAAGTTCCTGGTCTACAAGCTGAGGTCTCTTCAAATTTGGTAGAGTTCCTTTTTTTTTGGTCATGGTCTTCAAGAGCTGTGGGGGTGTCGTCCAAAATCACCATCATCCATGATATGAATTGTTTCCGTTTCATTGTGGAAGGAGGAGCATTGTGCTTAGAGGGTTAAAAAAGAAAAGCATCTTTGCTTATCTTTTCCTGTGACATGTTTAGTCCCTTTATGTGATTGTTGATACCTTGACTTGTAATTATTGACTCTTCTGGCAACTTATGTTTAACAGTGTAACTTCTTCCACTTTGAGCTTGTTTTGTAAGCCACTTTTTTTTTGCGTTTACTCATGGAAAAGAAAAAAAATTATGATGAAATGGTGAGGATCCTAACTGTGCCACCCAAAAAGGAAAAGAGACCTTTTTGGGGACCAGAGGAGTTTGGGGTCATTTCTCTCCAAAAAAAAAAAAAGGTACCTCCACCAAGGTCTGATCCCAGCCCTGGAGAGGAAAAAGAGCGTTTGGGACTGTCACTCCCAACAGGTTCCTGACACACTTGGCCATGTGCTGGCTGGAGACCGGGAGGGGAATTCTGGGAGAAAAAGGAAACTCTCTCTAGCGGAACATGAGTCAGCAGTGTGATGCGGCAGCCAAGGCAGCCAGTATGATTCTTGGTTGCATCCATGGGAGCGCGGGGTCCAGATCAAGGGAGGTGGGGGTACCACCCTATTCAGCCTTGGTCAGACCTCGTTTGGAATAACCCTGTGTCCAGTTCTGGGCACCCCGGTCCAAGAAGGACATGGGCTGGCTGGAGTGTGTCCAGAGGAGGGCCACCCAAATGGTGGAGGGCCTGGAAGCCATGAAGCCCCCGGAGGAGTGGCTGAGGGGGCTGGGGGTGCTTAGTCTGCAGAAGAGAAGGTGAAGGGGAGACCTGAGAGCCATGTTTAAATATCTGCAGGGATGCCACGTCGAGGAGGGAGCGGGCTTGTTTCCTGCTGCTCCAGAGACCAGGGCAAGGAGCAGTGGGTTCCAGCTGCAGGGAGGGAGAGCTGCCCCGCAGTGGGAGAGGCTGATGCTGCTGCTGCCTCCATGGGGTGCGGTGGCATCGCCTCCTCCTTCGGGGGCTCTCAGGCAGAGGCTGGGCGAGGGCTCCGGTGGGTTCTCCTGCCTAGCAGGGGGTGGGACGGGGGGCCCGGGGGTCTCTCTCGTCCAGCGCCAGGGTCCCCTGATTCCAAGCTGCGTCCAGAAGGGAAGGTTGGCTTCCGGGGGGAGGCTCCCCTTGGCCCGGGTGGGGGGGCCGGGCGGCGCTCTGCACGCGCTCAGAGGCCCCCCGAGGGAGGGCGGCGGGGGGGTCGCCCTGCCTCCCTCCCTCCCACCGCGGCCCCGGGGGCGGAGGGAGCGGCCGGGGGAGGGAGGGAGGGAGGGAGGGAGGGGGAGGAAGGAGGGAGGCGGAAGGGGAGGGCCGGTGGGGAGGAGCGAGCGCGGGGGGAGGCGGGCGAGGCTGCGGCGGCGGCGGCGGCGGCGGAGGCAGGAGCCGCGGCAGGGAGGGGGCAGAGCGAGAGCGCGAGAGAGTCCCCGGCCGGGCCTGAAGTTTGCGCGATGCGCTGAGGAGGCGGCGGGAGGCGGCGGGAGGCGGCGAGGCCAGCGCGCCCGGTCCGTGCGCCCTCGCCGGCCCAGCCGCCCGCCTCCCTGGGCGCGCCCCGGGCAGGGAGGGGAGGAGGATCGGGGCCCCGCGGGGGAGCCCCCGAAGAGGACCCCCGGGAGATCGCGGCCCCCCTCCGCGGCCATGGCGGCCCCCCGGGGGACCCCCGCCCCGCCCGCCCCGGAGGGCAGAGACCCCCGACTCGCCTAACTCGTTTCTCTGCTCCCCGTCCTCCCCACCAGAAAAAGGGGGCGCTTGGGGGGCGGGGGTGGAGGCGGCCGCATTCCCACCCACCCCCCTTTTTGGAAAAGGGATTCCTTTGGAAGGACGAGAAGTCTGGGGGGGTTTTCCTTTTCCCCCCTCGGGAAGGAAACTCGGAACTTTGGGGGAAGGGGGCTGCGCCGCCGTTTTGGCCGCTCCCCCCCCGTTCTCTTGGGGGTGCGCCACCAAAGCCTCCCTCCCCCTTCCTCTCTGTTCCTGCCCCTTCGACGCCCCCCCCCGCTTTGTAATTATTAGCCTCCCTCCCAAACCTCCCTCGGTGACCTCGATTTAACTTTAACTCCCGGCCTCCTCCTCCTCCCCCCTCCGCCCCCCCCCGGGCCCCCTCCCTCCTGGTCCGGGTGACTCAACCACTAACTCCCCCCCCCGATCCTGCCCCGGGCTGCCCTCCGCGCCGCCTCGGCCGCCCCCTCCCTCCTCCGGTTGGTCCCCGGGCTCCGGGCTCTGCAGGGCGCGAGGGAGCTTCGCCCTCTCTCCCCCTCTGTCCGCCTGTCCGTCCGTCCGCGCGCGGAGGCCGGGCTCGCCCGTGATCCCCCCCCCGGCCGCGGGCGCATTGTCCTCGGGTCGGTCGGTGGGTCGGGGGGCCGGTGGGGGCGGCCCCGCAGCGCTGGGCCGTGCCGGGGCGCTATGGCCATGGTCGCCGGGGGCTGGGGAGACCCGAACGGGGGCGAGGCCAACGGGGTGGACAAGGGCTACCCGCCGCCGCCGCCGCCGCCGCGCCACTCGGAGGACGACTCGGCCTCCCCGCCGGGCGGCACCAGCGACCCGGAGCCCGGCGCCGAGGAGGACAAGCCCGGCGTGCAGGTGGACTGCGTGGTCTGCGGGGACAAGTCCAGCGGGAAGCACTACGGCGTCTTCACCTGCGAGGGCTGCAAGAGCTTCTTCAAGCGCAGCATCCGCCGCAACCTCAGCTACACCTGCAGGTAGGGAGGGCGGGAGGGCGCCGGGCGGGTGGGGGGCCTCCCGGGGGCCCCTCCTGCACGAGGGTCCCCAGGTCCCGGGCCGCCCCCCCGGCCCTGCGCACGGAGGAGCGCCCGCCCGGCCGGGCCTGCTCGCTCTCCGGCCGCCGGTGGGGTGGCGGGGACGGAAGGAGGCCGGCCGATCCCTGTGGGCCTTGCTGGTCAGGGCGGTGGCGTGGGCCCCCCCCGGTGTCCCCCGCTCCCCTGGGTCTGGGGCGGCCGTCCCCAGAGGGAGACCCGGTCTGGCTTTGGGACCAGGGAGGTGGGATGAAAGAAGATTTGGGGGCTTTTTGTTGTTGTTGCTGCTGTCTCCTGTGGGGCTTGGGGGGGTCTCTCCAGACCTCCCCTACTGCCCTGTCCTCAAACTGAGCTGTGGGGAGTTATCAATCTGTCAGGACAGTATACGGATAGATGTTGCTCCGTTCCGAGTTGACCTCCGGATTGTGTTGGGGATTTTCTAACGGCTCGGCCTTAGGAGCCGGGTAGGCTCTGTGACCCTTTAACCATTCTTTTACAAAGCCTGTGGCTTGGCTCACTTACCAGAGATGCCTCTGGAGCAGCTGAGGCTTCTTCCGTGAACTGTGCCGTGCGGAGTCAGCCTGAGGCGCGCTTCCGCCTTGCACGGAGGGTCGTGGGTGCACCTCTGTCGGATCCTGTGTTGCCTCGTGGCAGCCTGAAAGACGTCAGGACTCCAAGAGATTTCTGGCTTTGCTGCCTGGACAGAGAAAAGGTTTAGATTCTGCATCTGGTCCCTTATATTTGGAGCGTTTTATAGGCTGGATACTGATGCCATTCCCAGGACCCTGAAATTTGGTAGGGAAAAATAATTCTAAAAGTAATATATGGGGGTGTGTTTCTTGTGTGCACGACAGGGCTCAAGAAAATACTCTCTTTGGGACTACAATTCCCAGTATCCCCCACCAGCACAGCCTCTGGCTATGCGGTCGGGATGCTGGGAGCTGTGTGGGCTGGGGGGCTCTAGGAGCTGCGGCCCCAAAAGGCTCTTGGTGTGCGACACTGGAAGGGCAGAGCCATCCGCCTGAGCAGTTCCGAGACAGGAGAGGAGATGCTAGGAAGCACTTCTTGGTTGTAAGAGCTGTCTGAGGATGGAAAGGGTGTCCGAGGACGATGGGTCTCCTCCGCCTCGGAGGTCTTTACGCTGAGGTTGGTGGGCCTCTGCTGCCCCTTCCACGTAAGAGCGGTTCCGAAATGGAAAGGACTGACTTGAAGGCACGTACAAACACAAGGTGGGCCCCTCACGGGCCTTTCTTGGCAAGATTTGTTTGGACGGGGCTTGCCTTTGCCTCCGCTGAGTCCGAGAGAGTGTGACTTGCCCATAACATCTGACATCTTGTGTTGCCGCTGTGTGCCTTCAAGGATTGTCAGGTCAAGTAAAGGGGGGGCAGCTCATGGTGAACCTGTCACAGGGTTTTCTGGGGCTGAGAGTGTGTGACTTGCTCAGGATGGGTTTCCAGTGGGTTTCCATGGCTGAGCAGGGAATCAAACCCTGGTCTCCAAGTTCATCGCCCGGTGCTCAAGCCACCGCACTGCCTCAAGCACCGAGTGCAATTTCTGGCTGTGCCTTTCGGCGTGAGTTAAAGCTCGTAATGGTTGACATTCGGTCTGGGACAGAGATCTGGCAACTGAGCAGATACTTGGAAATGTCTTTGCTTTGTTTCTCTGGCTGTTCCCTTTCACGCATTTTAAAACATCTGAGTCTTCCCATTTGTATTTCTACCTTGCCCTTCCTCCAAGGGATTCTTCCCCCTTTTCAGTTCCCCAAAAGGGTAGGTGACCTCACAATAGCCCTGCAGGGTAGCCAAGGCTGACAGCCAACCCCCTGAGCATGTGATTTGGTGCAGACTTCAGTCCTGTTGTACTCATCGTTACAATGAGAGCATGGAAAAGTTACTTACGTGAAAAGGTCGCAGTCACAGAAAGTACTCTTTCCGAGCACTTGTTGCAACAGATGGGCTGTCCTTGCATTTTGTTCACAGAATTGAGTGGAAATGGGGGGAAAAAGAAACAGTTCACAAATCTTTCAGTAAATATTTTCCAAAGTTGTAGCCAGCTCAGGTTATTGCAGCAAAAAGCCACGCTAAAGACTTTTTTTTGCTAGTTTTGACTGCTAAAGTGCTGCTTTTGACTGTGCATCTGGGATCCAGAATATCTGAAAGACTGGATTCTTCCGTTTTGAGATCTTCTGCATTACCCCTTCTGTCTGTCCTACCTACCACCCTTGCAGGCAAGGCCTTCTCAGTGTCAGCCCCATGGCTCTGGAACTCCCTTCCCAAAGAGGCCGGACTGGCACCTTCCTGCTGTCTTTCGGCGGATAAGTGAAGGCCTTTCTTTTTCCACAGGCCTCTGAGGACTGGTGGACAAGGCCTGTCCCAGCTAAATAAGGAAAAGGAAAAGGAAAAAGGAACTTCTTATTTTCCTTTTGGTGGTTATGTACACATATAGCTATTCATACCTCTCTAAAATTACAACATATTTTCTTCTTTCAATAGCCTATTCTTTCTAATCACAAAAACCAAACGTTACCAAGTCATTCTCTTTTTTTCACACACACACACAAAAATCGATTAGGGGTTTCCTGTCTATAAGAAATGCCACCTTTCTCTAATCAAACCAGATATTTTCTGTCAATTTTTACTAAACCTGCCACTTTTTAGCAACCGTTCCTCTATGGTGGGTGGTGTTGAATTCTCCCATCTTTGTAGTCCTCCTACCGCGGTCGTAATATTGCAGCAACTTTCCATGACTCTTTTCCGGCTGTACATCCCAAAAGTTCCAGTTTTGCCTGAATATTAATCTTTAAAATCCTTTTGCACCAGTGTGTTTATTTGAATCCAAATTTAGCTTTTGCAAAGGTCCACCATATGCGGTAAAATGTCCCTTCATGTTCTTCAAGTTTCCAGTATACCTTTAGAGATGCCTCTGCACATTCCAGGCAATTTTGCCTTCAGTCCAACCTTCAAAGGTGCTGTCCAATGTGCTGAAGCTATTTTGGGGGACAGGGAGGTTCGGCGGCTTTGCCGTCTCTTCCTTAGAGTAACACCCATGGTGGAGTCACCGTCCCCCTGAGTTTAGGGCTTTCCACCTGAGATTAAGGCCTTCCGTTCATGCTAACAACACTGGTGTACCTTACAGGGGGGGGCGTCACAAGATTTAAGATTTCATATTTATTGATTTTAGAACAAACATGCAAGCAAACTAATTCAGCACTACAGAAAAATACAGAAGAAACAGGAACAAACTTTGCATAAAAATATTTGTGTATAAAGCTAAACTAGATTGAGCTGAACGAAGACTAAAACACAGTAGCGAAACCAATCACTAAAACTGTAATTAAAAGGAAAAGTTGATTAATATCCTCTCTCTTATTCCACCATGACAGACCTAGGTACAAGCCACTTGCCAGAATTACTAATAATCATAACCACACATTTTTACATCATTGGATTTCTTACTGCCAGCCGGCCCCTCCCTAAACTGCAAACCCCAGGATTCCATAGGATGTTGAAAGTGGAGTAATCGCGCTATAACAGTGTGGAAATGGCCAGAGAGAAAAGTTCCAAGATTGTGAGAGTTGGAAACACCTGAAGTGAAACCAAGTGGGGCAGAATTTTTGGAAATTGGACAAGGAGTGGGGTGGCATTCCAGAGAGTAAACCATGTTCTTATTCTGTAGGAAAAAGCAATAGAAGTGTATACGAAAGCCATTAATTGCAAATAGCTTGTGTTTTGTTCCTCCTGGTTTGACTTGATGATAAATTGGGTCTCTTTTTGGTGCCAGCGTTGCACAGCCCTGTGGGGCTGGACGGGGCTGCCGGGGAAGATGGGTGGAGAGGAGGGTGTGAAATTTGGCTTTCCCGAGGACCACCCGGTGAGCTTCTCAACAGGGTGGGGATTTTTTTTACCCAGGCCATCCCCCCCCACACACACACACTCAAAGGCAGGAGTGGTTTACAAATATCTACCTGTAGCTCTTTCTGCCTGAGAATGTCAAAAAGAATTTTGGGAGTCTGCAACGGGTTGCGGACCCTCTCCTCTCTGGAGTGAGGCCTCGCAGGGGATTCGATGTTATATGCATATATGTTGTGCGTAGGTATTCTGTCTATTTATCCAGATTTCGGTGGGCTCATCTACCTATCCTCCATCTACTTACCTATCAATTTCTCTCTCTGTGTGGATCACTCTCTCTCTCTCTCACCCATCCGGATAACCTCTGTTTAACTCCTCTCTGTCTTTTTTCTCTCCTGTCTATCTCTCAGTCATCCATCCATCCATCCCTTTATCTCTGTATTTCTGTCTGTCCCATCCATCCATCCATCCACCCACCTACCTGCCTTCCTCGTCTGTGTTCTGTTCCTTTCCCCTCTTATTTTTGTCCCTCTTTCAAGAAAGAGGTATATTCTCCCCCTTCCTTCTCTCTCTGTGTTTTCTTTCTCTTCCATGCCATCTTCTTACTCCATCATCCATCCATCCTCCCTCTGCTCTCTCTCTTTCAATCTCAACTTCTATCTCTGTCTCTTGGTCTGTCCGCCTGTTTATCCATCTTCCATCCCTCCTTCCTTCCTTCTCTTCTTTTCTTCTTCTCAAGACACAGGGAAATATTCCCCCATTTCTCCCCTCTCTGGATTTTCCTCTTCCACCTCGTCCTCTTTCTCTCTGTCTCTTATATCTCCTGCACCTCTCCGTCTGTCTGCCTGTCCATCCACTTATCCACTCACCTACTGTGCTCCTTCCAAAGGAGAGAGAGGGATTCCCACCTCTTTCCTCTTCTCCCTGGGTTTTCTTCCTCTTCCATGCCACCCTCTCTCTCTTTTTCCTATCTGTCTATAAATCACTTTTCCTCTTCTCTCCTTCTGCATCTTTCTCATGTCCAGCTCCTTTCTCTCGGCCTCAGTCGCCTGTGTGTCTGTATTTTTAAACAATCTTGTCTGCGTGTCACTCTCTTCCTTCATATCTCTCCGCCTGTCTGTCTGTCTGGTTACCTTTAACTCTGGAGTTTTGGTCCACCCGTATCTTTGTGGGTCTATCTATATGAATTAAAACCAGAGCTTGGAAAAGTTTTCCTTTTTTAAAAAAATGTATCCTGGGGAATTCCAAGAGCAGTAATCTGTAGTCAAGTAACTTTCCCAAGGCCCTCCTGAAAAGGGATTTTCTGAAATCTTCCGGATCTTTACCTTGAACCCCAGCGATCCGAAGTTCATTCTCCTTTCTCTTCCTTTACCAGACGCCTCCTCCTCCTCCTTTCTGCCCTGTGTTGCTCGTGTTGTTGCTTCCAACACGCACTTAACCAACAACAGTTGTGAACAATCAGGGGTGTTCCAGGGAGCTCTTTTCTCCGGGACGCCATGTTTTCCAAAAGGGCTTGGGACTCTTGGATGCTCTTTCCTTGGCTGGCTGGCGGGGCGTGTGTGCTTTGCCCTGCTCTTTGCAGGCCAGCCTTTGCTCTTTGTGGTCGGAGTAATTGAACCCAGAATCTTTTCCTGCTTCAGGAAAAAAGCAGGGGGGGGTTGTTGGTACTTTGTGTTCTCCACAAGGCCTCCCTTCATGCCTTTCTCTGCCACAGCTGGAGCCCAGCACTGTAAGAATCGGAGAGCCCCCAAAGTCCCAGACTGCGCAGACTGTTTGAAAATGGAGCATTTGGAGGCGGGGAAGTTTGCAATAATGGGCCACCGTAATGACATATAATTAGGACCACCATGCAGCACGTGAGGAAAATTCCCACTTCTGCAGCTCCATCCAGAATTTGCATTTCACTGCGGCGGAATTGAGAATTGCATCCTCGCTATTTGAAAGACTGTATTCTCCCACATTTTGAGGTCTGCAGGGGAAGCCCTTCTCTCTGTCCCAACACTCTCAACAGTACATATAATGAGAACACAGAAGACAGGGCCTTTTTGGTGGCTGCTCCCGGGCTTCCCTTCTTGCTGTCTTTCCCCATCCCAGTGAAGATCCTTCTATTTCATCAGGCCATTGAGGGTGGTGTATAATGTGCTGGAAGGAAGAATGCAAAGCTTTGCAGCTCTAGGCTGAAAAGAAAGTTCAGAGGCGGCATGATAGCCATGTTTAAATATTTGAATGGATGCCATGTTGAAGATGGAGCAAGCTTGTTTTCTGCTGCTCCGGAGACTAGGACACAGAGCAATGGGTTCAAACTACAGGAAGGCGGTTCTACCTAAGCATCAGGATGTTCTTCCTGATGGTAAGAGCCGTTTGACAGTTTAATGTGCTGCCTTGGAATGTGATGGAGTCTCCTTCTCTGGAGGTTTTTAAGCAGAGGCTGGGTGGCCGTTTTCTAAGGGTGCTTGGAATGTGTGTTCCTGCCTGGCCAAAGGGGGTTGGACTTGGTGGGCATTGTGGTCTCTTCCAACTCTGTGATTCTAACTGATGTGTGCATTGCGAGGCCCCTTCCAACTTTAGGATTCTGCAGTTCTTCTGAACTTGGCCAGTCTGGTCTGTCAGTCGTTCAGATCTTCCCTTTGCCGCCTTGCAAAGACTTTGCAGTCAGTTCCTTGGGTGGTACTGGATGAGCAAGTGGGGGAGCTGGCCCAGTGTTGTAGCTCAGTGTTCTTGTTTAGAGAAAAGGAAAGGGAACATGCGATTCCCCCCTCCGAAGGAGAGCATTTACCTTGCCAATCTATATTGGCTGGGCTGTCTTGGCATGATGCAGAAGCACTCAGAGATTGTAGAGTTTGATGTTGTTCTCTTTTAAACAAAGAAAAACCTTCAAGCACATTGCAGTGTCTTGCTCTGGGCGCCCTTTGAGCTCTCTTGTTTGCATTCCCCACACCGCCCCGACCTGTGGGTGTGTGCAGGAACTCTGGGGAGCAAATGCCTTGTGTTTCGCTGGCACACTCAGGAGGTCGCAAATGTGTTGGATTTGCTGGGTTTTTTCCTTCTGTCCCGTCAGCTTCAATTTATGGCTAAGCTCTGAATGAGAGAGACCTCGAAGTCACCCTCTGATGAACAGCTGCACTCTTGAGTCTTGCAAACTCAGAGGGCATTGAAGTTTTCCTCTTTCATTACAGCTTCCCACTTTGCAGACTCATTGGATTCTCTTTCTGGCAGTCGGTGGTACCTGTAGAATTCAACTCTGGCACCGGGTTTCAGAATCAAGCCGTCATTTTGACTTTGAGTTATGGCAGCTTTCTCAAGGCAAGACTTCCAAAGTCAGGGATTGGAACCTGGCTCTCTGAGAACCACTCCTGTCTGCTGTTTCAACCCTAGCAAAATATATTAAGATTTATTATTCAGAAGAGCCTTGCCTTCCTCTGAGTCTGACTTGTTTCTGTGGCTGAGACAGCGGCCATTTCCACACTAGACAGTTATAGTGCTATTATTCCACTTTCAACATCCTATGAAATCCTGAGGTTTGCAGTTTAGGGAGGAGCTTCAAAGGCCCAAGGATTCGATAGGATGTTGAAAGTGGAATAATAGCGCTATAACAGTCTAGTGCAGAAATGGCCTGGATTCGAACGCAGGTCTCCCAGAGCACTAGCTCAGCATTCAAACCACTGGCAAGCTGCTCTGGTCTTCCTGCGAGGGTGAGACAGCGACCACTGTAACATGCACCATGGAAATGCAGATCCGAAGCTCTGGAGAGCTCCTTCTCCCAGCCAGAGCGAGTGGGGCGGCCCCACTGTTTTGCTCTGGGCAGCCTTGTGTGCCCACCCATCCCTCTTTGAACCCCTGAGCCTCTTTCCTCTCCCAGTTCCCCCCTCGCCTAGTTCCTCCGGCCTGATAACCCTTCCCCTACCACTCCCTCCCGTTGGGGACGAAGCCAGCCGCTGGGAGGACATTTCTGGCATTCTTCTCCCTCCTCCTGCTTTGTTGAGTCCTGCAGTGCTGCTGCCGCCCCTGTTGCGTGACAGGAGAGAAGGATGGGTCTTGTTTATCCCCAGGCGGCTGGGCGGGAGGCGGGCGGAGAGAGGGGCCCGCGCAGCCACACAGGGCCGGAAGGGGCCGATTCCTCCTTTGGCCAGTGTGCATCAGTGCCATCAAATTGCCTGCCATCTTATGGCAACCTGTGAATTTTGCAGGGCTTTCCTAGGCAAGGAAAGCGCAGGGGTGGTTGGCCAGTTCCTTCCTCCAAAATACAGCCTCCAGCGCCTGGTATTTGTTGGTGGCCCCCACCCAAGTTTGGCTGACCCTCCCTGGCTTCCAAAATCAGACCTTCAGGATGGGTAGGCCCTATACCTTCCAGTGGCATCGTAAGAATCAGTCACTTCAAAAAACAGGTGTAAATTTTCCATTTTAGAGGGAGCACTCAGCTCTAAGCAAGAGGAAAGGGCTGGATGCAAAATTCCACGTCAACTAGGAGAGCATTAGCTTGCTAAAATTTGCAAGGATTAATTGTTGTTGGTTTTTTTCTCTAATTGACAAAGACACTCTGGGAGGACTTACTTATTTGTCTGTGTGTATGGGCCTTCAAGTCACCTGTTGTGTTGTGGCGATGCTGTGAATTTCCTCAGGTTTTCTTAGCCAGGGAATACCCAGGGGTGGTTTTGCCAGTTCCTTCTTTTTAAATATTGCCTGCAGAGCCTGGTATTTCTTGTTGTGTGCCTTTTCGCCCTTGCAGACCTTTAAGAGAACCATAAAACACCAGCCTATTTGCTTTGGCAGTGCCAGAGTGACATTGTGCAAACCCGGGGTGGGCAAAGAAGTCTCAAAATGGCCCCAATTTTTTTTTTAAATTTAGTCTGATTCTGTGTTGTTGTTTTTTTAACTCTAAACTGATGCAGAATGGCCGCCAAATGTGTGAAACCACATGCATGAAAAATGTCCCACCCCCAACCCACAAGCATGCTAGAATCCATACCATCCCCAAATACCCCCATTTTCTTCTGAATTTCTCAAAATGGTGGCAGGGACTCCAGAGGTTCACCAGAGGGTGCCTGTTAGTTGGAAACAACTTGAAGGTAGAAGAACAGAATTTAAAAATGTATTCTTTACACTTCCAATGTAAAAATCGAAAGCATTTCAAACTTAAAGGTGTAAAATACTAAACATTTATTTTTATTTTTTTAATCTCTGCGTAGGTCGAACCGAGATTGCCAAATTGACCAGCATCACCGCAATCAATGCCAATATTGCCGTCTGAAGAAGTGTTTTCGTGTCGGAATGAGGAAAGAAGGTAAATCTTTCCCTCTCTGTGTGTATTTTCAGGGCAGAGTGAGTGGAGGCGGCACTGAAATTGATGTGACAGATTCAAAAGCCTGGTTATATTGAGAATTATATAAAAGTAGGGGTCCATTTCCCTGTGGCCTTGGTGCACTGTGGCCTAGGGAGCCCGTTGTCAGTTCTGGGTTGAATTTGCCAGTGTTTTTTCTGGCTGAGAGAGTGTGATGTGCCCAGAGTCACCCAGGGGGTTTCCACAGCCAAACTCCAGGATCAAAATCCAGTGCTCAAAGCACTCCACCACACTTGCTGATAGACCCGTGCTGATCGTAACATCTGTAATGAGAAAAAAAGGACCCCAGTCTTGATTGAGTCCGAAGCTAACGAAATCAAATTTGCTGTTGATTCTTGGGTCGGGAAGGGCTTCCAGGCCGGAGAGACCTTTTTAGGGCAGGGAAGTGTGTTCAGGCTGTAAGCTTGAGGACAATCTGGAAGACACCAAAGTGATGGAATCGGCAGGGTGGTACACGCAGGTCCCGAGGCCAGAGAGTTCAAGCCAAACCTTCCTTTACCGATGACATTGCTTCACCTCCCAGGTTGCCAGGGGGACCCGGCGGGCGGCCGAGGGACCGGTAGAACAGGTGCCGTTTGTTTGAAGAGTGCGGGCGAGTTGGGGCAGCCGCGGGCTTGGGAGGTCACGTGAGTCAGGCAAAGGTCGCCGCTGGAAAACAAGACTGGGCGAAAGGGAGCCAGGGAGTTATTTCCTTTGTCTGCAGCTTTTTTCAACGGAAAGGCATTCCCTCCAACATTTCACAGATTGAAGCCGGGAGGAGCGTGGCCAAGGAACATCAGAACGTGGTCAAAGTGGCAAAAGTTACTGATGAGAAGGACATGTAAGCGAGGAGAGGCTGCAATAGTTGGCTTTTGCCTGAGCTGACTGGAATGGGCCGGAATGTTCCCATTCCTTTCTTCTCCTGCAACCCAAGTTAGCTGGCTACAAACTACTTTTGCAGTTGGAAGTAAGCTGAGAGCAAAGGGGGAGAGTGGGAGGAGAAACCAGGACATTTCAAAAGCAGCTGAGAAAATGGGATGACGGAGGAATCAAGTCAGGACAGTTGTGGGGGGTCCCCAATAGTTACAGGCATCAGTTTGGATTTTGCACATAAGCCTCTATGTGGAGGATTACGCCAGAAAGGCCAGTTTTAAACCCAGGCTTGGATTTAGAGAACCAATGTGCCTTTGCCAGCTTGGAGCAAAGGCCTGTCTGGACCAGGTCCGGGGTCTATCAGGGATCACCCAGAGCGATCCATCCATCTTCTGCTCCGCTTCTGTCTCCCTCAACTTCTTCTTCATCACCCTCTTCTTTTACCTTCTCCATCTTATTCTCTCCTCTTGCCTTCCTCCCCTCGCCTCCTTCGCTTTCTGCCTCTCCTCACCCAACTCTTTCACCCCCTCTCTGCTCTTCCAGCCGTCCAGAGAGGCCGGATCCCTCCTGCCCACTCGAGTGCCAGCCCCAACGCCGTGCCCAGCGGGGAGTACTACAACGGGCAGCCCGTCTCGGAACTGATTTCGCAGCTGCTGCGGGCGGAGCCCTACCCGACGGCCCGCTTCAGCTCCCAGTACGCCCAGCAAGGGAGCGTGATGGGCATCGATAACATCTGCGAGCTGGCCGCCCGGCTCCTCTTCAGCACGGTGGAGTGGGCCCGCAACATCCCCTTTTTCCCGGACCTGCCCGTCTCGGACCAGGTGGCCCTCCTACGGCTCAGCTGGAGCGAACTCTTTGTGCTCAACGCGGCCCAGTCGGCCCTTCCGCTCCACATGGCCCCGCTCCTGGCCGCCGCCGGGTTCCACGCCGCCCCCATGTCTGCCGACCGCGTGGTCTCCTTCATGGACCAGATCCGCATCTTCCAGGACCAGGTGGAGAAGCTCAACCGGTTGCAGGTGGACTCGGCGGAATACAGCTGCCTCAAAGCCATCGCGCTCTTCACGCCAGGTGGGTGTCTTTCTGAGACCACCTCCCAGGGACGGGGCAGAGCTCTCCGCTTTGTCTCCTTCTCGCAAAGAGGCTTTTACATTTAGTGGAAGACATCTGGATTCAGGTCTTGGGCCAATCTGTTGGCTGCTCTTGGACTGGGTGGCTTTCTTTCAGTATCACCAACCTCCCAAGGTTTAAAATAACTTAAAATATGGTCTTAAAGGTCCTGCCTTATTCCATTTGTTCTTTCCCCTCACCTGCCCTTCCTCCTTTTTATGGGGCCAGGGTCTAACAGGGGTGCCTCTTGGAAGACTATTTCAGTTTTCAGAGCTGCTCTGCCTTGTTTGGGTTCAGCAAAGTGAGATGCGGGCTGGCAGCTCCGTCTGGTGGCCAGATGGAGAACATGCTCCCTCTTGGTCTTATTTTTGGCCACACGTTGACTCAGATCTGGCCGGGCACGGCGTTGCTGGATGTCCTAAGGCATCGACATCAGAATATATTTGAAATATAGCTCTCAATGTAACTGAATACGACAAGTATTTCCAGCCTTTATCCAGACTTACAATATTACCTTGACAACCACGTATCAAACATAACATCCATGTACATTGTACAAAATAAGCTTTTATATATATATATGGCCTGGAGACCACAATGTTGTACAAAAAAATATTATTGGTAATAGACAATCAATGGGCAATTCATTTTAAAAAAATGAGATACAGTGATAAATTAGATATAATGATAGTGAGAATCAATGGTATGTCATTTCCTGGGATTTTTAAGCAAGACGTTTTGACCAGATTGGTCTTCGCCAGCCCACGTTTTTCCTTGAATGTCTGTGTTACGGATCCTCCTTTCTTATTTAGTCCCAAAGACTGCTTGTAGTGGCAGCCGGTATTCGTACTAACCAATATAAGCCACCTACCAAATATACATTTCCACAGTAAATATACATTTCCACTCAGTTAGGTTACTTACAATTTCAGCGCTCCTCTTGAGCAAAACAGAACTTACCCCATTTCTTAGCTCCAGTGAAAGGTACTATAATTATATA